>JALGQZ010000018.1:633576-1046076 GCA_023105745.1 Austropuccinia psidii | reverse complement strand
AATTTTAGTAAAAAGCTTTTTTCAAAAAAAAATCATTCTATGGCAGGGAAGGAAGTCATTTATTAATTAATACTTAAATTACTTTTATTACTAACTCACCCCTTTATAATTATGATTATGCTTATGATTATAGTTATAATAATTGTAATTATTATTTCTTCAAAAAAAATAATCAAACTTTCAAATTCACGTTTCAGAAAAAACAAAGCAATTTAATTCAATTCTCAAAAATAAAAGTTTTTTTTTCTCAAGAAAGGATAAAATTTCAAGTGACTGATTTTATTTTTTAGAAATTATTCAAGTTCTCAATCAGACAAGTAGGTTTAATTAAGTTTGTCAAGAACTAAATGAAAAAAAGTAAGGAATTTGAGGAGTTTAGTATTGAAAACAGTTTAGACAGAAAATGAACAGAAAGATACAATTGATACTTCCTTATTTTGGGTTTTAATTAATTTCCCAGCTTCAAGATGGTGATTGGATTAGCAGTACAATTGAATAAGAACACCAAAAGGGTTAATTAAATATCCATTACATGTTTTGAATTTGGATTATAATTTAAGATATTCTGAGCAAAAGTCAATAAAAGTTTAAGATGTATTTTCTTCTTCAAGTACAGCGCGATGAGCAAGAGCTACAAACATTTCACCTGGGGATAAGCTTTCTTGATTGTTCAAGTTTTGAGAGATTGTTAAACGATAAAGTTGAAAAGTAGCTTTTAAAGAATTCAAGACTTGAGTTTCGATGGGTTTAGTCGGTAGTAGATGAGATGATTGATTGTTAAGAGGTTGTTGAGATGATGATTTAAGATTTTGAGTTGATGAATGAATTGAGATAGCAGGAGAATGAGTTTGAGATGAGGAGTTGAGATTTTGATTTGATAGATGATGATTTGAGATAGCAAGAGAATGAGTTTGAGATGATGATTCTATTTGAATTAGATTAGAGAGGATATCAGAGTGAATTGAAGGATGATTTGAACATGAGTTTTTTTTTGCATGAAGATTTTGAGATGATGAATTAGATTTTTGATTTGAGTGAAGATTTGGTATGGTTAAATCGATTAATTGATGATTTAAATTAGGATTTGAAGATTTTTTGCGAGAATCAAGATTTTGATCTGAAAAAGTTTTAACTGAAGATTGATGAGAATTTGATGAAGAAATAGTATGATTTGATTTGATGAATTTTGAATTTTGATTTGATTTTGAATTTTGATGATTTAGATTTGTAAAAGAATTTAAATTATTTAGAGATTCTATTGAACTAGAAAGATGATGAGGTATAGAATGAATAGAAGAATCCGAAGAATAATCATTCCAAAAATCTAAATCGTTTGAAAGTGAATTTGATTTAATGATTTTATTTGAATCTAAAGCTAAAGATAAAGAGTTAAACCAAGGTCTAGTATCCAAACCAGGGGTTAAAAGATCTTGTAAATCGAAATAATTCCAATTTAAGTTAATTTTGAGGTGAGAATTAGGATGAAGGTTATTTTGAATTGATTCAAGTTTTAAGATTATAGCTAATTTATCACTTGAATCGATTTGAAGGGTTTGATTTTTTGATTCCCAAATGGTTACTCTAGCGAATATATCAGGTAAAGGATCGTTTGAATTGATGATTTGATGATCTGCTTTATATTCAACTTGTTGAGGTGAGCAAATTTCCCAAACTGAAGGACCTAATGAGCTTAATCTTGATCTAATTTTTTCTACTGTGCCATTGATACCATGATTGATCTAAGTAATTGGATGAAATTAAATTAGCAAAACTTTAACGGATGAATGAAGACTTGAAAGAATGAAGTGATGGATTTGTTTTACCATATTATTAAAGTAAAGAAATGATTCATCACATGGATCAGACCACTGAAGCCTTTGTAGAACCGGTTGAGAGAGTGGGACGTTATCGAAGGAAGGAGGATTTGATAATAATTGAGACAAGAAAGTGAGAACGGTCTGAGTGGGTGAGGGTAAATTTTGGAGATCGATCCAGCTTGAAGAAGACATCAAAGAAGGTGGATCGATTTAAAATCTAAGAGAGACGAAAAACCCTGCCAGTAGGATGGAGAAAGAATAAACTAGGATGTCTTGCTAGTCTGCCTGTTGAGTGAGATTGATTTATGGTAACGTTGTTATTTCGAAAGCAAGCAGGATGGGTTTTTGATGAGATTTATTCCATTTTGGTTTTGGAGGAGAGTCTTTCTGATTTAAATAGAATCCAAAAAGCTGTGAGGGAGGGACAAATTTAAGATTTTTTGAGAGTGAGGATCGTAGTATGCCATCAACTGTGAAAATTGGTGAATTTTGAATTTCATGATTTAGCTTTTTTTATTTAAATTTAATAATAAGAGGTGAGAAAACCCTTTTAAAATCAATTTCAATGATATAGATTGCTTGTTTTATCTCTAAAAGCTTAATAATTTTTTGTTTCTAATCATTAATTTAATTTTAATTTTTATTTTTATTTTAATTTTTTGAATAAAATAATTATTTTGTGTTTGTAAAGTTTTAATTAATTAAAAATTATATTAAAATGATGTGTTTGGTGATCAATTTTTTGAAAGTTTTTATTTTTGAAATCTTCCTTGGATTTATTTTTAGATTTAACCTTCAAATTAAATTTTGGAAGAGACAAACTTGATTAATGAGTATTTAACTGTAAGATGTGTCTATGAAACTGTTGATAATATTACTATTAATCAACACTAATATGTCTGTTCTTATGAAATATAATAATAAAGCTTTTATAACCACAATTAATTATTTCTTTTACTTGTTATACACTACTAGTGATTATAACAGTAAGCAGTAATTGTCTACTAGATTCAATTACAAAAATTATTTAAAAATAAAACTTCTTTTTTTTTAATATATAATTAACTTTTGCAAGAATAATTATGAGGATAATTCTTGAAGAAAACTATTACTAGAGAAAAACTCTAAGAATTAAGATAAATCACTCACTAATACTTCAAAGAACTTATTAAAGATAAAAGTACAGAAATTTATTGGATAATTATGGATTTTAAAGGATTAAAATGGATTTATAACAGTATTACAATAATATATAGTTGATTTCTATGATTTCAGGTCTTTCTTATTGATTCTGAAAGAATAAAACACTTAAGAAATAGTTTTAACTAATACTTACTTGTTGGTAATAAAGGTATAATTGAATAATGCAATGATTTGGAAAAATTAGCAAGAGGAGGCCTCTTTTAAGTCTAAGACAGCTCACAGAGTCTTTCCATAAAGCAAACCAAAAAACCAGTGAGTGAGAAAACAATAATACTTTTTGGATTATTGATTGCATCATCTGTTGTCATGTAAGATTATCATAATTGCTTAATTAATGCTTTTACATGATTACCAACCCATTTATGGTTAAGAATAAAAGTAGTAATAACTGTAAATATTCTTTTATTCTAAAATAATAATTGATTTCTCAAAGTTATCAATGTTATTGCCAATTTCATCACAGGATGTAATTACTGTGAATTTTTGAAGATTCAGTGTTTCACATAGAATAGTCAAAAATGGACTGTAAGTAAAACTTTTAATTGTAATTATAGAAGTATAATTCTTTTTGGTTTTACCATAGAACATAAAGTTCTCCATTGGTCCTGAAAGTTTCAGAAAGATTAATTAAGAATTGTATTTTTAATGAATTTTTGAAGTTTTTACCTCATTTCTACGTAGAATTGCAAATATCAGTGTTTCACTGGTTTCTATAAGGTAAATAAATGTATAATAGTCCAAAAAGGGTTTTAATTACTCTTTTGAGGTTTATCAATGGAAATTAATTAAGAATTGACATTGTTACAAGAGTCTAAGTTTGTCTTTACCACTTTGGCAGGTCAAAATAGCAACTTATTTGCTATTTTCTTATGATTTACTCAAGTTTTAACATGGTAACCAAGTTCCCAAAAGATTTCAGTTTACTAATTGGGCCAATATTAGCCATGGATCCAAGCTTTGGAGCTTTCTACGCCTCAGAGGCCTCAGAATTTGGGTACCCTGGCTCTCTTTGATGTCTTTTGTCCCCCTTGACTATTTTTCACTTCAAAATAGAAATTCAAGCTTAAAGTGAGATATCCACTATGGATTTACCAAAGGTTCATGTAAGAATACTAAAAGACTAAGTGCCACAAACATGCATAACACTATTCTTAATGTATATGTAACATGGTATTGCTCACATTCCCATTTTTTTGGCCTGAAATTGAGAAAAACAAAACTTTTCACAGATCTTTTATGTGGTATTAAAGTATTTTCCATATTACCACCTCAAAGAGTTGATTTAAGCTCATTCACTCTATGAAGATACCCTAAGTGAAATTTTGTGTAGAATCCAAATCTGGCCTTAAATCAATGGATTTACTTACTAAATCAAAAATCATTCATCTTTTCTGAAATCAAAAATGATGAATTTTGAATATATGCATGACTTATGGGTTATGCATAGTTCAGAATTTATTTTTAAAAAAAGTTGTGGCCTATTTGGGTATGTAACATATACCTCAAGGCTCAAATTAACTCAGTGAATATGAATGTTAATGAATCATTGAATCAATTGAAAAGGTCATCAACTTTAGATGGTTTAGTCAGTTCTTTCCCATTCACAATCAATATTGCACCATTTACATCACTTACTATTGAAAAAATGAACATCTGAACCATAATAATAAAATTATTCAGATTTAAGAGGAAAGGAAGAATCAAAAACATTAAGACCAACTATATATTTTTTATTTATTAAAAAAAATAACTTGAAATAAATCAAAAACAAATTAATTTCTTATTGATTTAATCTTGAAGAGAAATTGAACTTTTTATGGTGATCCTTTCTCATTTTTTTTTCATTTTAGAATTTGACAATCTCAAAATATTTATTTTTTTATTTCCTGAATTTTTTCTATTAAAGATTATAATCAATTAAATTAAGGTTACCCCACCCCCTCCCCCCATTAAATTTTAAATATTTAGATATATTTATAAAAATTAAATTAAATTCTTAATTATTTTTTCTATTTCTTCTTTCTTAAAAAAAAAAAAATTAACAAATCTTTCAAATAAATCTTTTTTTTTTTTTTTTTTTTCAAGACAATAATAAATATTAATAAGAGGTGAGAAAAATAAAATAAAATAAGATTTATAATTATTTTAAGTTTTTTTTTCTTTTATGAAAATATTAATAAAATTATTATTAAAAAATAGTAATATAATTGTTCTTTTTAAATATTATAACTAATCAATTAATTAATTAATTGTTTTTTTGACTTGTTATAAAATAATAATTATTATAATAATAGGCGGTGTCAAAGTTACCAAATCCCACACTCAAAATCCCGAGTTTTTTTTTGCCAAAATCCCACATTAATTTTTTGGGATTTCAGAAATCCCACACCTCAAGAGGTGAGGTATTTTGAGGTACAAAAACCCAGGTTTTTTGGTACCAAATCCCGTGTTTAAATACCAAAATCCCACCTTTAGCTTCCCATAAATGCACATGTTTCAAACACACAACTCAGTAAAGGCATATTAAATTTCATAAAAATTTCCTTCTCTTGCATAAAATCTCAATACACTCATCATTTATTAAGTTATTTGATTTCAAATTGCATTTACTATGGGCCTTTTCTTCATTTACCATGCCCAAGGCATTGCAAAGGCTACCTTTACTTCAGACCTTGAACTTACTGCAGTTCATCAATGCTCTCAACTCTGATAGTGATTCTGATATCCAGGAAGATATAATCTTATTAGATATGATAACATCACAAAGATATATCAATCCTCGTAGAAGATATCCATCACATTACATGTATAAAATGAATGATTTACAAACATTATCATCTGAAAAGTTCCGACAGCTATGTAGGACCACACATGAATCATTTTAAAAATTGGTTGCACAAATTCAAGCTGATAGAACCTTTCAAAACTCATCACAAAATAAACAATTCAATCCTGACATCCAATTGGCTGTGGCATTATCAAGGCTAGGATCAAATGGCAATGGGGCCGCTTTGGGAAAGAGTGGAATGTTGTTTGGAATTAGCCATGGGGCTATTGTGCTGTACACTCAAAAAGTGATCCAGATATTAATGAAGCTGAAGCACAAAGTGATTATGTGGCCAAAAATAGAACAACAAAGAGGGATGTCTCAAGTAATGCAAGCAGAAGGCTTCCCTGGGTGCATTGGGTTTACTGATGGGAGTCTCATACCATTATCACAATGTCCCCCCAATGATGGTTAAGCCTATGCGGATCTCAAAAAGAGGTAAGCTGTTGAATTTTGATTCTTTATTTCATTTTTACTGATTGTTTACAATTAAGGTATTCTATGTCAATACAACTGGTTTGCAATATCAACAAACAGTTCACTACTCTACATGTTGGTTGTACTGGTTCACTTCATAATTCAAATGTCTATCAACATATGAAAATAGCACAAACACCTAAAGAGTTTTATGAAAAGTATCAGTACCTACTTTCCGATTCAGCATATGCAAGCTCTCCTTGGATTGTTCCAGCATATAAGGGAGTTGTAGCACAGAATTAAGACAACCGTTCTTTCAATTACTGTCTAGCAAAATAAAACATGCAATTGGAATTTTTAAGGGGTGGTGGTTTTCTCTAAGGGAAATGCAAAATCAAATGAGGGATGCTCATGAAATCAAATATTTTCTTAGTTGTGTCATTTCTTGCACAATCTTACATAATATGTTAGCACAAATTGGCAATGAATGGTTTGATCTATTTGAAGATGATGATCCACCAAATGCAGAAAATCTATCCAATAACAACATTGGGGAAGATGTGCTAAATATGTGTTGAAAAATTAAACCAATTACTTTGGCATGGAAAGATAGTCAATTGTGAATTTCATTGGGACCATTGATTTATGTACTGAGTTTAATGGCAAACAACAGAGTGGAGATGGAATTGAGAAAATAAAACTATTTAAAATTAACATTTTGTAGTTCTTTTTTGGTCTTGCATATTTCTTTCAAAGAATCCATTGAATTTAGAATTAATTTTGTTGGGTGTCATTTTCAAGAATTTGTCACCTACATTAAATAATTTATGGTTGATCTGAAAAGAACATCCAAAATGTGTTATTTTGTAATGATTGATAATTTCTGGAGGAGGGTTTGTTGTATGATTAATGATTGTTGATGTCGTCCAAAGAATTTCCATGATGCCAAGTTTCTTTGAAAAATAAATCTCCATTTTCAGTTCAGGGAACTGAAATCCATGTCCAGAGGGGGTGAAGGCAGTTGGAAGGGGATGAAAATCATTTTTTGATACAAAATAAAATATACCATAAGTCCAGGCATTGAGATCATCCAAATCTTGGTGTGGCTTATTGAAAAATCCATCTTGAGTGACAATCACATTGGTAAATGATTTGAATTCTTCCTTTGGATTCGCAGAATACCATTCCAGTTGACTGAAATTTGGTAATTTGGCTGCTTCCATTAATGACTGATTTTCATTTTTGGCTAGTTTTGAAAAATGGGAGATTCTTGAGTAAACAAATTTGTCATATTGTTGAAGTTTGGTCCATTCCATGTTATCCAATTCAATTTGATGAGGAGTAAAACCAGGTTTTCTGGAGTAAACACCTAAGAAAATTGAAATTGATTATTCATTATTCAATTAAAAAGCAAAAAAGATTACACACCTGCAGATTTGCCAGAGTCAGAACCAGGACAAAACCCAATACCTTTCATAATGCCACCTAGGAGTTGCTTATTTGTTTTAATTTCTTGTCTATTTTGAGATAATGACATTAATGTCATGATGAGGTTTTGGAGAAATTGGGAGTGGCCAGAATAATTATCAAAAGGTGTTATTTCATATATTATGACAGGCAAAAATGGCTTTGTTGTTTTATCAATGAGTACATAAGGATGGGGTAGAGTGTTGAGTGATGGAAGTTTTAACCATGATGCATTGGCTGCTTTCTTGTCAATTTCAATTGTTGAAAAGTTTTTATATTCTTTGTTTGAATGGCCAAGGTGAGAAATAATATGTTTTGAATCATGAATGTGTTGTCTTTGGCTGTGAGTAAGTTTTCTTTTATTAATTGATTTGGTATTTTTATCCTCATGATGTTCTATATTTGGTTTCATCCTAACCATGTTATCAAGAGGAGGAATAGTAGAATCAACATCATTCAAATCATTCTGATTATGTGCTGACTCTGGTTTAGTCCTAACCATGACACTATCAGAATGATTTGAAGAGTGAGAGGGAGGAGGAGGATTTTTTTTGAATTTCAAAGAATAAGGAAGGGGGCTGAAATGGAATGACATTGCAAAATAAATACTTATAAATAATCCACCCATATAACCCCAAATAAATAAAAGGGTGAAAGAAAAAAAATCAAGTCAGAATTCACAGTGATCAGAAAAAAAAAGATCATAAATTCAAATTAATATGATTTAAAAAAAAATCAAGAAAAAATGATCATCAGTGATTCATGATGATGATGATAAAAAAAAGAAAAAAAATAAATTCAGCATTAATAATGATCAAAAAAAACCAAAAAAATAATCATAAAATAAAATGATTATGAGTAAAAAAGAAAAACAAAAAAATTGAAACATCAGTGATTCATCATCATCATGATGAAAAAAAGGAAAAAAAAATCAGCATGCATGATCAACAAAAAAAATCAAATAAAATCATATAGATGATTATGATTTAAAAAAAAATCAAAACATCATTAATTATTAATGATGATGATGATAAAAAAAAGAAGAACAAATATCAGCAATCATAATCCAAAAAAAAATAAAAATAAATAAATCATCAAGATGATGATTTATTTATAAAAAAATTCAAAAATTATAATTAAGATTATGATTATGAAAAAAATTAAATTAGTGTGATCAAGTTTAAAAAAAATAAAAAATGAAATAAAATTTAATTTTATGATGTTAATGGCCTCTGGAGGCCATTAACTTGAAAAAATAGAAAATTTGGCCAAATCAATTTGGAATTGATTCAGGAGGCTTTCCAAATCAATTCCAAATCGATTAAGATTGATTTGGAGTATAATTCACCCTGGAACCTCCCAGG
Source organism: Austropuccinia psidii (assembly GCA_023105745.1). NCBI lineage: Eukaryota > Fungi > Basidiomycota > Pucciniomycetes > Pucciniales > Sphaerophragmiaceae > Austropuccinia > Austropuccinia psidii. Next base: position 1,036,981 of record JALGQZ010000018.1, on the reverse strand, counting down.
GTGATTGGTGGGTGGATGGTCATGGGCAGGGTCATTTTTGAGGAGGATGGTGATGGGTGGGGGGACATTACAGGTGGATGATAACTCTAAAAAAATATGAAAGAAAAACAAAGAAAAATTAATTAGAACCATTTTTCAAAAAATAGAGTTGTGAGATAAAAAAAAATGACTTACCTGAGATTAAAAAGAAGAGTGTTATTTTTTTAATAATCTAAAAAAAAAAATAAGAAAAAATGGAAGAGTTTGGGGTGAAAATAAAAAAAAACAAATCCCAAAATAAGAGTGTTTTTTATTTTTGAATAATCTAAGAAAAAAAAATTCAATTCAAAAAATAATTTTTTTTTAATAAACTAAAAAAAAAAAATTGGAGAGTGTGGGGTGAAAATAAAAAAAATAGAAAATTAAAAATTAAAAATCCAAAAATCCAATTCAAAAATCAAAGATAAATTATCAAAATCGGAAAGCAAAAGTTGAAATATTTCAAAATAAGAAAGATAAAATCAAAAATGACAAAGGCTAAATAAAAGATAACAAATCAAAAATGAAAAATTAAAAAGAAATATGAAAAAATAAGAAATATATGCTGGGCATAAAATCATGATGCAAAAATTTACCGAATTTTCAATTTTGTAATCATTGGAAATTAAATTTCATGAAATGAGATCAATGGCAAGTTGGTTCCCCAATGATGCATAAACATTGAATTTTAAATTTTGTCATAAATTGCAGTTTGATTTCAAGACATAAGATAAATGATTACACATAAACATTAGTTACATTTAACAAATCCCCAGAGATAAAATGATAACATTATGTATACCTATTATGTTACTTTGTGTTGATTAATGTCAGAATGCATTCCAGCTCTGCAATCAGACTGCTTGATGACAATGCCGCTATAGTGAGATCCATCTGGCATTGCTTTTCCTTAAGTTCACATTCCCAATTACACTTTTCTTTTTCAAATTAATATTTCTTTGTGTGTTGCTTCTCCTAAAACTACATTTGCTTATGCAACTTGACTTCTTCAAAACATTGCTTTTCCATGTTGCTAGCTTTCTCTTCATTCCACCTCTCCCGGTGCCACTCTAAATGAGCATTTTCACTGGTTTCACGAGCTATGAATCAGGAATTTTGTCAGTAGGATTCATCAGAGTTACCAGAAATCCAAGACATATCCTTTTGCCGTGATTCAAGAAAATTTGCATATGTTGGTGCAAACATATCCATCGGCCTTTTCCTAGAACCACTCTTGTCATTAAAGCTGGGTGTCAATGCTTGATTGCGCTTTTGTGTTGAATGCATTATGGATTTACTTTGATGGTATAAGGAGAAATAATCAACAATGGATTTCATAAGAATCACTCTTAAATGTAATTACCGATTTATCTTTAAGTTTTTCCTCTGGAACCAAGCTATCATCATTATTAAGCAAAGGATCCAGATTGTGTAGTGAATCCAAGGGATTATTCTCCTTTAAATAGCAAATTAGGTTTAATTATTGCAGGTAAAAAAAGGAAGAGATGATAACTTAACTTATCAAGCAAAACATCACCATTGGAGCTGTCTTTTTCTTGTGAATCATAGCTTTCAATGGGAGTGACATTGGGCTTGTGGCCAAAGAGCACATCCATTTCAGCATAGAAAGGACACATACTTTCAAGCTTTTCACTCTTTAATTTGATTCCTTTACTCTCATCTTCTTCTGTTATTCCAGCCCCAGTTAAATTTTTGATTTTTTTGCTGCCATTTACTTCTTTTTATATGTTTGCCATCAATATTGGATGCTGCTTGAGCTAAGGTTCAGGCAATTTTGTGATTTCTTGTTGACCTCAATGGCCATAAGCTGAAAGCCATGCTGCTTTGATGACGGAGTTCTTGCAATAGATGTTGAATCACTCATACCAAAACATGACTCAAAATTGGATTTGACTGAAAGCCAATTAATTATGGTTAAATAATCTATACATATTAAGTGAGCTGATGGCAGTGGCAGGCCAGAGGTGATCTTCATATCAGACTTTCTGTTTCTTTTTTTGGAAAAAGGCATTATTATATGGTGTGAGAAGTATGAATGGACTGTAAGATTTTTGGTCAGATTGTCCAAAATGGAGTGTAGAGGAGTATGTTGTACAGGGATGAATTGTGAGTACTCATTTGGGATTTGGGTTAGGTTTCAAACTCAAATCCCAGATGCATGGGATTTGGTCAAAATACCAGGGGACTCAGTTAAAATTCCATGTGATTTACACATAAAAAAGGTGGGATTTAGTGTTGGGATTTGGGTTCCAAATCCCGTGTTATTTTAAGGAGGGATTTGGTGACTTTGACACCCTCTATTATTAGTAAAGTTATTTGAAAAAAAAAATATTTTTGAATTTGAAAAATTGAAATTTGATTTTGAAATAGTAATACAAAATTTTTTATATTCTTAAAATATTAAAAATATTAATATTGTTTAATTCAATTTCTTTCTTATTAATTTGGAAATATGAAACATTTCTTAAGAATGATGTTTAACTAAAACTTTGTCAGCCTGTGACTCAAAACCATAGCACAAGCATGACAGCCAAATACCATAAGCCAATGGTCAAGCTAAGATACCACCAAAACATTAAGCTGAGCCAAACCAGCTCATAAGGTATCAAAAGGAAGAGGAAATTAACCTGTTTCCAAATATAAAAGTCCCATCATAATAGGACAAAGGATAACAAAGTTATTCCTACTCAAAGTTGTTGCTGAGCATAAACCTTAATTTTCACCTTTCATCTGGAATCCAGAGGAAGATGCTTAACCCCAGCAAATAGCTATTCAAATTCAAGATCTAATGGTACTAGCCAAATTGAGCTAACACCAAAGTTACAGAAGTTATTTCCAAAATAAAGTAGAATAAAATATTCACCTCTCATCTAACTTTTACAGCTTTAGTGTGAGATACTTGAGGTGGGGTCTTTTTGGAAAGAGAAAAATCAGGGCCATCTGATGGTGCCACTTATTTCCCTAGATCTCATCTAGAACAAAAGTTATGGGACAAACAAGCTCCGTACAGATGTTGAGAAAATCATACATATGGTTAGAAAACGTTGTACATGGAATAAATTTGCAATATTTAATATTACCCATACCAAATGAGGTACCATTATGTAGTGCACATCAATTGCTACACAATGAACCAACTTTGAGCTCAATATCTTGAAAACTGACAAAGTTATGGCAGTTTTAAGGTCAAAATCCCACAGTTAGACCAATACAGCCTTACTGTGGAATACATTTCCATAACTATGATTATGAGGTGTCAAACAGACAAAGAGGCTTGTTTATACTTCAATACCTCATAGTTCATTCAATCCTATGGTTCCATACAGGTTCTGTATAGCATTCTATGTGTCATACATGTCAGAAGAGGGCTATTTGGTCCCCAGATGGACAATTTCACCCTGTATTAGTGAAAACTTCCCAGATTTGATTTCAAAAACACATCTGAGCCTAATACAGAGTATAAAAGCCTTGTAGAAACCACAAGGCAGTTCTCTGAAGTGAAGAATCTTCACTTCATCCATGTGAAATGGTCTAGAGGACTTTTTCACCCAATTTCAAGATAAAAAGGGATCTTTCTCTTCCCAAAATAGGAATCCCCATCCTTTTCTTAAATTACTAAATAGTACAATTTTCAAAAAAAGCTGTAATATTGGAAAACAAGTCAGGTATACTTTAAACTTAATTATTGTAGTTCTTATTATAGTAATCCAACTGGTAAGACTGCACCCAGGGCTTTCAGAAACTCTCACCACCACTATTAATTAATATTAAAGAACTTATTACTCTATTTAAAACTCTTATAATCAATATTAAACTCTTTTAAAATAAATTTCACCATGTCACAGTCATAGTGAAAGTTGTAAATAGTCTTATTATAACCTTATCATAAACTCAGCCTGAAATACTTAATTGTAAGGTTTGTCTATGAAACTCTTTATAATAGTAGCAAATATAAAGAGTACTATGACTTTCCTCATTAAAAAAATGAAATATAATTAAATACTATAACCAAAAATTCATTCAATTATCAAAAATAATTATAAAGAAAATTCAAGTATTATTAAATAATTTAATAATAAAAAAATATCTTAATGATTATAATAAATTAGAATTGCTCTATGATTTCTATAGTCATTGAAAATTATAACAATAGGGGGTGTCAAAGTCACCAAAACACCTTAGAATAACTTGGGATTTGGAACCCAAATCCCAGGTTTTTTATGTGTAAATCACATGGCATTTTAACTGAGTCCCCTGGTATTTTGACCAAATACCATGAATCTAAGATTTGAGTTTGAAACCTAAACCAAATTAGTACTCACAAATCATACCTGTACAAAATATTCTTCTAGACACCATTTTGGAAAATCTGACCAAACAGCTTAAAGTCCATTTATACTTCTTCATCCATATAATAATGCCTTGTTACAAATAAAGACACATCAAGTCAGATATGAAGATCACCGCTGGCCTGCCACATTCATCAGGTCACTTAATACATACAGATTATTTAACCATAATCCATTGGCTTTCAGTCAAATCCAATTTTGAGTCATGTTTTGGTAACAGTGGTTCAACATCTATTGAAAGACCTCCTTCATCAAAGAAGCATGGATTTCAGCTTATGGCCATTGAGGTCAACAAAAAATCACAAAATCACCTAAACCTTAGCTCAAGCAGCATCTGAGCTCAATGGAAAACATATAAAAAGAAGTATATGGCAGAAAAACATTTTGAAAATTTAACTGGGGCTGGAATAATGGAAGAAGATGAGAGTAAAGGAATAAAATCAATGGGTGAAAAGATTGAAAGTATGTGTCCTTTCTATTCTGAAATGGATGTGCTCTTTGGCCACAAGCCCAATTTCACTCCCATTAAAAGCTATTATTCACAAGAAAAAGAAATTTTCAATGGTTATGATGATGATGATGATGATGATGATGATGTTTTGCTTGATAAGGTAAGCTATTGTCTTTTCTTTTTTTTACCTCTTATAATTAAACCTTATTTTCTTTTTAAAGGAGAAAAATTTCTTGTATTAACCTCACAATCTGGATCCTTTGCTCAATAATGATGATAACTTGGTTCCAGAGGAAAACCTTCAAGATGAATCAGTAAATAACTTTAAGAGTGATTATTATGAAATACATTGTTGATTATTTCTCCTTTTACCAGCAAAGTAAATCCATAACGCATTCAACATAAAAGTGTAATCAAGCATTGACACCAAACCTGAATGAAAAGAGTGGTTCTAGGAAAAGGCCAATGGATATCTTTGCACCAACATATGCAAATTTGCTTGAATCACAGAAAAAGGGTATGCCTCGGATTTATGGTAACTATGATCAATCCTACTGACAAAATGCATGATTTGTAGCCCGTGAGACTAGTGAAAATGATTGTTTAGAGTGGGACAGGGAGAGGTGGAATGAAGAGAAAGCTAGCAACATGGAAAAGAAATGGTTTGAAGAAGTGAATTTGCAAAAGAAATTGGAGTTTGAGGAGAAGCAACACACCAAGAAATATGAATTTGAAAAAGAAAAGTGGAATTAGGAATGTGAACTTAAGGAAAAGCAATTCCAGATGGATCTCACTATAGCGGCATTGTCATCAAGCAGGCCAATTGCAGAGCTGGAAAACATTCTGAAATTAATTAATAAAAAATAACATATTAGGTATCCATCATGTGATCATTTTATTTGTGGGGATTTGTTAACTGACACTGATGTTTATGTGTAATTATTGATCTTATGTCATGAAATCAAACTGAAATTTATTACAAAATTGAAAATTCAATGTTTATGAATAATTGGAACACCAACTTGCGATTGATATTATTCTGTGAGATTTAATTGCAATTCATTACAAATCTGAAAATTTGTTCAAGTTTTGCATCATGATTTTATTCCTAGTATATGTTTCTTATTTTTTTCTTATTTCTTTTTTATTTTTATTTTTTTAATTTTTTATTTTGATTTTTTATTTTTTATTTAACCTTTTTCATCTTCAATTTGATCTTTCTCATTTTAAAATTTTTCACATTTTGCTTTTGAATTTTGAATTTTTATTTTTTTATGTTTGAATTTGAATTTTGGATTTTTAATTTTTGATTTTCTATCTTTTTTTATTTTCTTTGGAATTTATTATTTTTTGAGTTTAATTTTTAATTTTTTTAATTTTTTTAATTTTTATTTTTTTTTAGATTATTCAAAAAAAAAACACTTTTTTTTTTGATATGAATTTTTTATTTTTATTTTTATTTTTTCTTTTCACCCCACACTCTGCAATTTTTTTTCTTTTTTTTTTTAGATTATTCAAACAAAAACACTCTTCTTTTTAATTTCAGGTAAGTCATTTTTTTTATCTCACAACTCAATTTTTTTAAAACTGGTTTTAATAATTTTTTTTCTAGGTAATTTCTCTTTAGTTTTCTTTCAATTTTCTTTTATTTTTTGTTAGAGCTATCATCCACCTCCAACATCCCCTCACCCATCGCCATCCTCCTCAAAAAAACCCCCACCCATGACCACCCACCCATCAACTTCCACCCTTCCATCACCATCCACCCCCCAAAAAGGCTCCTGGGAGGTTCCAAGGTTTAATAGGCTCCAAATTGATTTGGGCTGTTTTTTTAAATTTTATAACATTCTGGTACTGATTTTTTTTAAGAATCATAATCTTAATTATTATTATTATTATTTTTTAAATCATAATTATCTTGATTATTTGTTTTTTTCTATTTGTTGATCATGAATGCTGATGTTTTTTTATCATCATCATCATGAATCACTAATGATGATTTTTATTTTATTTCATTTTTTGTAAATCATAATAATCTTTATAATTTGATTTTTTCTTTTTTTATTGATCATGAACGCTGATTTTTTTTTTCTTTTTTTTATCATCATCATCATGAATCACTGATGATTATTTTTATTTTATTTTATTTTTTTTAAATCATAATCATTTTTTTCTTATGATTCTTTTTTGTTATTTTTTTGATCATTATGAATGCTGAGTTGTTTTTTTATTTGAATTTTTCTTTCATCTTTTTATTTATTTGTTGATATAGGGGTGGATTATTCATAAGGGTTTATTGTGCAATGTCATTCCATTTCACCCCCCTTCCTTCTTCTTTGAAAATCCAACAAAACCCTCCTCCTCCCTCTCACTCTTCAAATCATTCTGATAATGTGGTTAGGACTAAACAAGATTCATAACATCATAAGAATGATTTGAATGATTTTGAATCTACTATTACTCCTCTTGATGTCATGGTTAGGACTAAACCTGTCACAACCATGGAAATTCATCCCCTTTGACTTCAATATGGCATATCCATGCCACGTCCAATATATGGCAATTTGGCCATATCCATAAATAATTGGCCAAATTGGCCATCTCACCTCATTTGGCCTTTTATGGCCATTTCATCATCTGGGCCCAACTTGGGTCCTTCACTGTCATCAGGCCTTTCCTGGCCTTTCTCTACTTTTGGGCAATTTTGGTATTCCCCAGTCAACAGGGGAAATACTGCCCAAGAAGCTGTATTTGGCTTTAAATACAGTTTCTGCGCATTTGCGCACTTTGCGCAAATACAGTTTTAAGGCTGTATGAGCTGTATTTGGCCAAAAACCCAAAAATGGCCAAATACCACAAAAGACAATCTGACACCTCTGCAGCCTTCCAAAACCAAATTTCACCAATATTCTCCTGGCGTCATCTCTAAAGACTTATGGCCATTTTCAACCTCCAATAATCAAAATGCCATATATGGTGTTATACACCATTATGCATCTTTTTTCAGCAGCAATCCACTGGCGGCAATATCATATGGTTATTTCAACCTTCCATAAGGCCATCCAGTCAGGTCATCAAGAGGATTCATCAAGGCTCAAGGGCAAGTGTCAGAACATCAAATACCAATGACGCCATCAAGCAGTCATTGGTTATTCTCACTCCAAGTATTCCTTCCAAGGGAATACTGTCAATTCATTCTCAAGGTGTATTCAAGAGGCAGTGCCAAAAGGAGTTGTCAAGTGTCAAAGCTCCACTCAATCCATCTTGGCAACCACCTTCATTTCAATACAGTCTGGATCCATCAAGAACTGTATTTCATTTTCAAGTGTGGGAAATTCATTCAGCCCATTTCAATTTCAATATTAGCCAGCTGTATCAATTCCCAAAACAATCAATACAGCCTCAAGGATCAATACAGATCAGTTTTCAGCCTGAAGAACTCAAGCTCCCAGCTTTTCACATATACCAGCTACCCTTTCCACCCTGGGGGGTTTTCCCCCAGTTAATTAATATACTTTGATTTATTTTTATCTTCATTTCCTTTTCATTTTAGTTAAGCAAATAATGATATTATTCAGTCAGTCATTTAGCACTTTTCTCTTATTTCATTCCTCACCTGTCAATGGATATTTGGTGGTCATATCCTTACTAATTCCATTGTTCATTTTGGCAGGTTGAAACAGTGATTAAGGACTTACTTTGTTGGCTCTTTGGCCATTTGGCTTCCCTTTCCTCTTATTGCATCTCATCTTGTACCTGCATATCTTTTAAAGGAATTCATTCTTATTATTTTTATTCTTTATTCTTTTGGAGTCTTCCAAGTGAGTTCCCTGATTGCTGAGTGCCAGGCCACTCTTGTATTTCCACTAGAGCCTCTGTGACATTATATTAATCAACTCATAATTTCTTTTCATTCTGTTCATTCTTTCTTTATAATTTCATTCACTCATTTCATCAAAATGATGATTCTTTTATGCTTATGAACTTAATGATTCATTGTCACCTCCCAATTTTCTTTCATTCATTCTTCATTTTGAAAATTGAAAGCTGACCCATTTTTCTTTTGTTATTCTTTTTAAAATATTTTTCAAATCATCAAATTTTCATTTCATTCATAATTCAGGAGTCATCTTGATTTTCTTTGATTTTCAAATTTTCCATCAAGATATTCAGACACATTCTTCACATCAAGATTCATAACTGATTCATTCTTAAATAATTTTGGTTTTTAAAGAAGAATTCACTTGATTTTGATTGATCGATTGATTTGACATATTTGATATTGACCTCAAGAAAATTGATTGACCTGAAGATTTCATTGATTCTGCTGATTTTTTCACATCAAGAATTTTGACATAAATTGATTTCTCTTCAAGATTTCATTTGATTGATTGATTTTTGCAAGATTTTGATTTTGTTTGATTTGATTCATTGATTTATTGACTTGAAGACTTCATTTTGATTTGATTCATTGATTTACTTCAAGACATTGATTTGATTTGAACTTCAATACTTCATTTGATTTTGATTTATTGACGTACTTGAAGATTTTCATTTGATTCATTGATTTTCCTCAAGATTTGATTGCTGACTCTTTTCACTTCAAGCGAATTTTTATTTTAATTCATTTATTTCAATTTTATTCCTGACATCATGCCTGTTCAACATTCACCTCTGGCAAGACAGACAAGGTCTCAGGCCAGAGCTCAAGCTGTTCTCACTCTAACTCCAAGAGCTCCTCTAGATGGCACCCCAGCAGTTCCTTAACTGAGGGCCCCACATGGAAGGAGCAGAACCATCCAGGAATGAAGGAAGAGGGCCAAGAAGATCATGTTCATTCTCAGGAGTAGTTGGCGGATTTCCAGGACTTTCAAGGACCATTTCCAAAGGTCCAGGTGAATATGGTGAAGAGGAGGAGGAAGGGTCTGATGGTACTGAAGGTGCTCCTGCTCCAGTGGAAGAATCCCAATGTACTGGAGGACCAACTCTAGCCCAGGATACTCAGCCTGTCTCTCATCAGTCTGAACCATCTTTATTGACCATCATGCAGCAAATGACTCAAATTATGGCCAATATTTAAGCAGCTTCATCTTCTGAAGCATCAAGACCACAAGCCTTCAAGACTCCATCTATGAAGGCACCGGAATGCTTTGATGGGACTCAGCCCTTCAAAGTAAGAAGTTTCATTCAGTCTTGTCAATTGATATTTCATAATGATCCGGCAAATTTCTCTCAAGACAGAAAGAAAGTTCTCTATGCCAAATGATTTCTTATTGGCAGGGCTGCAAAATGGGTCAAGCCTTATCTTTCCAATCTCACCAATGAAGATTCAAATTACCTTCTCAACTCTTGGAAACTGTTTGAATACCAACTCTTCACTTTTTTTGGGAATCCAAATGAAGTCAGAAAAGCAGAAGCTGAGCTGGATTATTTAAGAATGAAAGAAGGTGGGCATGTATCCTTATACATTGCTGATTTCAGAAGTTTAGTCTCAAGAATTGGGGATTGGGGTGAAAGAGCCCTCATCCATCATTTCAGGAAGGGATTGCCATCCAGGATTTTGGATCAATTGGCCTCCCATCCTTCAAGAATTGTGTAAGGTTTGACTATGAAACAATAAGTAAAAATTACTAATATTTTACTTATTGTACTATGAATGTCCTTATGAATGAAATCAATAAGATAAAATAATTATAATAATAAAGAATTATTATAATTGTGGCATAAAATGGTTATATTATTAAATAAATATAATAATATAATTTATATAATAAAATATAATATAATAAAGATAAATAATATAGAATAATTAATATATTTAATGGCTCTTTATTATTGTTACAAACAAATAATAAAGGCGTAGAAAATTGTTTTTTATTAATAAAAAACAATTAATAACAATAATATTACCAATATTAAGGTTATAAATTAATATAAATACTATTTATATTAATTAAAGAATTATTAAAATAATAATAAAGAGAAAATTATTATAATAAGAGAAAATAACCTACTTTTAACATTTAATATAATAATTTTGAAATATTTTACGCCAAAAAATATAAATACAACCTTTTCAAATTGTATTTACAATAAAAATAAAGAAAAATTACTAATATTCTTGATTTTTACGTGGAAATGAGTTTTAGAGAGATTTTTAACAAAAACAATTAAATAAATGATTTAATCACGTCAAAATAGATGATTATAACAAAGTGGTCTTTGGTACTTAATAATATAATAGTTTTATATATAAAGAATAAAGAAATTACCTTTGGTTTAATTGATTTAATGTTTTTGATGCGTCTGTGGGGAAAACAGAGTAAAAAGAGCTCTATTTATAGTAAATACCTGCCTCCTAGAGTCCAACAGGCTTCTAGTAGACGTTTACTGATCATATCCACTGGAATTGATCAATATTTTAAGGTTTGAGGATGATTACATCATGATCAAACCATATTACATCATTATTACACCATTATTTAGAGTTATCACTATAACTCTAAGTGTAAGATGTGACTATGAAACTGATGATAATATTACTATTAATCAACAGTAATATGTCTGTTCTTATGAAATATAATAATAAAAAAATTATTATAACCACAATTAAATAATTATAAAATTATTTCTTTCATGTGTTATACACTACTAGTGATTATAACTGTGAGCAGTAATTGTCTACAAGAATCAATTACAAGAAGAATTTAATAATAAAAACTTCTTTTAAAATAATGAAATTATTTTAATATATAATTATCTTTTACAAGAATAATTATAAAGATAATTCTTGAAGAAAACTATTACTAGAGAAAAACTTTAAGAATTAAAGATAAATGACTCACTAATACTCCAAAGAACTTATTGATAGATAAAAGTAGAGAAATTTGACGTGGAATTGTGGATTTAAGGGATCAAAAGGATTTATAACAGTATTACAACAATATATAGTTGGATTCTAGGATTTCACGTTTTTCTGGATGATTTTGAAAGATTTAAAACACTTAAGAATAGCTTTAACTAATACTTACTTGTTGGTAATAATGATTTAATAAATTGATAAGATGATGATACGGAAAAAACAGCAAGAAGAGGCTTCTTTTAAGTCAACAACAGCTCACAGAGGCGTGCCATGGAGCAAACTGAAAAACCAGTGAGTGAGAAAACAATAAACCTTTTTGGATTAATGATTGCATCATCTGTTGTCACGTAAGATTATCATAATTACTTAATTGATGCTTTTACGTGACTACCAACCCCAATATGGTTAAGAATAAAAGGAGTAACAGCAGTAAATATTCTTTTATTCTAAAATAATCATTGATTTCTCAAAGTTATCAATGTTATTGCCAATTTCATCACAGGTTTTAATTACTGTGAGTTTTTGAAGATTCAGTGTTTCACGTAGAATGGTCAAAAATGGACTGTAAGTAAAACTTTTAATTTTACTAGTAAAGCTGTAATTCTTTTTGGTTGTACCATAGATAATACAGTTCTTCATTGGTCCTGAAAGTTTCAGAAAGATTCATTACGAATTGTATTTTTAATGAATTTTTGAAGTTTTTACCTCATTTCTACGTAGAATTGCAAATAGCAGTATTTTGCTGGTTGCTATGAGGTAAATCAATGAATATGAGTCCCAAAAGGGTTTTAATTACTCTTTTAGGGTCTAGTAATGGAAAGTCATCAAGAATTGACGTGGTTACAGGAGTCTAAGTAGCTCATTACCTCCTTGGCACGTCAAAATAGCAGGTTATTTGCTATTTCCTTGTGATTACAGTAGGTGTAACTTGGTAACCAAGTTCCCAAAGAGTTTTAGTTTACCAATTGGGCCAAGATGAGCCATGGATCCATGCTCTGGAGCTATCCACGCCTCTGAGGCCTCAGAAGTTGGGTACCCTGGCTCTCTTTGATGTCTTTTGTCCCCCTTGCTTATTTTTCACGTAAAAATAGAAATTTAAGCTTAAAGTGAGATATCCACTATGGGTGTATCAAAAGTTCATATAAGAATACCATGATATTAAGTGCTCAAAACATGCATAACACTATTCTTAGTGTATATGTAACATGGGATTTCCCACTTTCCCATTATTTTGGCTAAAAATCAAGAAAAACAAAAATTTTCACAGATCTTTTATGTGGTATTAATGATTTGGTATTGAAGTATTTTCCATTTTACCACCTTAAATACTTAAATTGAGCTTATTCACTCTATGGAGCTACCCTAGGTGAATTTTTGTGTAGAATCCAAATCTGGTCTTAAATCCATGGATTTACTTACTCAATAAAAAATTATTCATCTTTTCTGAAATTGAAAATGATGAATTTTGGATATATGCATGACTTATGAGTTTTGCATAATTCAAAATTTCTTTTTAAGATAATTGTGGCCTATTTGGGTATGTAAAATATACCTCAAGGCTCACACTAAGTTTGATGACATCAGAGGCTTGGCAGAACCCCAAATTTCGTGGATTTTATGAGTTTTAATCATAAACTAATAGTATTCACCAATTGTATCACTCATATGACTGTTAAACTTAATTTAAGGTTACAGTAGGTGATCATAACTGCTCAATTTAAGCTCAAACTTTGATCTTTAATAACTTTTAAGTTTTACACGCTACAGCAATTCAGAGAGTGAATTCTGATAGCCTGACATAACCTTATTATTCTGCCAAGAGCTTTTCATTACATAATCAAAACTCTAACTCTGATGATTTTCCTTGTAACTCATCTTTTCTGTTGAACTTCAATATTTTAAACTTCAAACCATGATTTCAAGGGGTTGTACCCTGAATTTAATAATAAAAATTACATCATTCTTCACTAATGAGCTAGTAGAATCCAACTGTGTACTTTTTTTTAAGTTTGGACCACTTTCACAACAAAGTGGTCAACAGCTCTGTTGATTTTTATCAATATTTCATCATAGGTTTTAACCTTGATTATAATTAGTAAAATAAAGTTTATATCTATGTTCTTACAGTAATTATGAGGTAACTTTTTTTTTTGGTTCATCACTCTATCTTGTATAGTTTACGAGATATTAGCTATGATCCTTGAATATATGCATTGACCAAAAAAGTGCATATATTCAGGTTAATTCCTTAAGTATTAGCTTTGGAAATTAGCTCATTAATTGTTTTATGTGTGAATTTTCATGGGGAATCCAATGGTAAAATTTATTTCACATGTCATTCCATTGGTTCTTGAAATAAATAAGGATTTATGGTTTTTATAAGGTATTATTCCTTATAACTCATCAAATATTGACCTTACAGATATGCCATAAAAATGGTATATGTGTATTTTACCATAGGGAATCCAATGGTATGATTTATTTTACATGTTGATTCATTGGATTTTAAGTTAAACCAATTTTTGTACCAATTTATGGTATTTTTGTATTTTTAAAGGAATTATTTTTAATGTATAATTATTCTAAGTAATTTTATTATAATTATCTTAAAGGTATAATTATTCTGAGTCTTTTTTGTGACCTTATTGGGTATGTGGTCATATCTCAAAGGCTCACAAATTGACTCCCTTCAAGACTTAATGGACATTACCCTGGAACGTGATACCAGGTACCATGAGAGGCAAAATGAAAAGATTCATCATCAAGAGAAGAAGCCAGAAGCCTCAAAGTAAAGTTCTTCTCATCCTCAAAGTTCTTTAAGCTCAAGTCAAAAGAAGAAGAAGAATTTTAAGAAGAGGGACAAGCCCCATTCTTCTTTATTGAATAAAGATTTCAAGCTCATGAACTCTGAAAAAGGAAGAAGAATCAAGGAGGGTCTTTGTACCTATTGTGGTGGGAAGCATAGTCTTGAGTCCTGTATCAAAAGTCCTCAAAACAAGCTTACCCAACCATCAGGCCAATTCCCCAGCCAGGGAAAAGCCTGAGTGAAGATCATGTTGTGTTCAATGGTCTTCACAGTTTTCCATCCAGAGCACAATTGTGCATTCTGAATACTGGTGTCAAAAATTCTCTTAAATTTTTTGTTTTTTCTTCTCTCTCTGATATGTTTTACAGTATTCTCATTGATTATGGTGCTACCGACTCATTTATTGCAAAGCAGTTTGTTCACAAGTATTCTTTGACCATGTCAGAACTCCCAGAGAAGATTCTCCTTATTATTCTTGATTCCTCAGAGTCTCCTTCCTTATTTTTGACTCACCATACTAAATATATGGTTGAGCTCCCTTCCTTCCCAAGCTTTGAATGGGACTTTTTAGTCAATGATACTCCCAAGGGAGAAGACCTCATATTGGGCTTTGACTTTCTTAAGAATTTTAATCCGTTTATTGATTGGAGGCAAGGATTGATCACCTTTAATTCTGATCATAAGGACTATAATGATCCTTCAATTTCTTTTAGTAATGACTTTTCTTGTGCCAAATCATGTGCAGCTCTGGTTGGTGATTCTAGAACACCATCATTTCCGTCTTCTGCCCATATTCCTTCCCTTAATTCCCATCAGTCATTACTATCATCTAGAGATGAAGTCTTCAAAGAGATTCATAATGTTGGAGAAGATAATTCTGTATCTTCACTTCATCTCTTCTTTGGGAATATGGACCTTCCTCCTTCATCTTATCATGACTCCCTGGAGGAGTTGTGGGATGAAGAGGAAGAGCCAGAAGAAATAGAAACCGTGATGAAGGTTGTTCCTTCTGTTTATCACCAATACTTGGATGTATTTTCCAAGGTGAAAGCAGAGAAACTTCCTCCTCACCGCGCCTGTGATCATCATATTGAGCTGGAGGGGTCTCTACCTCCAGTCGGGGTGATCTACTCTTTATCAAACCAAGAGTCAGATACACTCAGGGCCTACATTTCAGAGAATGTAGAGAAAGGTTTCATCCGGCCAAGCTCCTCTTCTACAGGAGCACCTGTTCTTTTTGTCAAAAAGAAAGATGGTGGCCTCCGTTTGTGTGTTGATTACTGCAAACTCAATGCTGTAACTAGGAGGAACAAGTATCCTGTTGCTCCTATTAATCAGCTTCTCCCTGTTTTCAATGGTTCTTCTATCTTCTCCAGGATTGATTTGCGTGGTGCATATAACCTGCTCAGAATCAAGGAAGGTGATGAACATTTGACTTGTTTTAGAACCAAATATGGTAGTTATGAGTACTTGGTTATGCCATTTGGGCTTACCAATGCTCCTGCTTCTTTTCAAAATCTTGTCAATGATATTTTTTATGATCTTCTTGATGTTTATGTTGTGGTTTATTTGGACGACATTATGGTCTTTTCCAAATCTGAGGAAGAACATGTCACTCATGTGTCCACTGTTCTTTCCAGACTCAGAGCCAATAACCTCTTTGCTAAGGCGTCCAAATGCCTATTCCATGTTTCTAGTGTAGAGTATTTAGGTTATGTTGTTTATTCTGAAGGCCTCAAGATGGACCAAGCAAAAGTACAGCAAATTCTCAATTGGCCACCTCCAAGAAACCTGAAGGCTCTTCAATCATTCCTCCGCTTTGCCAGTTTCTACCGCCGTTTCATCAAGAATTATTCAAAGAAAATTAGTTCACTCACAAGTTTCCTCAAGAAAGATTCCCGTTTTCCCCTCAATGAGGAAGCTCTTAGACAGTTTCATAAGCTCAAAGAGGCATTCACCACTGCTCCAATCCTTCTCTACCCACCATTGTAGAGACCAATGCATCAGATTATGCCTTGGGTGCTGTACTGAGTCAGGAAAACATCCCATTGCATTTGATAGCCACAAGCTTCTCCCTGCTGAGCTTAATTATGAAATTCATGACAAGGAATTCCTTGGCATAGTCTGGGCTTTCAAGCGCTGCAGAGCTTTACTTCTTTCAATTTCTTCCCCTTTTGAAGTTCTCACCAATAATTCATCACTTCAATACTTCATGTCATCCAAGATCCTCACTCACCGTCAAGCCTGCTGGGCTGAATTTTATTTCTCAATCACTTACCGCCCTGGCCGCTTGGCCACTCTTCCAGATGCTTTGTCACATTGGGACGACGTTTACCCAGAGAGGGGGGAGGATTTCATCAGCAAGAACCCAATGAATTATCAGAAGATAATTAAGCGAGATGAAATTCAAGCCTCAACGTTTTTTGCAGTCAAGGTGGATTCATTTGCAAATTTAATTGATTCAATTCATAAGTCATTATGGCAAGATTCTCAATATAGAAGTATCCTTGAAGATTTGGGTAAAGGTAAATCTGTCCAAGATTATTCTCTTGATTCCTCTTCCAAACTTCTCCTTTTCAAACATCGGGTGGTGGTCCCAAATGACCCCACAATTCAACTCAATATACTTCAAAAGCGGCATGACTCTCCTCTAGCTGGACACCCTGGCCAAGAGAAGACTCTCAAGCTTGTCAAGCGGGATTTCCACTGGTCCGGCATGACTCAATTTATCAAGGGTTATGTATCATCCTGTCAACAGTGTTCAAGAAACAAAAATATTCATCACAAGAAGTTTGGACTCCTAAAGCCTCTTCCAATTCCAAGTGGTCCTTGGATTTGTCTTTCAATGGATTTCATCACTCAATTTCCACTGTCCAATTCCTTTGATTCAATTTTAGTCATAGTGGACAGATTCTCAAAAATGGCAGTTTTTATTCCAACAATGTCTTCAATAACTTCACTAGATTTGGCCCATTTATTCATCAAGAATATTTTCTCAAAGCATGGCCTTCCTTCAAGCATTGTCAGTGATAGAGGTTCTCTTTTTGTTTCTTCTTTTTGGACCAATCTTTGTCAGCAGCTCAAGATTTCAAGAGATCTATCAACTACTTATCATCCAGAAACTGATGGACAGACAGAGAGGGTGAATAAGATACTAGAACAGTAGCTTCGGATGTATGTCAGTTATCATCAAGATGATTGGAACACCTGGCTCCCTCTGGCTGGATTTGCCTACAATAACTCTGACCACTCCTCAACAAAACAATCACCGTTTTTCACTGTTTATGGAAGAGATCCACAATTTGACTCAGTTCACATCACTCAAGATACTCCTGCTGGAAAGTTATCAACAAAAATCCAATCAGTACAGCAAGATGTCAAGAGAGAGCTTGAAGTTGCCATAAACAGGTTTAAGAGGTATGCAGATAAAAGTAGAGCAAGTCCACCTGTTTTCAATCCTGGTGACATGGTATGGCTTTCCTCCAAGAACATCAAATCAACTAGACCCACCAAAAAACTGTCTGAAAGATGGTTGGGTCCTTTTCCAATCTTGAAGAAAGTCAGCACTCATGCCTACCACCTCAAGCTCCCATCTCAATGGAAGTCCATCCACCCAGTCTTCCATATTTCACTCTTAAAACCAGTCAAGACATCAACAATCCCAAATCAGCATCAAGAGCCTCCTCCTCCAATTATCCTTGAAGAAGAAGAGGAATGGGAAGTCTCTCAAATACTGGACTCAAAGCTCAAGAGAGGAAAATTATGGTATCTGGTGGAATGGAAAGGTTTCAGTCAAGATTCAGAAAGATCCACTTGGGAACCAACTGAAAACCTCAAGAATTGCCCTGAACTGGTTAAGGATTTTCTTTCATTATATCCTGACAAGCCTGGGCCCAATTCTTCAAAAGCTTGATTCATTATGGTGCTTGGTGGGGAGAGGAGTTACCAAAAGTAAGTTCCACTCCTGGTATGCACCTTTAGGGGTATTCTACTCTTTTATTGTTGTAAGCACCACCTTGGCCACTCTGTGAGCATTTTGCAATTTTGGACACAGATCTTTTGGCATGGCTTTCAGCTTCATTTCCAATCTTATGGCCATTTTCACTTGGGACAATGGGCCATTCACTTTTCAATTCATTTCCAAGACTTAAAATTCAAATTCATTCCTTCAACAATGTTGTTTTATTTTTATGGCACTGGTGGGAGTGGTATTTACCAAAAGTAAGTTCCTCTCCTGGTGTGCACTTCCCTGAGGGGTCTACAATCTTTCAAAACATCACCATGGCCACTCTGTGAGCACCTGGCATCAAATTTCTCTTTCCATGTCCTTGGCCTTTTTCAAAATCAATTGTCAACATTAGTGATCAAGATTGGAACCTCCTCAAAATTCATCATTCTTTTCTTTTCTTTTGTTATTTTCATTTTCCTTCTTTATTTTTATTTTATTTCAATTTTAAATCTTCTTTTATCACATCAATTATCACGTCAAACATTTTCATTCATTTTAAAATTCAATTCAAATCATGAAGCCAATGTCAAAAGAAGATCAAGCAAGTCCTGCATCAAATGTCAAATTTTTAATATCAGTTTTCAAATTTTTTATCTTAATCAGTCCTCTTGACTCACTCTCTCAAAATTTCTACACTAGCCTCAACAGGCTTCACCTTGTATTGGTGCTCAGGAGCTCACCATTTCAAGGTGGGGGTACTGTCACAACCATGGCAATTCATCCCCTTGGACTTCAATATGGCATATCCATTCCACGTCCAATATATGGAAATTTGGCCATATCCATAAATCATTGGCCAAATTGGCCATCTCACCTCATTTGGCCTTTTATGGCCATTTCATCATCTGGGCCCAACTTGTGTCCTTCACTGTCATCAGGCCTTTCTCTACTTTTGGGCAATTTTGGTATTCCCCAGTCAAAAGGGGAAATACAGCCCAAGAAGCTGTATTTGGCTTTAAATACAGTTTCTGCGCATTTGCGCACTTTTGTGCATTTTGTGCATTTACGCACTTTTGCGCACTTTGCGCAAATACAGTTTCAAGGCTGTATGAGCTGTATTTGGCCAAAAACCCAAAAATGGCCAAATACCACAAAAGACAATCTGACACCTCTGAAGCCTTCCAAAACCAAATTTCACCAATATCTTCCTGGTGTCATCTCTAAAGACTTATGGCCATTTTCAACCTCCAATAACCAAAATGCCATATATGGTGTTATACACCATTATGCATCCTTTTTAAGCAGCAATCCACTGGCGGCAATATCATATGGTTATTTCAACCTTCTATCAGGCCATCCAGTCACGTCATCAAGAGGATTCATCAAGGCTCAAGGGCAAGTGTCAAAACATCAAATACCAATGATGCCATCAAGCAGTCATTGGTTATTCTCACTAAGAGTATTCCTTCCAAGGGATTACTGTCAATTCATTATCAAGGTGTATTCAAGAGGAAGTTCCAAAAGGAGTTGTCAAGTGTCAAAGCTCCACTCAATCCATCTTGGCAACCACCTTCATTTCAATACATTCTGGATCCATCAAAAACTGTATTTCATTTTCAAGTGTGGGAAATTCATTCAACCCATTTCAATTTCAATATTAGCCAGCTGTATCAATTCCCAAAACAATCAATACAGCCTCAAGGATGAATAGAGATCAGTTTTCAGCCTGAAGAACTCAATCTCCCAGCTTTTCACATATACCAGCTACCCTTTCCACCCTGGGGGGTTTTCCCCCAGTTAATTAATATACTTTGATTTATTTTTATCTTTATTTCCTTTTCATTTTAGTTAAGCAAATACTGATATTATTAAGTCAGTCATTTAGGACTTTTCTCTCATTTCTTTCCTCACCTGTCAATGGATATTTGGTGGTCATATCCTTACTAATTCCATTTTTCATTTTGGAAGGTTTAAACAGTGATTAAGGATCTACTTTGTTGGCTCTTTGGCCATTTGGCTTCCCTTTCCTCTTATTGCATCTCATCTTGTACCTGCCTATCTTTTGGAGGAATTCATTCTTATTATTTTCATTCTTTATTCTTTTGGAGTCTTCCAAGTGAGTTCCCTGATTGCTGAGTGCCAGGCCACTTTTGTATTTCCACTAGAGCCCCTGTGACAAAACCATATATAGAACATCATGAAGATAAAAATACCACATCAATTAATAAAAGAAAACTCACCCAAAGCCAAAGACAACAGATTAATGATTCAAAACAGATTATGTCTCACCTTGGCCATTCAAACAAAGAATATAAAAGCTTTCCAACAATTTCAATTGGCAAGATATCAGCCAATGCCTCATGGTTAAAATTTCCATCTCTCAATACTCTCCCCCATCCTTATATACTCATTGACAAAACAACAAAGCCCTTTTTGCCCATCATAATATATGAAATAACCCATTTTTATAATTATTCTGGCCACTCTCAATTTCCCCAAAGCCTCATCATGACATTAATGTCAATATCTCAAAACCGACAAGAAATTAAAACCAATAAGCAACTCCTAGGTGGCATTATGAAAGATATTGGGTTTTGTCCTGGTTCTGAATCTGGCAAATTTGCAGGTGTGTGATCTTTTTTGCTTCTTAATTTAATAATTAATAAGTAATTTCAATATTCTTAGGTGTTTACTCCAGAAAACCTGGTTTTACTCCTCATCAAATTGAATTGGATAACATGCAATGGACCAAACTTCAACAATATGACAAATTTGTTTACTCAAGAATCTCCCATTTTTCAAAACTAGCCAAAAATGAAAATCAGTCATTAATGGAAGCAGCCAAATTACCGAATTTCAGTCAACTGGAATGGTATTCTGCGAATCCAAAGGAAGAATTCAAATCATTTACCAATGTGATTGTCACGCAAGATGGATTTTTCAATAAGCCACACCAAGATTTGAATGATCTCAATGCCTGGACTTATGGTATATTTTCTTTTTCATCCAAAAAAGATTTTCATCCCCTTCCAGCTGTCTTCACCCCCTGGGGACATGGATTGTACTTCCCGGAATTGAAAATGGAGATCCATTTTTCAAAACAACCTGGCATCATGGAAATTCTTTGGAAGACATCAGCAATCGCTCATCATACAACAAAACCTCCTCCAGAAATAATCAATCATGACAAAGTGTCTCATTTTGGATGTTCTTTTCAAATAAACCATAAATTCTTTAATGTAGGTGACAAATTCTTGAAAATTTCACCCACCAAAATTAATTCCAAAGTCAATGGGTACTTTGAAAGAAATATACAAGACCAAAAAAGAACAAAAAAATGTTAATTGTAAATAGTTTTATTTTCTCAATAACATCTCCACTTTGTTGTTTGCCATTAAATTAAGTACATAAATCAATGGTCCTGATGA
The DNA here is from genome assembly GCA_023105745.1 of Austropuccinia psidii. Classification (NCBI taxonomy): domain Eukaryota; kingdom Fungi; phylum Basidiomycota; class Pucciniomycetes; order Pucciniales; family Sphaerophragmiaceae; genus Austropuccinia; species Austropuccinia psidii. The sequence continues at coordinate 1,015,097 of JALGQZ010000018.1, read as the reverse complement.
ATTTCACAATTGACTATCTTTCCATTCCAAAGTAACTGGTTTAATTTTTTCACGCATATTTACCACATCTTCCTCAATGTCATTATTGGACAGATTTTCTGCATGTGGTGGATCATCATCCTCATATAGATCAAACCATTCATTGGCAATTTGTGCTAACATATTATGTAAAATTGTGCAAGAAATGAGCCAACTAACAAAATATTCAATTTCATGATCATCCCTCATTTGATTTTGCATTTCCCTTAGAGAGAACCACTTCCCCTTCAAATTTCCAATTGAATGCTTGATTCTGACTCTTGATTTTGCTAGAAAGTAATTGAAAGAATGGTTGTCTTCATTCTGTGCTACAACTCCCTTATATTCTGGAACAACCCAAGGAGAGCTTGAATATGCTGAATTGGCAAGTAAGTACTGATCCTTTTCATAAAACCCTTGTGGTATTTGTGCTATCTTCATATGTTGATAGACATTCAACTCATAAAGTGACCCAGTACAACCAACATGTAGCGCAGTGAACTGTTTGTTGATATTGCAAACCAGTTGTATTGACATAGAATACCTCATTTGTAAACAATCAGTAAAATTGAAATAAAGAATAATGATTCAACAGCTTACTTCTTTTTGCAATCAAAATAGGCTTCACCATCATTGGGGGGACATTGTGATAATGGTATGAGACTCCCATAAATAAACCCAATGCACCCAGGGAAGCCTTCTACTTGCATAACTTGAGATATCTCTATCTGTTGTTCTATTTTTGGCCACATAATCACTTTGGACTTCAGCTTCATTAATATCTGGATCACTCTTTGAGTGTACAGCACAATAGCCCCATGGCTAATTCCAAACAACATTCCACTCTTTCCCAAAGCGGCCCCATTGCCATTTGATCCTAGCCTTGATAATGCCACAGCCCATTGGATGGGAGGATTGTGTTGTTTGTTTTGTGATGAGGTTTTAAAGGTTTTATCAGTTTGAATTTGTGAAACCAATTTTTCAAATGATTAATGTGTGGTCCCACATAGCTGTCAAAACATTTCAGATGATAATGTTTGCAAATCCTTCATTGTATACATGTAATGTGATGGATATCTTCTACCAGGATTGATGTATCTTGGCTATGTTATCATATCTAACAAGACTATATCTTCCTGGATATCAGAATCACTATCAGAGCAGAGAGCATCAATGAGCTGCAGTGAGTTTAAGGTCTGAAGTAAAGGTAGCCTGTGTGATTCCTTGGGAATGGCAAATGAAAAAAAGGCCTGTAGTAAATGCAGTTTAAAATAAAATACTTTAATAAATGATTAGTGTATTCAGATATTATGCAAGAGAAGTAAAGTTTCATGCAGCTTAACATGCCCTTGGTGAGTTGTGTGTTTTAAACATGTGCATTTATGGGAAGCTAAAGGCAGGATTTTAGTATTTAATCATGGGATTTGGTACCAAAAAACTTGGGTTTTTGTACTTTAAAATACCACACCTCTTAAGGTGTGGGAGTTTTGAGATTCCAAAAAATTAATGTGGGATTTCGCCAAAAAAAAACTCGGGATTTTGAGTGTGGGATTTGGTACCTTTGACACCCCCTGATAGGAAGTGTAAAGATCTTAATGAGACAATTAAACATGGAAAATAATAATATTTATAAAATAAATTATCACACAAACTGTGAAGAGATAATTCTTATAGAAAATTCTATATAAAAAGACTAATAATAGATAAAAAAATATAAAACTTTGAATACAGCTTACTCATAATAATTATTTAATACAAAAATTAAAACAAAAACATTTATTATATTAGATAACAGCTATAAGCTAAAAAAGTTCCAAAAATCAATAGTTTAAAAGATAAAATAACGTTTTATGATAGAAGATTTAATTAAAGAGTTTTTAAGAGGAATTTTTGGATTTTAAAAGATATTTAAGACAATGATTTCATATTATAAAACGTATTATTGGTGATTAAAACAATAATCTGAGTTCTATGATTGAATTCTTTAATTTTGAAATTAATAAAGAATAAAATAACTTAAAAGTTACTTTAATAATAGGATTTTATATTGAATAAAAATCTCCTGTTTATATGTCTATATCATTGGAATGAATAATGATTATTGTCAAAAATAGTGATGTGTAGGCTCTTTTTATCCCTTTAGAGAAGCTCTAATGATTCATAATGGCTATGGAGGGCATGCTCAGGTCAAAGCTTAAAAACCATACTTAAAAATTAGGTTCTTAACTTAAGGCAACTTCTTTTTTAAATCCAATTTAAAGTTATCAGTGTTATTCTTAACTCCAAGTAGCTTGAAATTAAATTTGATCACATGAACAAATTAAAAATACAGTTTCAATCAAAAATCTCTTGAGCTCAATCTTTAATTAATCTCTAAAGAAATATCAATTTTCTTTAAGTATAATTAAAATATTAAATTTACAGGCTTATTAAAGATAAAATCTGTTTATAAAAGATACTTAAAATCTAATTTGTACAAAGATAAAATAAATTTGTAAGATTTGTGAAGTTTTCAAGCAAATCCATCAAGAATTGACCTTTTGATCAATTTTTGAAGTTATTGCTATTTTTCAACATGAAATAGAAATACACACCAAACCTTAAATTTTGATAAGGTTTTAATGCTTATAAATTTAAATTTTTAAGATAAATTAATCTTTGAAAGTTCTTAAAGCCCTGATTTAAAGCTTGAATATTGGGATTTGCCCTTTGGAAGCTTAAAATTCCTGTCCGAATTGGGTTAAAGCCATTTTAAACTTTAAGTTTGGATAAAAGTCTAATATTAAAGCTTAAATAATGTTGAAAATCATCCAAATCAGGTGGAAAACCTTAATTGAATCCTTGCATATCCAAAAAGCTGGGTACCCCAGCACTGTTTTGTCTTTTTCCTTTGTCCAACCTTTCTGTGTGGATTTTGCCCTTATATTTAATTTAAAGCCATACTATGGGATTAAACCATTTTAATTTCAGCTCATGCAGGATTCAAATTCTGTATAGAAAATCCTTAGAAAATTCAGTAAATATACATAACACCTCAATTTTAACTAACATTTTGGCAAGTTTGCATAAACCTTATACAACTTTGAATTTAAGCTTATTTAAGCTTAAATTTAACAATTTCAAAAATTATTCAAAAGATTTGAAATTGTACTGCAAAATTCTTAAATCTTCTAATAACTTAAGAAAGAATCATTTTTGGGTATACCTTAGGTTATTCTTGGTGTGGAATCCAAAAATGACATAATAACTTTGATATTGTTTATCCAAAAAAAGGTTTTTCTCATTTTTTGTTATTTTTTATTTTAAATATAACTGAGAAGTCTGTTCAAGACTAAATTAACTGTGTATAAAGTTATTTGCGGGCTTATGGGTCTGTCATACATACCTCACAGGCTCCAATTTCATACCACCAAACACAATTGGACTACAATTTTTGCCCTTAATAGTATACCCCTAATTGAATTGGGTGGGGTATGATTCACTGTTCAACCTCTCTACCTATGCTTATAATTATGTAAATCACATAATTAAGACTTTTATTGAGGAATTGCTCTTCTCTAATGTCTGAGTATTCTGAGAAACTTTTGGGAATCAGGTATTTTACTTTCTCAAAGCCACTAATCTTCATGTTGTGTATTTCTGTTCCTGACTAAGTATTATTTTTCATTTTTCCTTCAAGTATTCTGTCTTTAAAGACTTTTGGAACCTTCTTCTTCTCATTTTGATCAAGTTATGGTACTTCTAAGGGTGTTTCATTTTTCAAAAGAAATAATTCCTTATCACTTGAAGTGCAACTCTTTACCAAACTGACAGGGAAAGCTGGATCTTTGTTTTCCAATTGTCTTGACAGCTCTACTTGTACTTTATTTTTCCCATTAATGGATTTAATAAGCAATGGTCCTGAAAAGCAATCTTTCAATTTCTTCGGGCCTTTAATATTATTCAAATTCAAGGTTGAAACTATTCCTAAGTCCCCTACTTTGAGTTCTGGGGTTTTATGACTTTTATCTCACTTTTGTTTATAATATTCAAAGGCATCAGTCATTCTTTGATTTGCATGATGCCTCAATTTATCAAGTAATAGGTTAAATCTTGAAGAAGTTGGATGAATATCAACTAAATATTTCTTCCAAGTATCAACTTGAAGTTTTGGGTTCCATCCTTTTTCCAACATTGCAGTAGTCTTGGAGTTTTGCCTGTTGAATAATGGATACGAGTCTTGTAGGCTAATTCTGATGCTGTTATAAGTGTACAACCATCATGGGTAAAGTCATCAGAATATTTGAGCTACATTTCATAAGCACAAAGCATTCTGATGATTTCCTCTAATTTCTGAATCATTCCCTCTTCTAATTCATCAATTTTTGGATTTTAAGCTGTTGAGAATGATATTTTTGTACCCAAAAGCTTATTTAAACATGTCCATAAGGCTGATTTAAATTTTGGGTCTCTATCACTAATGATATTTTTAAAGAGACCAGTATGAGATATTACTCTGTTCCAAATTAAAAGAGATGTATCCATAGCTGTGTCATTATTATGAAAATTTAAAAAGATTGGGGTCTTGCTGTACCTGTCCACACTACCAAGGAATGAATTGTAGCTTTTTTCACCACCAGGTGGTAAGGAAGTTACCCAATACATATAAACCACTTCCCATGGGGTGAAATGTTCCTGGATATGAATAATTAAACCAAATATTTTACCAGTAGCTTTATTTGTCTTCTGGCATCTATCACAACTGTGAAAGTACTCAGTGACATCTTTTCTCCAAGATGACTACCAAGAACATGTCTTAATTCTTTCTATTTTTCTATCTTCAGACATATTTCCAGAATAAATGTTGTCATGGAGCTCTAGTAATAATTCATTAATTAAAATTCTACCACATAAGACCATGACACATGCGTATTTAAACATGTGAGGCAAGATAAAATAAAACAAATGAAATCTTCCATATATAATCCAAAGAACTAGCTAAAAATGTATATTTTCAATCTTTGTCAAGGAGAGAAGTAAGAATATGACAATTCTTATCTTGCTTATAGCTTTCTCTAAACTCTTCAAAGAATTCTGTTCCTACATCTGTGATATTGATTCCTTCAATTGGAATTTGAGGTTCTGCACTTGTAGGAACACAGGCAGGATTGTCAGGTGTATTGGGTAATGCCCATATACTCAAGCCATCTGCGTTCTTGGGAATATTGCCAAATTTATTTATTATGGTCATATTGCCTCTCTACTCCTGTATAGCAATCTTCCATCTTAACATGTGTCTGTTAAGGGTTTTCATGTTAAGAAGTGATTTCACTTAATTAAAATCAGTAATTACTTCAAAAATACTACCATCAAGATAATAATGAAGTTTTTCCAAAGCCCAAACAAGGAAAAGGCACTCCATTTAGCTTTCTCCATACCTAGCCTCTGTAGTTTTAATTTTTTATTAAATAAAACTAACTGGAACTTCATAAGGCTTGTAATTAAAAATTTGAACTTGATGAAGAGCTTAAAATAAAAATTCACCACATTCATAAACATACAGGTTGAAAGGAAGTTTTGAGTCTGGAATAAATAATAATGGTGCATTGGTTAAGGAATACTTAATTTTATCATATGCTTGAATCCTTTCTTGTTTCATTTCAAAGACAGTTTGTTGACCACAAATTCTGTACAATGATCTGGAATGGATTGAAGAATTTTATGGTGTTGCCTGTAATAACAGGAAAAACCTAAGAAAGAAATCATTTCTCTTTTGTTCTGGGGTATTTGTTTCAGTAAGACTGAAGCCACTTTGTTTTTATCAAAACCAAGGCTTAGTCCTGAAACTAAATTTTCTAAAGATTTTAATTCATGGAACCCAAAATTTCATTCTTTAAGAGATATTTTTGTGTTCACTTGAATAATTTTCTTCATTACTAATGAAAGTTTCCATGGATGAAATTTCCAGGTTTCTGAACAAATAATAGTTTAATCAATATAAATAATTCAAAATCCCTCTGATAATTCATGTGGGAAAATGGTATAATTATTTGATAATGAGAGGGTTAATTTTTAATTCCAAAAGGCATCCTCAAGTATTCATAAATATCAAAATGAGAAATTATTCTCAATAATTTCCTAGAATGAGGTGTCAAGACATGCTGATGGAAGCCTTTAAGGGAATCCATGGAAGTGATGAATCTTGCTTTACATAATTGAGTCAAAGTCTCATGAACTCTATAAATTGGATACCTGTCTGGAATAGTATAGGTATTCAATGCTCTAAGATCACCAACCATCCTTAATTGATCATTATGCCAAGTAATGATTATGAAGGTTGTGAATTCTACTTCCTCATTGTGTCCAGCTTTTCTTAGAAATAACAGTTTCATTAGATAATCAATATGAGTACCAAATGCTTCTCTAATCCTGGGGATAGCTGGGTAAGCTGGTCTTCTTAATAGTGGAGGGTAAGGTCTTTCCACATTAATCTTAATGTCAACTTCATGGCCTTTGATAGCCCCTAGTGGTTCATTATCAAAGGCAAAGGCTTCCCTACATTGTGATAAAATTTCAATAAGGTTTCCTTCATTCCTAATGTTAATTCAGGACTACTTTGTGCTTCAATTAGCTGATATGACACAGATATCTCCTTACTAACATTTTCACTTGCCAGATGACAGTTATTTGTTTCTTTAGAGGAAAAGCAAATGTTTGTATTTTATTCTCCCCTATAGTGAAATATCTGTCTTTTTGATTATTAATATAAATATCATAAATATTGAGATAATCATTTCCAAGTATAAAGTGTTGTGAAGTGAAGTAATTAATGACAACAAATTCAACTTTTAGTCTGATACTTCTTGAAGGGTGAGGAAATATCATTTCTGCTTCAAGAATAACCAAAGGTGCATACTTTGGCTAGCACTGCTGAGTTTTAAGCCTTGAATTGGCATCAATTGTTCCTGAAAATTGGTATAAATTCTGTCAAGATAATCCTTGAAAACACAAGTTCAGAAAGAACCATAAAATGCTGTGAAGTGATATTATTAATTAGAACAAATTCAACTTTCAGTCTTATATTTCCTGAAGGGTGAGGAAATATCATTGCTGCTTCAATAATTCCCAAAGGGTGAATACTTTGGCTAGAACTTCTTAATCTTAAGCCTTGAATTGACATCAATTGATCCTTACAATCAGTATAAGTTCTTTCAAGATAGTCCTTGCAAACACAAGTGCAGAAAGAACCTTAGTCAAAATGAATCTTGGCTTCTTTGGTTTTTATCAAAATATTAGTGATACAAGATGATACAGATTTTTGACCTTTACCTCTGGAAGACTTGATTTTCTTCATTTTAACATCTTGCACATGTATGAGATCCATACATTCATGACTGTACTGTGGTAAGTTGGTGTGCAATTCTGTGACTTCAAAGGATACATTAATGTTTTCTATACTAAGTTGATCTGGTAGTTCTTCTTCTTCAGAAGGATCAGAATCACTTTCATGTAAAGATACATCACTTTTTTCTTTTGTGTCTTCAGCTTTTTCAATTTCTATCTCATTGATTTCTGTCTTTTTTGGAGAAGTATTAGCCAAATGAGATGTATCTCCACATTTATGACATTAAAAAGGAGCTCTGTCTTGTGGTTTATTTGGTCTTGAAATTGGTTTCCCACTAGCTTTATTGTCTATTGGGTGTTTATACCAATCTCTACCAACTTTTGTCCTGGTAGTAATGTCTTCCATGGCATTTATAGAACCCTCTGTAGAGCAAGGATAAATACATCTGCTTCATATAGCATGCTCAAGGTAACCACCACACTTTCTTAATATCTATTTATGTAACATTGTTTCAGAAATATCAGGATGAAGGGCAGTAAATCTGTCTTTATGTTTAAAAAACCAGGGCATGGGCCTGTCCCTCTCAATATTAAAAATTGCTTCCTCAAAAGAATGTTTCATTCTAAATATCCAGGAATAATTTTCCCATATAGAAATAATTTGTTCATTCCACCAAGGACAAGAATTTTTACCATAGCCTTGCCTCATTTTATAATACCATTTCTTTGCTGATTTGGTAAATAATGAGTGTAACATCGCATTTATGTATTCATATGGTATGTTATAGTCTTCTTTGAGCATATAAAGTGTTTTCAAAAATTCCATATGATTATATTCTCCTTCACCAATGAAGGTTAGTGTCAGGGTGACTCTATGATATAGCTTCAGAATGATAATAAAAGCTATAACTTTTAGTGTGAAACAAAAATAATGATGATATTTAGCGTGAGAATATGAGTGAAAAGGGCTATACTAAAATAATTTAGTGATGGTGAGTACTGCTGATAGCCCTGGGTGCAGTGTTTGCCTGTTGGTTTACAATAGAAAACCCTAAAATACTTAAACTTAAAGTATACCTGTTAAATTCTAAAAGTATCACTTCCTTTTCAAGAAGTTATACCACGTAATAATATCAAGAACAGGATGCTTGATTTGCTTCCTGGTGAGGCAAAGCCTCCTTTTATCTTGTTCTGGGGTAGTGGGAGGTGGTTTACCTCTGCACACGACCACAGAGCAAAAATTTTCACTACTGTGGGCTGATTTGTGGTTCTATACACTCAATACAGGCTAGTATTGGGTTGAAATGTGGTTTGAGAACCACAAGTAGTCATTTTTACCCTATACAGGGTGAAAATTTTCACCAATGGAGTTTACAGGTGTATTCTGGTGCTCCTGACGCGTCAGAAACTGTACAGAACCTGTATGGACCTCTGTATTTGACTTAATTATGAGGTATTGAAGTATAAATAAGCTCCAGCGTCTGTTTGACACCTCATAATCAGAGTACAACTGTATCCTGTCATAATACAGCTGTATTGGTCATATTGTGGGATTATAGCCTTCAAATAGCCATAACTCTGTCAGTTCTCGAGATATCATGCTCAAAGTTGGTTCATTTGATAGCCCGGTATGAGTTCTACACGATGATACCCAATTTGGTATGGTTATCATTAAATATGACAAAGTTATCCCATGTACAAGGTTTTTTATACATAGGCGTGGTTTGGGCAAAAAGCTGTATTGAGCTTGTTTGCCTCATAACTTCTGTTATAGTTAAGATATGAAGAAGTGGATGGCACCATAAGATAGCCTTGATTGTGCTCTTTCCAAAAAGACCCCACTTCAAGTATCCCACACTAAAACTGTAGAAGCTAGATGAGAGGTGAATGTTTTGTTCACCCTTATTTGGCCTGAATATGACCATAACTCAAGTAATACTGGTGCTAGCTCAGTTTGGCTGGTACCATTGGATAGCCCTGGCTTAGAGCTTCATTTTGAGTACCCATTTTATGGGGTTAAGCTTCTACTTCTAGATTTTAGATGAGAGGTGAAAATTAAGGTTTATGCTCAGCAATAACTTTGAGCAGGAATAACTTTGTTATTTCTTGTCCTATGGTGATGGGACTTATATTTTCAGAAAGAGGTGAGTTTCCTCTTTCGTTTGATACTTTTTGAGCTGATTTGGCTCAGCTCCATGCTTTGGTGGTATCTTGGCTATACCATTGGTTTATGGTATTTTGGCTATCATGCTTGTGCTCTGGTTTTGAGTCACAGGCTGACATACCCTCCCTCTAAAAAAAGGCTAATCATTGATGAGACTTTCCTCTCCTCTTGGAGGTATTAGCATGGTTCATTTGAGCTTGAGCCAACAACTTTCTTGTGGTCATACCCTCCCTGTCTGGTGGCTTATGTTTCAAACCATCCAGGTGTTTGGTCATTGGTTTCCTCCTTTGGGAGTGGACTGAACCAATTTCCTCTATTGCATGGTTCTTAAATTCCACCAAATATGCCTCATGGGGGTTAGGTTCACTGTATGAATTATTTCCACAGCCATTCCCCACACTATCAGAGTCAGATTCATGACCTTCTTGGTCTTTTGTTGTTTCTTCCTCTCTTGCAAATATCTCTTACCTGTCTTTGGGAGAATTTTCTGCATAGTGATTGGGTGGTTCACAATTGTGAAATCCTGTTGTGATTTCAGAATCTGAATCATGAGTTTCTTTGGCTTCCAGGGTTGGATTCTCCCTGTTATCACCAGTACTATGGTTATTGTATCTACCAATAGATGTTCTAATCCTTACTTCTTGCAAAGTATTGGATATTTGATCCAAGGTGGATTCTTTGGAACATCTGCATTTTACTGCATGTTCTAAGTCTCCTGGTAGTTTGGTTAACAGTTTGTGATTTCTCATTTCTGTTGTTATGTGAGGGTCAATGGCTATTAACCTTTTTGACTGTCTCAGACACCACTCATATGGATCTTTGTCCACTGTGTATCTATCATTTCCAAATGAAAGGGTTTTCTGCCATATCCATGTATCATTTCTGTACTTTTGTATTATTTGGCTCCTCCACCATGGCCAGTTTTTTCTGCCATGGATTTCTTTCATTTGTGTGTACCAAATACTAGCATGTCCTTTAAAAGCTGTATTTAATCTGGCAGTAATCCAGTAATCTGTGTCACAGGGGCTCTTAGAAGTGAAGAGGGCCTGGCACTCACTTATGGAGGGCTCAAAGATATGGTAAGAAGGAATACACTGAAGAGTTTTAAAGATGAATTGCTATGAGAACAAATATAAGAAAAGCAGCAACAAGAAATAAGAGTAAGAAAAAGAAGAGCCAACCACAAACAAGTCCAAGTCCACTGTTTCAACCTGTCAGAATGGAAAGAGAAGGGTTAATAAGGATATGGCCACCCAACTCATACTGTACAGGCGAAGAAAGAAATGCAAAGACTAACTTAAAATTAAATAATTATAATAACCAAAAAATAAGGATAAGAATAATTAAAAAAAATGAATAAACTAAATTAATTAACTGGGGAAAAGTCCCCAGGGGGGAGAAAGAGGGGCTGGTATATGTGAGAATCACCAGCCCTGATCCAGAGGAAGAATTTTCATGAGAATAATTGATGATTGAATTGAGTCTGGCCAATACAGGTCCTGTACAAGAGGTGTGGTGTATTTGAGTGATCATACAGTTCCATACTGGTGTATTGAAACTGTATTGGGTGAATCCAACCTGTACAGGGATTGACAGGCTGTATTGATGTACCAAGCTGTATGCATGTTTCAGAATGAAGATTTCTGAAACTGAATGCTGATGCAGATACTGGATTTGCTGATTTGGGGTGTTTGAGTGGGTGTATGAATGAATACCCTTACCCCTGATGGATTGTTGTGACAGTATCCCCCTCTTGAAACTGGTGGGCTCCTGAACACCATAATACCCTGCCACTGTTGAGTGGCATCTCATTATCCCCACATTTTTTCAAAGAAATTTCTTTTTAATTTTCTTTTCCTCTTGACCATTATCCTGAAAATCCTTCATTACTCCTTCCCTGTCAAATTCAATTGATTGCCCCCTTTTTCCAAGTTTGAGTAAGTATTCCACTTCAAAATATGCATTTCTTGTCTTCTGATTCAATCAACCATGCCCTTGGGATATATCCCAGGATAAGGACCACTGAGCTCTTGTGCTCAAAAAATGATGCCCAATGAGTATATGAAGTGTACTCATTGGGCAAGGCTTAATCCATTGAAAAATTGAAAAGATTTCCTCCAAGTGGTCTTGTCCCCATTACCCATGGAAATGGCCTCAACAGCCCTCCAAAGTGCTTTGGGTTGTGGCCTTTACCCCTGATGAATCTTGACGTTTCTTGATTTTTATGGCCTTTTGGGCCTTGTGGGTGTTTTGGTGAACTTAGGTATTTATATGATTTTTGGCCATATTTGGCCTTTTTATGCCTTTGGGGTCCTATGGTCCACGGTCCATGGGGGTTATTGGAGGCCCCCAGGACCAAAATGGAGCCCCTGGGCCCAAATTTTCTGGGGACCCAGGGTGACCAAGGGGCCCAGAAATGGCTCAATCATAGATATCACCATACATGGCCTGGACCCATTGATGGGGTCCAGGACCATCAAGATCCTGGCCTCCCCAAAGTTTCAGGGGAGGCCCTGTGTGATGAGTTCAGCCCCAAAGGGGTATGAAACTTCACCTTAGAGGCTTTGAGGGGGGGCATAATTGAGTTGTGGCCCCATTTCCTTGAGGTCAAATTCTTTTTTTCTTGATATGGAGTGGATTCATTCTGATGTCTTGAATCTTCTGCTTGCATATTCTTCAGTTATGAGTTCCAAACTGACTGAACTCACTGAATCTTCTCCTTCTGCACCGCCACCACCTGTTCTTCATGGTTCTGGCATCTTCATTCGATTGTCCTCCCTTTCCATGGTGTCTTCTGGCCATTTTGATCCCTCCCAAACATATGATGGGTTCAGAGCAGTTGAAGTTCTTGATCCTGCATGCACTGAGTGTTTGGCCAAGGGTAAGGATTGCTTTCAACATTACAATCCTTGATTGTCAAAATGCCACTTTTGCTTTGTTGGGAAGAAGCCATGCCGCCATACCGGATCAACTTTGTCCCAGGTCAGGAGACACTTATGGAGCAGGAAAGATGGGCCTTATGGGCAGGAATTCCCCATTCTTGAGGAGCCTACCCCTGATGCAACTTCTGGATTTTCTCAATGTGAGTGATTTGCATATTTTGGTTGAATTGGTGCTGATATTTTGATGTAGTGACTGGTTCCAGGCAGAGGGATGTGGCCAGATGGACTAATGTTGGAGGGTCCATTCCAACCGGTGGTAGGCCCATACACTACAGCTCAGAAATCCCAATCTCAAGAACCAATGCTGATGGAGTGGTGAAAGTAGTGAAGAAACTAAGAAGAATTGTTGATTCCCCAACAGATCCAGATGCTGAAGGAAGTGATGAGCTGGATGGTGAAGAAGCTCAAGTTATTCCTCATTCAATTGGCCATCCGTCCAGCAATTCCTCTTCTCAACCTCTTGCCAACACCAGATTCCAAAGTCAAGTTATTCCCAGCACTCCAAGAACCTTCCAACCAATGCTTGCTTCCATTCCTACAACCCTTCCTCCTCCTTCACCAACTACTTCCCACACCACCAGGCCTGCCTTGGATCCAGCAGTAAGACCATCACCAGTTCAACAGTCCAGAAACTCACCCATAAACACCTCCTGTCAACTTCAACCTGTGGCCAGCTCCAGCAGAAGAAGAGATGGATTGTCCCCTTTGCCGTTTCCTGCCGCTCAAGTTTTTCAAAGAAGAGAACGTTGGCCTATCCGGGTTACCAGAGAAGATCCCAAAGCGGCTAGTGAAAGTCAAGATTCTGTGGCCAGATTGTTCAGGAGGGTTGATAGAAATAGCAGAGAGGTGATTATGTATGCCAATGACAGGACTATTCCAGGTACTGCTTCTGAAGAGATGGCTGCAAAATTTGCCTGGTATGAAGATGAGTTGATAAATGATTTCCAGAGAACTTTTGATGATTTGGGTAGAGATAACTAGTTTTCCTTTTCCTTGTTTGTGTTTGGTTTGACTTCTATCCCCACTCTTATAAATACTAAAAAAAATGAAAAATAATGGAACCTCCCAATACATGATTTGGGAGGGGGTGCTGCTGCTTTAAAGAAATAAAAGAAAGAAAATCATACAAGTAAATAAAGAAAGAAAAATAAAAGAATAAGAGAAAATGAGAGTAAAGAAAGAAATAAAGAAAAAATCCTGATGGTTGGTCCTCCTTGTGGTGAGTTGCTTGATTCTGGCCAAAAAGTGTCTGAAAAATGAAAACCAAGCATTTGATGCTCACAGAGTGGCGAAGGTGATGTTTTACAAGAAGTAGAACCCTCAGGGATGCATACCAGGAGATGGAACTTACTTTCATAACTTCCACTCCCCACCAAGCACCATAAAATTGAAAGAATTGCCATAAATGACTTCTGAGATGAATTGCCACAAATGACTTCTGAAAAGAATTGCCGTAAATGACTTGAATTATGATGATGGGAATAAATTGAAATGATAAATAAAAAGAAAGAAAAGAAAAACAAAGAAAGGAGTATTTGGCCATATCTTGATAAGGTCCAAATCGGAGGGTATTGGTGTTGTATGCTTCCTGAACCTGTCCAAAGAATTGACAAGTGCTCACAAAGTGGCCAAGGTGATGCTTACAACAACTTATGGGTAGAATACCCCCTCAAAGGTGCATGCCAGGAGAGGAACTTACTTTCATAACTTCTTCTCCCCACCAAGCACCATAAATCAAACTCTTGAGGTATTCGGACCAGGCTTGTCTGGATACAATGAATGGAAGTCCTTGACAAGATCTGGTGGGTTGGTAAGGTTTGAAGCTGGTTCCCAAGTGGTTCTTTTTGAGTCTTCACTGAATCCTTTCCACTCTACAAGATACCATAATTTACCTCTTTTGAGTTTTGAGTCCAGAACCTGAGCCACTTCCCATTCTTCTTGCTCCTCCACTAAAACTGGTGGTGGAGGCAATTGATGACGATTTGGGATAGTTGAATGCTTGACTGGTTCTAATAAGGACACATGGAATACAGGGTGAACTGTCTTCCATTGCTGAGGCAACTTGAGGTGATATGCATGGCTGCCAATCTTCTTCAGAACCTCAAAAGGTCCCAACCATCTTTCTGATAATTTCTTGGTGGGTCTTGTTGTCTTGATGTTCTTGGAAGCTAGCCATACTTTGTCCCCAGGTTGGAAATCAGGTGGAATTGCTCTATTTCTATCTGCATACTTCTTGAATCTCCTTATTGCTGACTCTAATTATTCTTTGACAACTTTCTGTACTGATTGGAGTTTTGTTGATAACTTTCCATCAGGTGAGTCTTGAGAAATATGGATTGAGTCAAAGCTGGGATTTCTTCCATAAATGGTGAAAAAGGTGATTTCTTGGTTGATGAGTGTTCTGCATTATTATAGGCAAATTCAGCCAGAGGGAGCCAGGTGTACCAGTCATCTTGATGATAGCTGACATACATCCGAAGGTACTGCTCTAGTATCTGATTTACCCTCTCTGTCTGTCCATCTGTTTCAGGGTGAAAGGCAGTTGAAAGATCTCTTGATATCTTGAGCTGCTGACACAATTGAGTCCAAAATGATGAAACAAATAAGGATCCTCTATCACTGACAATACTGACTGGAAGTCCATGCTTGAAAAATACATGACTAATGAAGATTTGAGCTAAATCCAGAGCAGTGATTGTTCCATAAGCTGGAATGAAGATTGCCATTTTTGAGAATCTGTCCACAACTACTAAAATTGAATCAAAGTTGTTTGACAGTGGCAATTGAGTGATGAAGTCCATTGAGAATAAATTCCAAGGACCAGGCGGAATTGAAAGAGGCTTGAGTAATCCAAACTTCTTGTGATGAATTTTCTTGTTTCTTGAACATTGCTGACATGAGGACACATAGTCCTTGATGAATTGATTCATGCCAGCCCAATAAAAATCCCTCTTGATGAGCTTGAGGGTCTTCTCCTGGCCAGGATGGTCAGCCAATGGTGAGTCATGACGCTTTTGAAGAATATTGAGTTGAAGTTCTTCATTGCTTGGGATTACCACTCTATCTTTGAATAATAATAACTTGGCTTGAGGTTCAAGAGAATAATCTGGAACTGATTCACCTCTTGCTAGTTGCTTGAGTATTTCTTTATAGTCTTTGTCTTGCCATACTTCTTTTTGAATCTTGTCCACTAAATCTGAGAAAATTTCCACTTTGATTGAGAAGAATCTTGACTCTTGAATTCCATCTTGCTTAAGTACTTGATGAAAATTTTGAGGATTCTTGCTGATGAAATCCACCCCCCTCTCTGGGTACACGTTGTCCCAACGTGACAAGGCATCTGGTAAAGTGGCCAGCCTGCCTGGGCGGTAAGTGATAGTGAAATGAAATTCTGAGAGAAATTCAACCCAACAGGCCTGACGACGAGTAAGAACTTTGGAAGACATGAAATACTGCAAGGAAGAGTGGTCTGTCAAGACCTCAAAACGATTGGAAAGAGAAAGAAGAAATGCCCTCCAGTGCTTGAGAGCCCAAAATATGCCAAGGAGTTCCTTGTCATGAATTTCATAGTTGAGTTCAGCTGGTAAGAGCTTGCGACTATCAAATGCAATGGGATGCTTTCCAGAGTCATTCACCTGACTCAGTATGGCGCCCAATGAATAATCAGAAGCATCAGTCTCTACAATAGTAGGTAGATATGGATTGAAATGGGATAAGATAGGAGCAGAGGTGAAAGCTTCTTTGAGTGCTTAAAACTGACTAAGAGCTTCCTCATTGAAGATGAAAGGAGAATCTTTTTTGAGAAGGGAAGTGAGAGAAGTGATTTTTTTGGAATAATTTTTAATGAACCGACGATAAAAATTGGCAAAGCCAAGAAAAGATTGGAGGGCCTTGATGTTTTTGGGCTGAGGCCAATTGAGGATTTGCTGAACTTTTGAAGAATCCATCTTGAGGCCATCACTTGAAACAACATAGCCCAAGTATTCCACACACACTTGGAGGCTTTGGCAAACAGATTATTGTCCCTCAGTCTTTGGAGGACAGAGGCCACATGTTTGACATGTTCCTCCTCAGAACTGGAAAAGACCATAATATCATCTAAATAAACCACAAAAAACACATCCAAAAAATCTGCAAAGATATCATTTACTAGATTTTGGAAAGAAGCAGGAGCATTGGTCAAACCAAATGGCATGACCAAATACTCATAACTACCATATTTGGTTCTAAATGCAGTTAAGTGCTCATCCCCCTCTTTGATTCTCAGAAGGTTATATGCACCACGCAAATCTATCTTGGAGAAGATAGTGGAACTGTTGAATACAGTAAGGAGCTGGTTCATAGGAGGAACAGGGTATCTGTTCTTCCTAGTGACAGCATTGAGTTTGTGGTAGTCAACACACAAACGAAGACCTCCATCCTTTTTCTTGACAAAAAGGACAGGTGCTCCTGTTGAAGAGGAGCTTGGTCTAATGAAACCTTTCTCTACATTCTCTGAAATGTAGGCCCGCAGTGTTTCTGACTCTTGATTTGATAATGAGTAGATAACACCAATTGGAGGTAGAAGACCCTTCAATTTGATATGGTGATCACAGGCGCGGTGTGGCGGAAGTTTCTCTGCTTTCACCTTGGAGAATACATCCAAATATTGGTGATAAGCAGGAGGAACAACCCTCAACACAGTTTCAATTTCTTCTGGCTCTTCCTCCTCATCCCACTGCTCCTCCAGGGATGCATGAAAAGATAAGGGAGGAAGGTCCATATCCCCTTGAAAGAGATGAAGTGAAGATATGGCAACATCTTCTCCAACATCCTTTATCTCTTTGAAGACTTCATCTCTTAATGGAAGGGCTATGGACAGAAGAAGGAAGGGAAGGTGTCTTAAGTTCACCGACCAGAGCAACACTGTTGACAGCAGTGGCTAAGTCATTACTAGTAGAAGGAATAATACCACTATAATCCTTATGACTAGAATCATAGGTGATCAATACATTTTTCCAATCAATAATGGGATTAAAATGGTAAAGGAAATAATAGCCCAATATCAGGTCTTCTCCCTTGGGTGAATCTATAATAAAGAAGTCCCATTCAAATCTTGGGAAGGAAGGCAAGTCAACTACCCACTTCGTATAATGGGTGATGAACAAGGCAGGGGATTCATTAGAATTCAAGATGAAAAGAGGAATCTCTTCAGGGAGCTCTGACAGAGTCAATGAGTACTTGAGAACAAAATTATTTTCAATAAAAGAGTTTGTAGCACCAGAATCAATGAGAATACTATAAAAAATATCAGAGACAGAATAGAAAATAAGAAATTTTAAAGATTTCTTGACACTAGTATTCAGATTGCACAATTGTGCTCTTGAAGGAAATAAGTGAGAACCATTGAACACATCATGATTCCCACTCAGGCTTTTCCCTGCTTGCTAGGGAAGCCTCTTGATGATGACCCAGGCTTGTTCTGAGGTCTCTTGAAGCATTTTTCAATTGGGTGCTTTCCACCACAATAAGTACACAACCCCTCTTTAATCCTCCTCTCCTTTTCAGAACCAATTAATTTATTGTCCTTATTGAGGAGAGCGGCATGGGGCTTGTCCTTTGAAGCTTGAAATTTCTTGCCCTTCTTGTTCTTCTTCTGGTGAGACCTCTTTGAAGATGAGTTTTGAGGAGGCCTAGATTGATTGGATCCAATGACTGGAGGCTTCTTCTCTTGATTGCCACCCTTTTCGTTTTGCCTCTCATGATATCTTGTGTCTAATTCTAAGGTGACATCCATAAGTTCTTGAAGAGTATCAAAAGTTCCAGGGTGAGAAGCCAACTGATCCAATACTCTTCATGCCAATTCTCTTCTGTAAACATGGATATAAGCTCTTTCCCCCCAATCTCCAATTCTTGACATTAAGCTTCTGAAATCTGCAATGTACAAGGAAACATGACCACTTTCCTTCATCCTCAAATTGTCCAACTCTTGTTCAGCTTTCCTGACTTCATTGGGGTCACCAAACAGAGTGAATAATTGAGATTCAAATAATGGCCAATTATTGAGGAGGTAGGAAGGGTCTTCATTGGAAATATTTGAGAGATAGGGTTCAATCCACTTTCCAGCTCTACCAGTGAGAAAAGAAGTTGAGTAAAGAACTTTCTTCCTGTCAGAGAAGAAACTTGCTGGATCATTATGGAAGATTAATTGACAGGATTGGATAAATCCTCTCAATTTATGAGCTTGAGTACCATCAAAAGAATCAGGTGCCTTCATGGATGGAGTCTTGAAAGCAGGGGCTTTGGAATTGTCCCTGGGAGCAACTGCTTGAGTGAGTTGCCCCATGAATTGAGTCATCTGCTCCATCATCTTGAGGAGACTTGGATCAGTTTGAGCGACAAGAGGTTGACTAGAAAGGGCTAGATTAGAACCCTGAGGCACCTCTGGAGCATTTGCCAAGGCATCTGCCACTTCAGTTTCCCCAGAATCTTCCTCTTCCACAGACTCTTCCCCCTCTTCATCTTCAACTTCCCCTTGTCTTGCTCTTGCACCTTCAGACATGCCAGGGTAGCCACCCAAAAGTCCAGAGAAAGATCTTGATCTTCTAGATTTCATTCCACCTCTTCTTGAGGGTGCTGCTCCTTCCATTGGTGGTCCTCTGTCCAAATTTGCACTCAGTTGATGAACTGATGGTGTGCAGTCAAGAGGAGCCCTTGCTGTAGGAGTGAGGACAGCTTGAATTCTTTGGGATCTAGTATTTTTGGGTGGGGGACTATGCTGAACTGGCATTTTGAATAAAATGAAATAAAACTTGATGATAATTTGAATAAAATAAGGCTTGACCAAAAAAATCAAATGAGAATCTTGATGAACTTGAGAAATCAATCAATAGTCTTGAAGTGAATCAATATGAATAAATCTTGAAGAGTGAAGATGACAAAGTCAAATTCTTATGAATAATCAATTTCAATCAATAAGTCAAATCAAGCCAATCAATTCAATTCAAAATCAAATCAATTAAGCCTTGAGGAATTCGATCAATATCTTCAAAAATCAATTCAATTTTCTTGAGGAATAAAATTCAAATCAATAAATCAAATCTGTCAGGATGAGTCTATGATAAAGGTGTATATAAGTATTTACAGGCTTTAACTATGACTATGACACGAAAAAATAGCTTTTTAAAAGATGATAAAGTTGATAATAAATGATTAAATTAAGATATTAAGGGCTTTAATATAGAGATATAGTGGTGGTGAGCGCTGTTGAAAGCCCTGGGTGCAGCTTTACCTGTTGGGTTACAATAATAAAGACTACAATACTTTTAATTTAAGAGTATACCTGATTATTAACCAAGAGTAAAACTGTTTTTGACAGTTTACTACGTAGGTTATTCAAGAGCAGGATGAGGAAAGCTATTCTGGCAGTGAAAAGCCTCCTTTTTATCCTGAAATGGGGTGGAAAGGGTGCTAGACCTTTCCACATAGAGGAAGTGAAGGTTTTTTCACTTTCTAGTACTGGCTTGTGGTTTGCAAACAGCCTGTATAACCTGTATTGGGCTCAGATGTGGTTTTGAAACCACATCTGGGCAGTTTTCACCAATACAGGGTGAGAATTTTCATCTGGGGACCTCACAACCTGATTCTAATGTGTATGACGCGTAGAATGCTGTACAGAAACTGTATGGGACCCCAGTATTGACTGAAATATGAGGTATTGAAGTAAAAACATTCTTCTTCGTCTATTTGACACCTCATATTCATGGTTATAGGATATTATCCCATGGTAAGGCTGTATATGACAGCAGGTGGGATTTTGACCTTAAAACAGCCATACCTTTGTCAGTTCTTGAAATATATACCTCAAAATTGGTTCGGTGTGTAGCCCTGTATGAGCTCTACACAATGGTACCTCATTTGCTATGGGTATCATTAAATAGGGCAAAGTTATCCCATGTACAAGACTTTTGTACATTTGCATGTTTTGGGCAAAAAGCTGTATTGAGCTTGTTTGCCCCATACCTTTTGTTCTAGTTGAGCTATGGGGAAATGAATAACACCATCAGATAGCCCTGATTGTGCTCTTTCCAAAAATACCCCACTTCAGGTATCCCACACTAAAACTGTAGAAGTTAGATGAGAGGTGAATGTTTTGTTCACCCTTATTTGGCCTGAAATTGATTATTACTCCAGTAATATTGGTGCTAGCTCAGTTTGGCTGGTACCATTGGATAGCCCTGACTGAGAGCTTCCGTTTGAACACCCATTTGATGGGGTTAAGCCTCTCCTTCTAGATTTTAGATGAGAGGTGAAAATTAAGGTTTATGCTCAGCAATAACTTTGAGCAGGAATAACTTTGTTATTTCTTGTCCTATGGTGATGGGACTTGTGTTTTCAGAAAAAGGTGAGTTTCCTCTTTCTTTTGATACCTTTTGAGCTGATTTGGCTCAGGTCCATGTTTTGGTGGTATCTTGGCTATACCATTGGTTTATGGTATTTTGGCTGTCATGCTTGTGCTCTGGTTTTGAGTCACAGGCTGACATACCCTCCCTCTAAAAAGGCCCATCATTGATGAGACTGCTCAGTCCTCCTAGAGGCTCTTAATCTCCTTAAATGAAGGTTCCCATCTGGTATGGCATCCTCTGCCAACCATTTGTCTTTATCTGCTATCTGGTTCTTGAATCTGACTAGGTATTGTCTTTGATCCTTCCCATTCAGTCTGATCTTCCTGGCCCTGATGATCTTACTCACAGGTCCAGGGGAGTCTTCCACTTCCACTATCTCTTGTGGTGAGGGGTTCTTTCTCCTTGAGGAGAATTTGTCCTCCTCTGTCTGGAAGTATGGTTTGACCAAACTCACTGGAAAGACTGGATGTTTCCTTGAAAACTCCTCAGTGAGTTTGACTTCCACTGCATTTTTTCCTATAAACTTAATGATAGTAAAAGGTCCTACAAATGAGTCTCTCATCTTTTTAGGTCCTTTGAGATTGTTGAAGCTCAGTGCAGACACTAGCACCTGGTCCCCTTCCTTGAAGTCAGGTTCCATGTGTGATTTGTCCCACCTCTTCTTACTGTATTCTTTTGCCTCAGCTATGCATTTGGCAGCTGTGTCACAGGCCCTCTTCCACATATCATGGAAGTCTTTGGCTGTGGGGTGGATAGTCAGGAGATTTTTCTTCAAGTGATCCACAGGCAACAGGGGGTTCCACCCTTTCTCCACCAGTGCAGGTCTTGTACCTTTGGTGGAGTGCTGGCTTGTATTATAAGCCAGTTGGACTGCTGGTAAGAGGGTAACCCAATCATGGGTGTATCCCTCATGGTCCTTGTATTCCATGCCATAGGCACAGAATCTTCTGAGGATGTCCTCCATTGTTTAGATCATCCTTTCAGCTAGGCCATCTGTTTTTGGATGGTAAGCTGTGGAAAAAGCAAGTTTGGTACCAAGCATGTCATATAGGTTAGTCCGAAATTCAGATGTGAATTTTGGGTCCCTATCACTAATGATGATCTTAGGGACTCCACAGGTAGATATGATGTTATTCCAAAACAACAGAGCAGTATCCATGGCTGTGTCTTCCTTATGGCATGGTAGAAACCTCATGCTCTTGCTAAACCTATCAACTATGATCAAACAGGCATTATAGTTTTCTTTGCCCCCTGGGACAAGTCCTGTTACCCAGTCCATGTTGATGGTCTCCCATGGGTGTTTGGGTTCTTCTATGTGTTGAAGCAACCCATACTTCTTCCCATGTTTTCTATTTGCCTTTTGGCATCTTTCACAAGTGTTGATGTATTCACTCAACTCTGGTTCCCACTTGGGCCACCAAGCTGTGCTTGTTACTCTCTCTTTGGTCCTGTCCTCACTCATGTGTCCCATATAGGGGCAGTCATGGCATTCTTGCAGGATCAATGAGATGTGGTCTCTGTCTACCACTGTGAGTGCACTTGTGTGCTTTTCTCTGTGGTAGAGCAGGCTATCTATAAGAAAAAAATTATTGTCCTTATAGGCCCTCAACCATGGTTCTTCCAGCTGGGTTTCCAGTTCTGGACTCCCGTACTTTTGTTGAAGGAGTTGGAATAGTATGCTACACTGTTTGTGTTTGGCATAAGACTTTTGTACTGCACTGAAGAATTCATTGTGCAGTTCTGAGGAACTTATTCCCAGTATGGGAGTTTCTGTCCCTTCTGAGTCAGTGTTTCCACTGTCAAGGGTACCACTTTCTGGTGCCAATTCAGATAATCTGAAGTTTTTCCTCCTATATATTTCCATGAAATGGATAGGGATTATTGCTGCACCTTCTGGGTCATAAGCTGGATTGCTTTTGACATTGTCTAATGGCCATCTTCTGAGGCCATCTGCATTGGTATGGCTTTTGCCCTCCTTGTATATGATGGTCATGTTCCCTCTATACTCCTGGATGGCTATTTGCCATCTCAGCATATGTCTATTTGTAGTCTGCATGTTTAGTAAAGACTTCAAGGCTGTGCAGTCTGTGTAGACTTCAAAGACTGCACCCTCCAAATAATAATGGAGTTTTTCTAGAGCCCAGACTAGACATAGACATTCAGTCTGGGTGGCCCCATACCTGGCTTCTGAATCTTTCAGTTGCCTAGAGATGTAACATATTACACCCTCTCTTGGTTCACCATCCACAATTTGTCTTTGGTGAAGGGCTGCTCCTAAGCCTTGGCTGCATGCTGCATCTATATATAACTTGAATGGTAGTTCAAAGTCAGGTAAGATGAGCACTGGTGCATTGGTGAGTTCATATTTGATTCTCTCATATGCATCCCTCCTTTCCTTGGTTATTTAAAAAACTACATCTTTTGAACATAACTTGTATAAACTACTAGTTATGTGTGCAAAATGTTTGATATGGTTTCTATAGTAGCTAGCAAGCCTAAGGAAAGATTACATCTCTTTGATGTTCTTTGGTACTGGTGTTTTCAGTACTGCTGCTACTTTGTTCTGGTCAATTGCCAGACTAAGACCTGAGACTTTATGTCCTAGAGCTAGTAGCTCTTTGGCCAAAATTACACTTTTTGAGTGAAATTTTCAGATTAATGGGTATAAATTTACTTAGAACTCTGTCTATGTATTGTTCATGGTCTTCCCATGTCTCTGAGTATATAATGATATCATCAATATATACTACCATCCAGCCTTCCATTATTTCTTCTTGAAATATGGTGTCCATCATCCTTTGGAAGTGGGCTGGTGCATTCTTGATGCCAAATGGCATCCTGGTGTACTCATATATACCCATATGGCATATTATCCTGAGTAACTTCATGGAGTTTTGTTTAACTCCATTTTGGTGGAAGCCTTTCATACAATCCATTTTGGCTATATATCTGGCCTTGGCCAGTTTATCTAAGGCATGGGGTATCCTTGGTATAATGTACCTGTCTGTTTTTGTGTAGTTATTCAGGGCTCTGAAATCTCCACACAATCTAGACTTGCCATCATGCCAGGTGATCAGGACAGGGGTGGTAATTTCCACTATTTCATTATGTCCAATCTTCCCAATGACATCCATATCCAGGAGTTTATTGATATTGTGGTATTCCATACCATTTTTTTTCACCAGGCTCAAGCTCATAATACCCCAAAACAGAAGTAAATCCAGCCTACAGGTAGACTTACACTCAAATCTTACACCAAAAGGTCAATTTTACAGCAAGAAGATGGATTTAACTCATAAAACCATGGCACAGGCACCAAAGGGCAGTGTATGTGTTTAAATAAATTATTCAATTTCATTATGCATATGTAAAAATCAAGTTACATATAGCAAACTAGTTACAACAAAGAAGGTACCACCCTTTAAACTACACACCCCACCCAGCTTTACACCCCCTTACAGCCACAGGACTCATGCATCAAGAAAATGACACATGCATTAGTTATACAGCCAACTTGCATTCAAAGTCACATGATGCAAAGCCCAGCCCCATGGAATTCCTGCAACTCATTTACAACACAGCCACAGGAGTACCTTATCTTTTATCCACAGTAACCCCACTTGAAACCTTAAAACAGAATCAGATTTATTTACGCCACTCATCACCTCATGCAAACCAAAGCTAGTTACAACAGGCTGCATGCAGTACACAATTCTGATTAAATCTCAACCACATGACTATGCACAGCATGTGTCAAACTCAAAAATCACATCATCTCATACATAAAAGTAAAATCATCAGTGCAAGAAATTATCATCTGACCACATTTTAAAGTTCAAAAAGAAGAAAAACAACCATGACAGCTGCATAAATTACACGGCCACTTCTACCAATTCTAAAATAGGACATATGCAAAGGAATTACAAGGTCATCATGTGATACTGAATCCACCAACAGAATATCATGTGACAGAAAAGATGCTGTGCACAAAAAAAATCCTCAGCCAAAATGAAATAACCTCATGCATGCAAGGAAAATTCAAGAATATCACATCATAATTAGTTCACCAAAAGACAATCATGTGACAAATGGAGGCTGTGCAGAGAGAAAATTATCACCAAACCTTAAATCACCTGACCCATGCAAGAAAGGTCCTCACCAAAAACAGAGTCACATGATGAAATCAAGAGGAATTAAAGTGGAAAAAGACAGCTCCCATGGAGGGCCCCCTGGGCTCCCAAAAGGTATAAATAGAGGGGCTCTCTCCCCCCAAAATTTCAAAAATCCCCCCCATGCACAATATATCCTCTGCACATTACAAGCACAGGAATAAGTCATCCCTCATCTGGGAGGTAGTCCAGAAAATTATAGTGAATCTACTTGCCCAGTAGCTAAGCTCAGTGGAAGTATAGTGTTGAAGATTACCCAGTAGCTAGGCTCAGTGGAATCTTATTATTATTAAAATAAAAATAAAAAAATTACCCAGTACCCAAAATTAGGGTTACTACTCTATTAAAATATTTTAACTAGTAAAATTAACACCATTTATCAAGATTTAAAATTCATTTACCCCTTTAAAAAAAATATTAAATATCAAAGAATCTTACCTCTTAAATTTAACAAATACTATTTTATCTTATTATTTAACACTCTTAAAAAAATAACAAACCTTTAAAAAATTATTTTAACCTATTATAACTATACCTTAAAAACCTTACCTTTATCAACACCAATTCAATTTTCCAGAAAACCTTAAAAAATCCATCTTACAAAGGCTTTTAATCAAGAAAGAACAACTCACCACAATTTCACTAAAAAAAAAATTAAAATTAAAACAGACAAGTCTGATCTGAGACTGCTGAATTTTGTCTTCTGCAGTTGTAAAGCCACTTACTAATTTTATTTTGGTTTGTGAGCTCCAAGGAAGATTTTGTTCAGTATTTTAGGAGGGGCAGGCAATACACCCTTGCCACCCTTGGTTACAGGAGTTATTAGCAATTCAAAACTAGTTACCTGTGATTTCCCCCTCCAGGTACTGCCTCATTTTAATCCCACACAAGAGGAGTTCCCACATCTGGTGTCCCAACAGTGGCAGACAACCTCAACTTCAATAAAGAATTAAATTAAAATCAATAAATTATAAAATTCATAACAACTCCAAGAATACTATTCTTTATAACAAAAACTGGATTCAAATAATCAAAATCAGCAAAGACCATCATCTCAAGAATCTGAATCATCAACTTACTCTGATCATTACTATTATCCACCAAAGCAAGAAACAGAATTAGGAGAGGAATCAGAAAGATATTCTAATTTTCCTATTGCAACACCAAGAACCAATAAAAGGGACTTGAAGGTTGTGGAGAAATTTTTCCTTGATCTCCTTGAAAGAAATAAAATCAATAACGCAATACCAGAATCAAAGGAAGAAATAAATCAATCAAAAATGGATAAACCTTCATCATCAAAATTACCTGGTAGTATTGAGGAAATCCAGGAAGAAAACCTTAATGAAGAAACTGTTGAAGGACAGGAAGAAATGTCTTCAACAGAGAGACTTCAGCAGAAGATTCTAGAAATGCAAGCAGAATCACTAGCACTAATCAAAAAGGAAGGCAAAAATAAATCATCAAGTTATACTCCACAAAATAGTCCACTTGAAGAGCAAACCACCCTTCCAAGATCATTCAGGCAACATGGATCACCTTCACCTTACCCAAGACCCATGGCCACATCAACACCTTATACAGAACAAACACCAAGAACTTTACCAAGAAGAGTCAACATTTCTGCCCAAATGCCAACTCCATTACATCAAGAAATTCCAAGAAACACTACTCCAATAGTGAAAATCAGAGCCAAGGACTATAATCTGTGGTTTGATGGAAAGGATGTTGAAAGATTCATCAAGAAAGTTGAAAATATTGCAGAAATTGAAGGAGCAAGTGGAAGAGACATTGCAAGACAAATAGCATTTTGGACAAAAGATGAAGAAATCAGTTATCATATTGAAGGAATGCCTGGATATGAAACAGCTGATTGGGATCAATTAAAAGTGGATATGAAAAGAAGATGGGGAACAGTCTCACCTGAAAAAAGATACAGATTATCCTCAATAACTGATTTATTCACAAAACCTCAACAAGAAGGTGGAATAATAAATATGACCCAATACAGAAGATTCATTGGAGAATATGAAGCAATCATCACATACCTCAAAAGATACCAATATATCCAAGGTGATATCAATCATAACCAGGAAATATTGGCCAGCCTTTCCACTAGTGTTCAAGAATCAATTTACAAAGAAATGATTAAAGACAGAGCTATGGTTCAAGCCTTGGATGGGGGTTACATCATTCCAAGATTGGATATTTTGAAATTATACATTGAACAAGACTTGGAGGCCAAGGTACTGATTCAACAAAAAGAATTTTCTAAACCAAAACCTCCAGAGAAGAAAGCAAGATTTGAGGATGAAAGCTGGGATGAAGTTTTAAAACAAGTAAAAGAACTCACCCAAAAGATCAAAAATCCTCCACAACCAGAACCTCAGCCAAGAAATGAGGGAAAAGAATCAGTTAAAGAAGTGTTAAATCAACTCAAAACACTTTCAGAAGCAGTTAATCCACCCAGAAGGAACTGGAACAATAATCAAGAGCAAAGGTTACCTCAAAATAATCAGCCATACAGGCAAAGAAATCCTTTACCACCATTTTCATCCAGTTACCAACCATACATACCAGCCCAAATGGCTCCAAGACCACCATTGAAGTGTGCTTACTGCAAGGAAGAAGGTCATAAAGCAACTAGATGCACTCACCTTGCTGAAGATCTGGACAGAAGAATTGTCAGAACCCAAGGAGCATCTTACCTCTTCCCCAATTATCAGAGAGTACCTATGGAAGGAAATGAAAATGCCAAAGACATAGTCAGGGCCTTTGCAAAAGAACAAGCAGAACTCAACAAGAAATTCATGGAAAAACCTACTGTGAAACCAAAACCAGAAGAAGAGGTTAAGCCCACTGAAAAGAAATCAGATGATAAATCAACCTCAATTGCACATGTTGAAGATTGGTCAAATTGGAAACCACCTACCATTTCCTCAGCCAATGACCCTTTTGAATCACATATTGGACTAAGACAGACAAAACAAAGGTTGGAAAGACAATCCCAAAATCAAGAGCCAAAGAAAAAGGCAGAAATTCCAGGATCTTACATTGAAGAAGAAAAGGAAGAAGAAAGGGTAATAATTCCCACTAAATTCCAAAATTCAAATATTCCAAAACCAGACCAGCATGAGGAGGAAATTGAGAATATTGCCAATAAGAATGAAGTTGAGGAAATTCCAAAAGAAGAAAAGAAGCTCAGAAAACCTCAAAAGAAACAAGTTGAAACAAAATTGGAAATTGACAAAATTATTAAGAAAATTATGCAACAAAAGATCAACCTCACCATTGAAGAAATTTTGAGGATGTCACCAAATTTTGTCCATAAATTACAGGAATTATAAGAAAAAGACAAAGAAAAGATTAAGTCACTCAACTCAATGGATCTTCAAGAAAGATTATTATCATTTGGATTCAAAGAAATACCCAAGCCCAAGATTCATTATGCCTGTCCTCTGGGATTTATGGAAATCTTTATTGGAAAGGAAGAATATCCTATCAGAGCATTAGTAGACACTGGGGCAGAACTCAACATCATACCAGAAGAAATAGCAATCAAAGCCTCACTCACAAAAAGAAATCTTAACATGAACCTGAGGGGAATTGGAGGCCATACTACTTCATTGGTTGCACTTTCAGAATTTACTCCAATCATCTTGGCTTCAGGTGAAGAAACTCAAATACACTTTTTTATTGCAAAACGATCTGTCCATACAGTACTTGGAAGACCTTTCTTGGCAGACAACAATATCAGACTAGAATTCTCCCATAAACAAGGTGAGATACTCAGTTATCAAGAACCTGATGGAAGAAGATTATGCATGCCAATATGCAAACCTCAAGCACTTGGATGGCAAACTGGACCACCTAGAGGAATGGATTTATGCAATATGGCAAAATTGGTCAGAAATGCACCAGGAAAGAATTTTCAAAATGCAAAAAGAGACAATACCATAATCAATTTAACCCAGAAGACCCAAGAGTTATCCATATCTCCAAAAAGTAATGAATTTGGTCAAGATTTACAAAAAACTCAATGGCCAAACAACCTCAAAAGACAACTTGAAGATTTAACCTCTGAAGATGAATTACCCAATATAAGTTACAAGACAATTAACAATAATGAAGAAACATTCCAAATTCTGGTGGATGGAAATGAGAAAATAAATGGAAATCCTTTCAAAACTAAACCCAAAAGAAAGAAAGTCAGATTTAGTGAACATCATGAGCTCTCAGATGAAGAAATTATAAATGAAATTGAAAAAGACTTCAAAATTATGGAAGAAAGAGACAAAAACACATACCAGATCAACTTCTTGGACAGACCATTGAACAACCAAGAAGAGCCTTATGAATGGCAACTGGAAAACCCTGAATTCATCCAGCAACCTCCCAATGAAGATGATGAAACAGAATCCATCCTAGAAAATGAATACAAATACCTTTATCTGCCATACATCACCTTTGAAGACCTTTATGGGGATGAAGCTCAAGAAATTTTATGTGAAGATAAATATTTATGTGAACTTCCAGGAGCAAACTTGAAGAAAATCCAATTCTTAGAGATATTAACTGAAGAAGGAATTAAAGGAAACCTCTCAAATCAATTCTGGGATAAAACATTTTCAATGGGAATTTTACCAAGAAGAGGACTCTACTTCAATCAAATTTGGGCCCAGTGGTACCTTGGATTAAATGGATCAACAGACCACACTGGAAGAATAAAATGGATTGGAGATGGATATATATTCATTGATGAAGACTTATGGTGGTCAGAATTCCCATCAGAACCAGAGATTGAGGAAAGAAATAACTTTGTGGAAGCCCTCAAAGACCTTATTTTGGCCAGGTTACTCAACAGACACTCACCTTTCCCACTAGGGGGAGCTCAACTTTGAATAAAACCAACAAAATCAAGATTTATTTTCTCTAAAATGTATCAGTATCACCCATAAAATGTATCATTAGTTTCTTTTTTATTTATTTCATTTTTTTCCTCTCAAAAGGGCAGTGACTTCCTGCCTTAAAAAAGAAGAAATTCATCAACAAAATATTATTATTAAACTAAATAAACAAAAACAAAAAACAAAAACAATTACCTTCACCATGGCCAATTCACCCACTTTTGGATCCTATGGGGAAGAATTAATCAAAGAAGACCCAATTATCAATGAAGAACTTCATTGGTCACCAGAAGATGAAGATTTCAATAAAGAAAACCTTTGGCACTTCAAGAATACTTCATCAATATCAAGAAACCAAGAAATTGAAGAGATTAAGGAATTGCTGAAATTTTTGGAGGTTTCTGACAAAACCAATGATCAAATTACTCAAGAATTAATGGAACAATTAAATTTCAAACCATCAAGTCCCATCTTGAAGACACATAACAGCTCTATAAATCAAAAATCAAAGAAAAAGTCAGATTCAAATTTAATTAATCACTAGGCAGTGACCTCCTGCCTTATCAAAGAGGAACATCAACTCTCACCAAATCAAATCAATAACTTCACTCACCTACAACAAGAAACCACAATTAATCATAAGATCACTAGGCAGTGACCTCCTGCCTTATCAAAGAGGAAAATAAATTCTTATCAATCAAAATCACCAATTTTCACTCACCCAAAATCAAGCATCATTAGGCAGTGACCTCCTGCCTTATCAAAGAGGAAAATCAATTCTTATCAACCAAAATTACCAATTCCACTCACAAATAAAAAAAACACAATAACTAACCATAAGACCACTAGGCAGTGACCTCCTGCCTTATCAAAGAGGAAAATAATTTCTTATCAAACCAAAATAACCAAGTTCACTCACCCAAACCAGTAAATCACTAGGCAGTTACCTCCTGCTTTATCAAAGAGGAATATTCAAATTCTTACCCAATAAACCTATCCTCAAACTAGTTTGATAAATAAATTTTATAATATTCTCAATTATTATTAATTTAACACTTCAAATCCTTCAAAATGGAATCATGGCCATTACTTGAAGACAATCCCTGGTCATTGGACACACAAACCATCTGCATAGAAGAAAAAGAAGTCTGGGTAAATTACATCAATCCACAAGAATTAATTGAAAATCCTGACTGGTTCTTGAAAATAAAGCCAGAACCCTGTCCTGATATTTCCACAATAATACTTCCATATATTGAGGTTGAGGACATCTTTGAACAAGAAAGATCACTATCAGAAACTGTCATTTGTCATCCATGGAAAGAATTACCTGGATTCAACCTCACAAAGTATGAATTCCTGGATTTACTGACCTGGGATGGAGTTGAAGGCAACCTTGGAAACAATTACTGGAATGAAATGTTCCACATGGATGAACACCTCAGGAAATCACTGTTTTGGAGGACCTGGGAATGCCAAGACTGGTTCAATCTCCAGGATTTTCAAATTAAAAATGGGACAATTAGAAAAATCTCAGGGAATTATATTGTAAAAAATACCATATGGGATTATCACTGGGAAGAAACACTTATACCAGCAATCCTTAGTGTTAGAGTTGGTGCAACTAAATTTAATACAGAAGATTGGAATTTCTTCTGCCAGGAATACCTCTTTAAAACTCTCAAAAAAGAGAGGTTGAGGGGAGGAAGACTTATTAAACAAGAATTGGTAAAGAAAATGCTTGGTCAAAGAAATTAATCAACATTAAATCTTACCTGCTAAGTCCCCAATTCTTTGATTTTTTCCTATTTTCCATTAATATTATTATTATTATCATTTATTGCTTTTATTGGTTATTTTATTTTAATTTTTATCTTTATTACTATTTAATTTTCCTTTCATGATCATCCTAAAAAAAAAAAAAAGAAAAAGAAAAAAAAACAAACAAAAAAACAAATTAGCTTCAGTCTATATAAGTTAGGAAGGACGAATTAAAATATAAACCTACTTGATATTTAAGATTTTTTATATTTCCTTTTCTTAACATCAAAAAAAAAAAAAAAAAATATACATATATAAATAATTATCATCATTAAGTCTGAAAAAAAAAGAGAATCAATAAAATCACAATCAGTTTCAGTTTGGTTCAAATCAGTAGATGATAACTAAAGGAAAAAACCTACATGATATTGCAAATGTTTCATTTATTTATTTTTTCTTATTTCACTATTCATTTTATTTTATTCATAGAAAATTATTAAATAAATATAACAAAAATAAAAAAGAGAGAAATGATCATCTGGAGGATAAAATACACTTATACGAACATCATAAAGAATAAATTACAGACTATAATTTCAGCTTAATTATTCTTTCATCCAATTCTTTTTTAACACATCTTTTTATTAACTTATTATCCTTTTATTTTACTTTGTCTTATTTTATTTTATTTTATTTTTTAAATTAAAGTTATCCTAACCTAAAGTTAATTTAGGTTTCATGTTACTGAATTTATTTTTACTTTATCTATCAATTTTAGTTTTTTTTTTTTTTATTTTATTCGATTTCATTTTTTTTATTTATTTTTTATTTTTTTTCTTTTTTTATTATTTTTGTTTGGTTTTGATTTTATTTATATTACTCGCTCATCTTAAGTTTAATCATTCAAGTTTTTTTTATGGTTGTCTTGTTGCAGCTTACTTTATATTGAAAAGCTAAATTACATCAAAGAACCATGAAGAAATACAGTAAGGGGAAGTAGCAGATAGTAATAAGCTCCGATAGCCTTGCCCCCACAGGATTACAGGGCGAGCATTCAAAGCAACCATAAAAAATCCAAAAGCACATAGTCTCAATAAGAGAGCTAGTAGACATTGAAGAACTGGTCTGACAGGTGGGGAGAGGCCAGCCTAACACTATTGTTGAAGACAAGAATCTACCATGTCAGATTCCCGAGGTAGTATTACTACCTTTGCATCGTAAAACAGAAATAAAATAATAAAAAATTAACCTAGCGGGCCCTATACAATGTTATGGCCCGTCCCTTAGAATTTCGGGGACGTAGATGGTACGAAACTGGTATTGTCCTTCTGGGAAGGCGGCGATTCCTCTTCCTCTTTGTAATTATTGGAGGATCGTCATTCAAAAAATAAGCCACAGGATCCGGAACGAAAAGTTGTGGATCAAACTTCCCCTCGATGAATGCATAGAAAGCCAATGTGGCTTTGGGGATTGACTCTGTATCAGAGGATACAGAAGGGGCTTGGGAAAGAGGAGCTAGTGCAGGGGGTGATTGTGGATGACTAGAACAATCAGAAATTGTCTCATGAAATGATGGTAATGTTCTCCCAAATAAAAGCTCTTCGATCTTGCTGGCTGTGAAGGCTTTTATGAGGTCAGAGTAACCTGACCCATAGGAGCGATCAGACGAGCTCATTTGTTTATAAACTAAAAAGGGGAGCTAATAATTAAAAAAAACAAAAAAACAACAACAACAACAACAGGGGAATAAGTTTTGAGCAGAAAATCAGAATCAAACAAAGAGTTTCAAGCTTACAATTATATCAAACTTCAATAATAGTGACAAAATAAAGAAGATATTTTATTAAGAAAAGCAGGAGGTTTTTTTTAGAAGAGTGGGTTGATAAATGCATCACCCTAAGCTATTTATACTAAATATGCGAATAAATGAAACCAAGAGGGCACAGTCGATACAAATGAGCCAAGGCAAAAACATCAACCACACATCAAAAAAAAAATCTGGCAGGACCCCAAAGAGAGCTGCATCAAATCTAAATAAAGAACCTTTCAAGAAGACGGAATTAGAAGCTATCCAATACAACCAGCCTGAAGAACAACAAATAAAATAATACTAATAATAAGAGATAAAATATAAAGCTCACAAGCGTAATCCTGGAGGGAAGCCAAATAAAAATTACTTTACCGCGCCGCCACCTTTTTTAGAATTTGGGAGTAATATGTCACAACGACTCCAATCAACCCAGAATTATAATTTTTAAGAAGAAACAAAGGAAGCAACAAGATGACAAGACCCATGATCGGGTTGGAATTAGCTTGGAAGTAGGGTTTCTTTCTTCTCAAAGGTACTGCTGCAAAAAAAAAAAAACCTTGTTGGGATCACTCGCTGTGAGGATGCGATGATCAGAAATCATAACCACATCTTATAGTAAGTGGAGTTAGCTTGGAAGAAAGATTCTACAGCCGCCACGACTTGTACACCTGGTCATTATCACCGCGGGGAAATCAGAACTAGACCATAACGGATACACCATCTAGCTACCAAAGCATTAAAACCAACTGAAGTCCGAAGTACTGGAAGGAGGAAATTGGCCTCAAAACTGGTTATATGATGAAAAAGACCCCAGGAAGCATCAAAACTACCCACAGGAAGCATTCAAACTTCATCACATGGGTTCTCATACCTCACGAGCCAAAAAGCCTCCAATCCAAAACTGCTAAAGGGTGCAAAAGGTCTTATAACCAAAACTAAACAGCCCGACATTCCTCTCAGCGCTGAAAAAGCGTGGTAAGACTTGAACTAACCCAAATAAACAAACAAAAAGAACCCCTGAGCCTAAAGTAGTGAGAATAGGTTTGAACTGCTACACCCGACCCCATTTAGAGTATCATACAGCCCAAATTGACTCCATTTTTTTAATAACATAAGGGGTTTGAAAAACACCAAAATATCAAATAAAAAAGCCAGGCGAAGTGGTTTATAGAACAGTAAAGTAATTGCAGGGAGTCAAGAAACAGAAATTAGCTCACTTGATCCAATATTGAGCCACCCGAAGTGCCTGGAAGCACTCCTGAGGTTATAAGAAATATATTTAAGCTCAGAAGACTACCTACCTAAAAGCAGCGATTGAATTAATAACACCCGCAATGTTAAAATTGACCACCCAGATGTTCTACAGACCCAAAACCACCTCTTATTTCCGAGTAGAAAATAACCAACCCGAAGTAATTTTATGGATCACTAAGGTTTGAAGCAGAAACAGATGCGTTGCTGCACTCCTATGAGCAAAGTAGCCCTTCCGATTGAAATTCTAAGCATCCTTAAGGGTATTGAAGGACCTTTTCTTACAATAAATAGGCCAACCCGAAGCTATTGAAAGGTGTTAGGACACCTTGAAAGCAGATGAAGAGCAACCTCACTTAATATTGAGAGGATAAAGTCTGAAGTGGTTCAAACGCCTAGACTAGAATTGAAATACGCGGATCACTCCAACAGCTCAGTATGATTCACCTTTGATTATATTAATAAGTACATAACACTAACCTAGACTCAAGAACAAATCACTTGATGGGGTTTTTTAAGTGGATTTGAGATGGAAATAGACCACCCGAAGCTCCTAGAGGGTTGTAACAGCCTCTTGATCAGCCCATCAAACTGACTACCTTACCTTCTGACAACAAAGCAAAAAAAAAAAAAGGGGGCTATAAGATAAATAAAAAATAATAAGTCCTAGACATGACTTTAAACTGTTTATTTCTTATTCTATTAATTAAATTTGAGTTTTACTAATGACTTTTTTCTTTTGAGAAACTATTTTCTAAAAAATATTAAAAATAATAATAAATTGAATTACTGGAGCTAACAAAAAGAAGTTCTTTTGTTTAAAAAATAAAAAAAAAAATATAATAAAAAAAAAAAAAAGTCCTGAACAAGACTTAAAACTGTTTATTTTCTATTTCTTTATTATTAAAGCTGGATATTACTGATGTTTTTTTTTTCTTTTGATCAATTTTCTAAAAAAAATCAAATAAAAAAAATAAAAAATATAAAAAAAAAATATAAAAGAATATAAAAAAATATATAACAATAAATTAAATTACTGTCAACTGACAAAAGATTGAAACAACATAAAAGGGCCAAAAACACATTAAAAATGTCCTCAGCAAGACATTAAACTGCTGGTTTCTGCTTTCATTTTTTATCCTCTGGCTGTTTATTTTACTTAAAATGATTTTTTTTTACTGGGCTTTACAATAAAATGAAAAATAAAACAAAAAAAAAAGCCCTAAGTATGGCTATAAACTGCTGGTTTTAAGTTTTCTATCTTGCATTTTTTATGCTGATTTTATTTTTATTTTTTTTAAGTAGGACTTATAAAGGATATGAGCCCTCATCAAGGCTTTGAAACTGATGATTTTCTTATATTCTTTTTTTTTTATGTTTACAATAAATTATACTAACATATCTGATTTGGCTTTTACAGGTATTCAACATTAAAAAAAAAAACACTTTCAGGATCTTATAAGATTAAGAAAATGATTTTTAAATGAAAGGAGTCCTTAACAAGACTATAAACTGTTTAATTCAATTTTCAACTTGGCTTTGAAGATAAAACAAAACCAAAAGTATCAACAAGGATATCATCAAGAATATCAACAAAAAGAAATAAATATGGTCCTTGGCAAGACAATAAACTGCCCACCATAAAAATTCTCCACAAGGACTCAAAGTGAAGAAATTAACCAAGAGTCCTAAATAAGACTAAAAACTGTTTAATTCAACTTACAACTTGGCTTTGAAGATAAATTACATGCCAGGAAACTCCAAGTGCAACACTCAAGGGCCTGGGCACAACATAAGGTCCCTGGCAAGACCATAAACTTCCCACCATTAAAATTATCAACAAGGACTCAAAATAAAAACAATCAACCAATGGTCCTTGGAAAGAACATACACTTCCCCTTCAAATATCAACAAAAAAAAATCACTCAAAGTGCCAACAAATAATATAAAAAAAAAAAAAAAAAAAGTAAAGTAACCAATGGACCTTGGCAAGACCATAAACTGCCCACTCAAATTATTAACAATAATTAAAAATAAACCAAAGGTCCCCGGCAAGACCATAAACCGCCCCTTCCAATATCAAAAAATAAATCACTAAAATTATCAACAAGGACCAAAGCAAAGACAAAATAAGGTCCTTAGCAAGACCATAAACTGCCTATTTAAAATATTAAAAAAAAATTGAACAAGGACTATCAAAGGAGGATAAGTCCTAGGCAAGACTATAAACTACCTGAGGTTTTATTTCATTTTATTTTTCTACTTTCTAATTTTATGTCATTATAAACAATAATTAGAAAGATTTACTGACTTGAATGTTCTGAACATATTTTTTTATTTTTTATTTATTTCAAACTCATTTATTTATTTTCACTAAGAATTAGGGTCATATCCCATTCATGAGCTCAAGAATATTCTATTATACTTTTCCTACTATTACAACAAGAGCCATTAGTTTGGCTTAATTTTTCAACTCAATAATAACAATTAGAAAAAACAAAAACAAAAAAAAACAACTCTACATCAAGTATTATTTTTTAAAAAATGATCAATTTATTTGAAATATTTCTTCAATTACAAGAGAGTGATTGGAACTTGTTTGAAAAGAAGAAGTATTTGTGCCATGAAGGCATTAATTGAACTCTGAAGGAGTTATTTATATTAAAAACTCATAAATTGATAACATAATTTGGGGAATTTACATATTAATAACACCTCAATGTGCTATTTATTCCAAATGGAATTTAAAAAGCCCCCCAAAGAGCAAACAAGAGTTTTTTTATTGTACAAAATTTGATTTTTCACTGTTTATATTTTTAACAACTCAAATGAATTTATGGGTAACAGAAAATCTGAACCATAAAGGGGATGGACTTGAAATAAAGTCTGAGTCACAATGATGATTCCAAAAGGAAGAGTTGTGGAATCATAAGGGTCATTATATGAATAAAGGACTCAAATTATGATCATTCAATTATGTAATATTAATCATAACTACTCTCAAGAGAACCAATTTTTTACTGATTGGCACAAATTACCACCTTCAACCAAACAGTTCCATGATCTTAATTGTGATTCAGGCTTATTTCTCTTAAATTGTGATTTTGACTCAGATATCCCACTTAATGGTTATTTTATACTTACATTAAAAAAAAAAAAAAATAAT
This sequence comes from Austropuccinia psidii, assembly GCA_023105745.1. Lineage (NCBI taxonomy): Eukaryota > Fungi > Basidiomycota > Pucciniomycetes > Pucciniales > Sphaerophragmiaceae > Austropuccinia > Austropuccinia psidii. The sequence continues at coordinate 977,202 of JALGQZ010000018.1, read as the reverse complement.
AATAAAAAAAACTTATTATTGAATCATCATTAAAATAAAATTATGTAGATTTTCTGTATCATTATTTATCCTTATCAAAATCACTATAAAAAATAAGGGGTGGGTAAACTTATTTCTTGCACTATCCCTTATAGTGGAAGTTTTGGGGGAATGAGGATATATCCTCTTCAAAATTTGAAAACCAACTCAAGATTTTTAAATGGAGAGGGGGGCCCTCATCCAAACAAATATTATTAAACAATATTTATCAATAAATTAATATTAAAATCAATTTTCAAATCACCTTATTATTACAATTTTTTATTTTTTTCATTTCTTTATAGCAGGTGTAATTCAGGAATACAAAAGAACAAAAGGACATACATTATTTTTAAGAAATAGCAAGAGAATTTGGAAACAATTTACCATAGGGAAATTATTCACAATACTGAAAATGAAGAAGATTATTTATGAAGAAAAACAGGAGTTCCTTATGGATTGACCTCTGGACAACACAAGACCTTGGACAATTCTTTGATTCTGGATTGAAACTCATTTGGAATTCAAGAATAAGTGGTCAGGATTTATGGACTGAAGGTTGACTCACTGGATTAATTATGGACTCAGGACTCACTCAACATGAAGGACCAACAAGATGATGTAAAAGCCTCAACTCAAATTGCCCTTGGGATTTTGAAGAAGATTGAAGACTCAAGAGGTCCTCAGCATGACACTAAACTGCTTCCCCTGTAGACTTGGGCAGGGAAAATTATAAAACAAATAACAGCCAAGCAGCTGGAGGGGATTGTCCTAGTCAGGAGAAGTGCTGAAGGACCATTTTTGTCCTTAGCATGACAATAAACTGCTCCCTTTGTGTAACAGGAACAAGGGGTTTTACAGGTGTTTATCATTATCAAATTGGCCAAAATGAACAAAGTGAAGTCTCAAGCCATCAATTAAGATGAGAAAATTCCTTATCAAGAAATAAAACAACCAGAAAAATCTTGCATCAAGTGGGAATCATGAAGATTGAAGAATAAAACAAGAGTCAAGTGGAATCCAAAATCAAGCCCAAAGGAGCTCAAGAATCAAGATAAGCCCTTGGATTAGGCCAGGAGGTCCTTGCATGACTTAAACTGCAGGACTTGTATACCTAATATACAGGGGTTACACACCTAGTTGTAGGTCCTGTATGACCTTAAACTACATTTTTTATGGAAGAAAGAAGAAAGAAGAATTGTGAAGACCTCAAGATTTCAGGACACTAGCAAATTCTTAGAAATAAAAAAAAATAACTAATTGAAGATGGATCACCAAATTTTAGCAGCCAAATACAAATCAGTCCTGAAGAAGGTGAGACCAGTCAATGAGCCAATGCCACAAGACCTTAACCCACCTTTGGAAAGACCACCTTTGTCAAGAGATCCTTATGAAACACCCTTATCACCAAACACACCTATATTTCAAGAAACCTTCAAGGTCACCCATGAAAGACTCCAAGCAGTCAATTTTGGCCCACCAGGATGGTTATCAAATGAAGAAATCAATTTACTGAAAAATGTTATTACCTTAACGGAAAAAGCAATAGCCTTCTGTGAAGAAGAAAGAGGATTACTCAAACACTCATATGGAAAACCTTACAAGATACCAGTAATACCTCATGAACCTTGGCAGAAGAAACCAATTCCCATTCCCAAATCAATTTTACCTCAGTTTACTGAATTAATCAGAGAAAGAATCAGGACTGGACTCTATGAGCAATCCACCTCAAGCTACACAAGCCCAATATTTTGTGTGGCCAAATCAAATGGGAAACTCAGAATTGTCCATGACCTTCAAGAACTCAACAAGGTCACCATCAAGGATGCTGGCTTACCACCTCACATTGAAGAATTTGTAGATGCATTTGCAGGAAGAGCATGCTATGGACTAGGGAACATCATGGGAGGATATGATGAAAGAGAATTAGATGTCACTACAAGACCCCTCACAACTTTTGAAACCCCCCTTGGAAGGATGCAACTCACAAGACTACCCCAAGGAGCCACAAACTCAGTAGCAGTATACCAAGCCCAAATGACCTGGATACTCCAAGAAGAAATACCAGAAAGTGTAGGAATTTTTATTGATGATGGAGGAATAAAAGGGCCAAGATCACTTTACAATCAAGAAACACTACCAGAAAACCCCTCAATCAGAAGATTTATATGGGAATATGCCATAACCTTAGAAAGAGTTTTATTCAGGATTGAAGAAGCAGGACTTACTATCTCAGGATCCAAGTTTGCATGCTGTGTTCCAACTTTGGACATAGTAGGGCATGTTGTATCATTTAAAGGAAGAACAATCTCAAAACAAAAGATCAACAAGATTCAAAATTGGCCAACACCTCTTAACAAAAAGGAAATAAGAGGATTTCTTGGTCTTTGTGCTTATGTAAGGATGTTTATTGAAAACTTCTCACAAGTTGCATCACCACTCAGGAGGCTCACCAGAGAAGATGTTGACTGGGATTGGGATCAAAAATGTGAAGAAGCTTTCCATAAGCTCAGAAGAATAGTTGGAGAAGAAATAACCCTCAAGAAATTGGATTATGACAAAGGAGCAGGAAAAATCAAGCTAGCAGTAGATTCAAGCTACATTGCTGCAGGAGCAGTACTCACTCAAGAAGACAAAGAAGGAAAGGACAGACCAGTATTATATGAATCAATAACTTTTTCAAAATTAGAATCAAAATACTCACAACCCAAATTGGAACTCTGTGGAGTTGCAAGAATTCTCAAGAAGCTTCAGACAATACTTTGGGGACAACATTTTGAATTACAAGTTGATGCCAAGGCCTTAATTGAAATGATAAACACCCCTTGCTTACCCAATTCTCCCATGACAAGATGGGTGGCTTTCATTCAACTATTTTCCTTTGATTTGGTACACAAACCAGGGAAAACTTTCACTATGCCAGATGGGCTATCCAGAAGACCAAAGAACTCAGAAGAAGAAGATGAAGATGCACCAGAGTTTGATGAAGAAGAAGATTGGATCAAGCCACACCCTGGATTTGGGGCTAAGACTATAAATTCACTCAATTTTTCAGGAATACAGGTACCAACCAAACAAGAAGTATTTTGGAAGAGGATGCAAGAATACTTAAGTACAATGAAAAAACCACAATAAAGAAAAGATGAAGAGTTTATAAGGATAAAAAGAAGGTCATCCAACTTTTTCTTGGAAGATGGCCAACTCAAAAAAAGAAATAACCATAACCCTCAATTGGTGATATCAAGTCAAGAAGTTCAAAACTACATTTTAAAGTCACTTCATGAAAACATGGGCCACAGAGGGGAAAATGAAACTTACAGAAGAATTAAAGCAAGATATTGGTGGGAAGGAATGAAGAAATCAGTCAAGAAATGGGTTCAATCTTGCCTGGCCTGCCAAAAGAGAAGTCAAAACTTACAAAGGGAACAAGGAAGGCCTACAGCAACATCAACAATCTTTGAAAGGGTAAGCATGGATGCAGTCCATATCAGATCTGGAGGATGGAAATATATGGTGTGGGAACTCCTCTTGTGTGGGATTAAAATGAGGCAGTACCTGGAGGGGGAAATCACAGGTAACTAGTTTTGAATTGCTAATAACTCCTGTAACCAAGGGTGGCAAGGGTGTATTGCCTGCCCCTCCTAAAATACTGAACAAAATCTTCCTTGGAGCTCACAAACCAAAATAAAATTAGTAAGTGGCTTTACAACTGCAGAAGACAAAATTCAGCAGTCTCAGATCAGACCTATTCAATAAATAATATGAAAAATAATGTCAGTAATTTTGGTTAATTCTTAGATTTAATGAAATACTTGTCTGTTTTAATTTTAATATTTTTTTTGGTTAAATTGAGGTGAGTGGTTTCTTCTTGGTGATAAAATTTTTGTAAGATGAGTTATTTAAGGTGTTCAGAAAAATTTGGTGAGTGTTGGTAAAGGTAATTTTTTGTTAAGGTATAGTTATAATAGAGTAAATAATTTTTTTTTTAAAGGTTTGTAATTTTTTTAAGAGTGGTCAATAATAAGATAAAACTGTATTTGTTAAATTTAAAAGGTAAGATTCTTTGATATTGGATTTTTAAAGGGGTAAGTTATTTTTAAGTCTTGATAATGGTGTTAATTTTACTAGGTGAAATATTTTAATAGAGTAGTAACCCTAATCTTGGGTACTAGATAATTTTTATTATTTTTTTTATTTTAATAATAAGATTCCACTGAGCTTAGCTACTGGGTAATCTTCAACACTATACTTCCACTGAGCTTAGCTACTGGGTAAGTAAATTTACTATAATATACTGGACTACCTCCCAGGTGAGGGATGACTTATTCATGTGCTTGTAATCTGCAGAGGATATATTGTGCATGGGGGGGGATTTTGAAATTTGGGTGGAGAGAGCCCCTCTATTTATATCTTTTGGGAGCCCAGGGGGCCCTCCATGGGAGCTGTCTTTTTCCACTTTAATTCCTCTTGATTTCATCATGTGACTCTGTTTTTGGTGAGGACCTTTCTTGCATGGGTAAGGTGATTTAAGGTTTGGTAATACTTTTCTCTCTGCACAGCCTCCTTTCATCACATGATTGTCTTTTGGTGAACTAATTATGATGACATATTCTTGAATTTTCCTTGCATACATGAGGTGATTCAATTTTTGCTGGGGATTTTTGTTGTGCACAGCCTCTTTCCTGTCACATGATATTCCGTTGGTGGATGCAGTATCACATGATGACCTTGTAATTCCTTTGCATATGTCCTATTTTAGGTTGGGTAGAAGTGGCTGTGTAATTTATGCAGGTGTCATGTTTGTTTTTCTTCTTTTTGAACTTTAAAATGAAGTCAGGTGATAACTTCTTGCATTGGTGAATTTACTGTTTTTTATGAGATGATGTGATTTTTGATTTTGACACATGCTGTGCATAGTCATGTGGTTGAGATTTAATTGGAATTGTGTACTGCATGCAGCCTGTTGTAACTAGCTTTGGTTTGCATGAGGTGATGAGTAGTGTAAATAATTATGTTTTAAGGTTTTAAGTGGGGCTACTGTGGATATAAGATAAGGTACTCCTGGGGCTGTGTTGTAAATGAATTTCAGGAATTCCATGGAGTTGAGCTTTGCATCATGTGACTTTGAATGCAAGTTGGCTGTATAACTAATGCATGTGTCATTTTTTTGCTGCATGAGTCCTGTGGCTGTAAGGGGGTGTAAAGCTGGGTGGGGTGTGTAATTTAAAGGGTGGTACCTCATTTGTTGTAACTAGTTTGCTATATGTAAATTGTTTTTTTACATATGCATAGTGAAATTGAATAAGTTATTTAAACACATACACTTCCCTTTGGTGCCTGTGCCATGGTTTTATGAGTTAAATCCAGCTTCTTGCTGTAAAATTGACCTTTTGGTGTAAATTTGAGTGTAAGTCTGCCTGTAGGCTGGATTTCCTGCTGTCATAGGGTACTATGAGCTTGAGCCTGGTGAAAAAAAAAGGTATGGAATACCACATCCCCCTCTCCATTTAATGCTGTCCCCAGCATTCCAGGTGAGAGCTCTCTATTCTTCATCTGATTCTGTGGTTTCCTCCAATACCTCTTCCTCATTTATTGATTCATCTTCTTCACTTTGTTCTTCTTCTGTGTCTTCTTTTGTGTTTATCAACTTTCCTCTTGGGTAGAACCTCTTGACTTGAGATGCTGCAAATCTTCTTGCTAATTCTGTTCCATCAAGTTCCTCAAGTTCATATGGTCCATTGTTTATTTGTCTGATTACTCTGTAGGGTCCATTCCATTTGTTTTTGAAAAGTAGCCCCCAATTAGTTTCTATTGCTTTGTTGTAAACCAGGACCAAATCTCCTGGATTGAGTGGTGATCTTAGTTGATGTGCCATTCTTCTATCCCAATATTTCATTGAGTCCTCCCTTGATTTTTTGAGTTTTTCTGCTGCTTTCCTTCTCATTTCTTCTTTTCCTTCTAATTGTTTAGCTCTGGCTTCCAATAATTCCTCAGTTGTGGATATATTGTGCCATTCTACTGCTAAAAATGTTTTTGTTTCAATGTCAATTGGTAATACTGGTAGTTGCCCAAATTGGAGTTCATATGGTGAGAAACCAGTTGTCCTTTTAGTGGAGATTCTGTCAGCCAAGGTAACCAAAGGTTGATATTTTCTCCATTTTCCTCCATTTTCTCCACACATCTTGACTAATGCATCTTTGAGTTGCTTATGGCCCCTTTCAACCATTCCTTGTGACTCTGGGTAATAAGGTGTGGTGACTCTGATCCTTGATCCTGCTTTCTTTACTTCATCTTGCAATTCTTTTCCAAACTCTGGCCCCCCATCAACAGTTACTTCTTTTGGTGAACCATACCTACATATCCATTCTGCAACTGCTTTTGCTGTTAATTTAACTAGTCCAACTGTTTCAGGCCATCCTGAAAAATCATCTCTGGCCACAACCATATACTTCCATCTTCCAGATTTGATATGGACTGCATCCATACTGACCCTCTCAAAGATTGTTGATGTTGCTGTAGATCTTCCTTTTTCCCTTTGTAAGTTTTGACTTCTCTTTTGGCAGGCCAAGCAAGATTGAACCCATTTCTTGACTGATTTCTTCATTCCTTCCCACCAATATCTTGCTTTAATTCTTCTGTAAGTTTCATTTTCCCCTCTGTGGCCCATGTCTTCATGAAGTGACTTCAGAATGTATCTTTGAACTTCTTGACTTGATATCACCAATTGGGGGTTTGGGTTATTTCCTCTTTTGAGTTGACCATCTTCCAAGAAAAAGTTGGATGACCTTCTTTTTATCCTTCTAAACTCTTCATCTTTGCTTGATTGTGGTTTTTTCATTGTACTTAAGTATTCTTGCATCCTCTTCCAAAATCCTTCTTGTTTGGTTGGTACCTGTATTCCTGAAAAATTGAGTGAATTTATAGTCTTGGCCCCAAATCCAGGGTGTGGCTTGATCCAATCTTCTTCTTCATCAAACTCTGGTGCATCTTCATCTTCTTCTTCTGAGTTTTTTGGTCTTCTGGATAGCCCATCTGGCATAGTGAAAGTTTTCCCTGGTTTGTGTACCAAATCAAAGGAAAACAGCTGAATGAAAGCCACCCATGTTGTCATGGGGGCATTGGGTAAGCAAGGGGTGTTTATCATTTCAATTAAGGCCTTGGCATCAGCCTGTAATTCAAAATGTTGTCCCCAAAGTATAGTTTGTAGCTTCTTGAGAATTCTTGCAACTCCACAGAGTTCCAATTTGGGTTGTGAGTATTTTGATTCCAATTTTGAAAAAGTTATTGATTCATATAATACTGGTCTGTCCTTTCCTTCTTTGTCTTCTTGAGTGAGTACTGCTCCTGCAGCAATGTAGCTTGAATCTACTGCTAGCTTGATTTTTCCTGCTCCTTTGTCATAATCCAATTTCTTGAGGGTTATTTCTTCTCCAACTATTCTTCTGAGCTTATGGAAAGCTTCTTCACATTTTTGATCCCAGTCCCAGTCAACATCTTCTCTGGTGAGCCTTCTGAGTGGTGATGCAACTTGTGAGAAGTTTTCAATAAACATTCTTACATAGGCACAAAGACCAAGAAATCCCCTTATTCCCTTCTTGTTAAGAGGTGTTGGCCAATTTTGAATCTTGTTGATCTTTTGTTTTGAGATTGTTCTTCCTTTAAATGATACAACATGCCCTACTATGTCCAAAGCTGGAACACAGCATGCAAACTTGGATCCTGAGATAGTAAGTCCTGCTTCTTCAATCCTGAATAAAACTCTTTCTAAGGTTATGGCATATTCCCATATAAATCTTCTGATTGAGGGGTTTTCTGGTAGTGTTTCTTGATTGCAAAGTGATCTTGGCCCTTTTATTCCTCCATCATCAATAAAAATTCCTACACTTTCTGGTATTTCTTCTTGAAGTATCCAGGTCATTTGGGCTTGGTATACTGCTACTGAGTTTGTGGCTCCTTGGGGTAGTCTTGTGAGTTGCATCCTTCCAAGGGGTGTTTCAAAAGCTGTGAGGGGTCTTGTAGTGACATCTAATTCTCTTTCATCATATCCTCCCATGATGTCTCCTAGTCCATAGCATGCTCTTCCTGAAAATGCATCTACAAATTCTTCAATATGAGGTGGTAAACCAGCATCCTTGATGGTGACTTTGTTGAGTTCTTGAAGGTCATGGACAATTCTGAGTTTTCCATTTGATTTGGCCACACAAAATATTGGGCTTGTGTAGCTTGAAGTGGATTGCTCATAGAGTCCAGTCCTGATTCTTTCTCTGATTAGTTCAGTAAACTGAGGTAAAATTGATTTGGGAATGGGAATTGGTTTCTTCTGCCAAGGTTCATGAGGTATTACTGGTATCTTGTAAGGTTTTCCATATGAGTGCTTGAGTAATCCTCTTTCTTCTTCACAGAAGGCTATTGCTTTTTCCCTTAAAGTAATAACATTTTTGAGTAAATTGATTTCTTCATTTGATAACCATCCTGGTGGGCCAAAATTGACTGCTTGGAGTCTTTCATGGGTGACCTTGAAGGTTTCTTGAAATATAGGTGGGTTTGGTGATAAGGGTGTTTCATAAGGATCTCTTGACAAAGGTGGTCTTTCCAAAGGTGGGTTAAGGTCTTGAGGCATTGGCTCATTGACGGGTCTCACCTTCTTCAGGACTGATTTGTATTTGGCTGCTAAAATTTGGTGATCCATCTTCAATTAGTTATTATTATTTTTTTTTTTATTTTTTATTTTATTTTTATTTTTATTTTTATTTTTTAATTATTTCTAAGAGTTTGTTAGTGTCCTGAAATATTGAGGTCTTCACAATTCTTCTTTCTTCCTTCTTCCAGAAATAAATGTAGTTTAAGGTCATACAGGACCTACAACTAGGTGTGTAACCCCTGTATATTAGGTATACAAGTCCTGCAGTTTAAGTCATGCAAGGACCTCCTGGCCTAATCCAAGGGCTTATCTTGATTCTTGAGCTCCTTTGGGCTTGATTTTGGATTCCACTTGACTCTTGTTTTATTCTTCAATCTTCATGATTCCCACTTGATGCAAGGTTTTTCTGGTAGTGTTTCTTGATAAGGAATTTTCTTGTCTTAATTGATGGCTTGAGACTTCACTTTGTTCATTTTGGCTAATTTGATAATGATAAACACCTGTAAAACCCCGTGTTCCTGTTACACAAAGGGAGCAGTTTATTGTCATGCTAAGGACAAAAATGGTCCTTCAGCACTTCTCCTGACTAGGACAATCCCCTCCAGCTTCTTGGCTGTTATTTTTTATAAGTTTCCCTGACCAAGTCCACAGGGGAAGCAGTTTAGTGTCATGCTGAGGACCTCTTGAGTCTTCAATCTTCTTTAAAATCCCAAGGGCAATTTGAGTTGAGTGTTTTCATAATCTTGTTGGTCCATCATGTTGAGTGAGTCCTGAGTCCATAATTAATCCAGTGAGTAATCCTTCAGTCCACAAATCCTTAGCCACTTATTCTTGTATTCAAAATGAGTTTCAATCCAGAATGAAAGAAGTGTCCAAGGTCTTGTGTTGTCCAAAGATCAATCCATAAGGAACTCCTGCTTTTCTTCATAAATAATCTTCTTCATTTTCAGTATTTTGAATTAATGTCCTATGATAAGTTGTTTCCCAATTTTCTTGCTATTTCTTCAAAATAATTTATGTCCTTTTGTTTTGTTTTTTTTGTATTCCCAAATTCTACCTGTTATAAAGAAATGAAAAATAAAAAATTGTAATAGTAAGGTGATTTAAAAATTGATTTTAATATTAATTCATTGATATATATATATATTTGTTTGGATGAGGGACCCCCTCTCCATTTAAAAATCTTGAGTTGGTTTTCAGATTTTGAAGAGGATATGTTCTCATTCCCCCAAAACTTCCACTATAAGGGATAGTGCAAGAAATAAGTTTACCCACCCCTTATTTTTTATAGTGATTTTGATAAGGATAAATAATGATACATAAGATTTACATAATTTTATTCTGATGATGATTCAATAATAAGTTTTTTGTTTTTTTTGTTTTTTTTTTTTTTTTTTTTTTTTTTTTTTTTTTTTTAGTATAAAATAACCATTAAGTGAGATATCTGAGTAAAAATCACAACTTAAAAGAAATAAACCTGAATCACAATCAAGATCATGGAACTGTTTGGTTAAAGGTGGTAATTTGTGCCAATCAGTAAAAATTGGTTTTCTTGAGAGTATTTATAATTAATATGAAATAATTGAATCATCATAATTTGAGTCCTTTAATCATATAATGACCCTTATGATACCACAACTCTTCCTTTTGGAATCATCATTGTGACTCAGACTTTATTTCAAGTCCATCCCCTTTATGGTTCAGATTTTCTGTTACCCATAAATTCATTTGAGTTGTTAAAAAAATATAAACAGTGAAATTGAAAATTTGTACAAGTTAAAAAAACTCTTGTTTGCTTTTTGGGGGGCTTTTTCAATTCCATTTGGAATAAACAGCACATTGAGGTGCTATTAATATGTAAATTCCCCAAATTATGTCATCAATTTATGAGTTTTTAATATAAATAACTCCTTCAGACTTCAATTAATGCCTTCATGGCACAAATACTTCTTCTTTTCAAACAAGCTCCAATCACTTTCTTGTAATTGAAGAAATATTTCAAATAAATTGATCTTTTTTTTTTTTTTTTTTTAATTATTATTATTTTTGAGTGGAAACATTGAGCCAATTTAATGGCTCTTATTGCAATAGTAGGAAAATTATGATAGAAATAATGAATAAATAGAATATTATTGAGATCATGAATGGGATATGCCCCTAACTCTTAGGAAAAAGAAATAGTTGAATTTGAAATAAATAAAAAAAAAATAAAAAAAATATGTTCAGAACATTCAAGTCAGTAAATCTTTCTAACTCTTGTTTATAATGACATAAAATTAGAAATAAGAAATGAAACCTTAGGTAGTTTATAGTCTTGCCTAGGACTTTTCCTGTTTTTATAGTCCTTTTCCAATCTTTTTGAATACTTTAAATATGCAATTTATGGTCTTGCCAAGGACCATTGTTTTATTGTGTTTTAGCTTTGAGTCCTTGTTGATAATTCTAATGGTGGGCAGTTTATGGTCTTGCCAAGGACCATTGGTTTCTTTGCTTTGGTCCTTGTTGATAATTTTAGTGATTTATTTTTCATATTTGAAGGGGCAGTTTATGGTCTTGCCAAGGACCATTGGTTAATTTTTCTTTATTATTGTTGATAATTTGAGTGGGCAGTTTATGGTCTTGCCAAGGACCATATCTTGTGTCCAGGAACCTGATTGTTGCTTTTGGGGTTTCATGGCATCAGATTTATCTTCAAAGCCAAGTTGTATAGTTATCTTAAACAGTTTATAGTCTTATTGAGGACTCATCTGTGGAAGCCAAATCAAATATTTTAGTATAGTTATTATTCAAAATAAGAAAGCATAAAAGATAAAATAGCAGTTTAAAGCCATGCTGAGGGCTTTATCTTTTATTTGTAGCCCTTTACCTATCAAAAAATGAAATATATCAGTTTTAATTTAATATCCAAAAAATAAAGTAAGAATGAAAAATAAAACAAAATAAGCAGTTTATAGCCATACTGAGGGCTTGCATTGTCCTTTATGGCCTAAGGGCTCATTTGTATATTGAAGACCTGTAGCACAATTAAATGTGTCAGCTCCATTTTTATCCAAGACAAATTAAGAATGAAAAAAGAAATAAGTAGTTTAAAGCCTTTCTGAGGGCCTTATCTTTGTCCAAACACTTTTGTTTGATAATTTTTGGTTTTCAGGGGATTTGATTTATCTTCAAAGCCCAGTTGCATAATTAAACAGTTTATAGTCTTGTTAAGGACTCCTTACTCTTTATAAGCCTTATGCTTATAGCATCAGGACAATTCTTGAATGATAAACACCTAATTCATGAAATATACTTATATATATACTGTTTTTGTTTTGTTTCTTTTTGTTTCTCATTAGAATATACCTGCATCAAAAATAAAAAGACAATTTTAGCATTGATAGAGGAAAGAAGAATCAAATAAATAAAATCAAGCAGTTTTAAGCCATGCTGAGGGCTTTTTGTGTTCATTATTTCCTCTAATTATCAAACTAAAGGGAAAATCAGTAAAAAAAACATAAAAAATAAAATTTGAGCAGTTTAAAGCCTTGCTGAGGGCCTTTTATTGCCCTGTACCCTATCAAAAAATTAAATATGTCAGTTTAATTGAATGTCCAAAAATAAAGTGATAATAAAGATAAAATAAAATAAAAAGCAGTTTATAGCCATACTGAGGGCTTTTATGTTGTTTTTAAAAGCAAAGCCATTCTGTTATATATCTATATATATATATATATATATTAATTCATATATAAAAAACCGTAAAAAATAAAAACAAAATATGTTAGTAAAAAAATAAGAAATTTGACAAATGATAAAAAAAATAAAATTTGAGCAGTTTAATGCCTTGCTCAGGGCATTTTATTGTTTGCTTTTCACAGCCTTGTAGAAATGAAAAACTCAATTAGCAAATTAAAAAATTAAAATTAATAAATGAATAAAGCAGTTTTAAGCCTTGCTGAGGACATTTATTGTCCTTTTTTTAGCCCTGTATCAAAAATAAAAGGGTAATGTTAGCATTGAAGGAGGAAAGAATAATCAAATAATAAAATCAAGCAGTTTTAAGCCATGCTGAGGGCTTCTTTTGGTATTTATTATTATTATTATTATTATTTTTTTTTGAATATTTTAAATTCATTTTTTACTTTTTTATTTTTATTATTTTTCTTTTTTTTATTTTGAATATATTCATACATTAATCCATCATTAATTTATTATTAATTATATATATATTATATTTTGTTTTATCCAGGACCCATTTGTTTAGTCCTAGCTAGCTATCGGGTCGTACAGCCCGGTACCGGCTGCAGGAGGTCTATTTCCTCGCTGCAACTCCTGCACCCCAATTTATTTATTCTGACTTCTCCATCTTTTTCAAATTTTATTATTTATTTATTTTTATTTTTTATTTTTTATTTTTTTGTTTTATTATATATATATTTTTATTATATTATATTTTTTTTCTCGAAAAAAACTTCCTTGTGGTTTAAGCCACCTCACAAAGCTTTTACAATGCCGAATAACTTCTCAAACCATCGTTTCCCTCAAGAACAGGTCCCTGGAGAGGTCTCCTAGCCTCGTGAGAACCTCAAACACTGCTGGTCGGTGTAGTATTCCCTTCAATAGGTTTCAGGAAGTGGATGACGAGCCAGGCCAGGTCGTGAAAAGCAGCGTAAAGTCGTTTCCCTTATTAATTCCGCTCCTGGAGTGTGGCTTGTTCTTAATGATAATACAGCTGTCCTTTGCTTGGCTGCTCCCATTTTAACTTATGAAGACGTGATACTAATAAATCTTTTTTTTTTACAAATCCAGTGGCCGTGTACTTCCAAGGTAATACCGAGCCGAGCAAGCTAAACCCACCCTTCTCTTATTCCTTTATACTTCCTATATCTCGCTATATCTACGTTTGCTTCTTAAACCCGCTGTCGTCGTATTCCTTTAGCGATTTTTATTATTTTATATTATTATATTATTTATTTATTTATTTAATATTATTATTATTATTTTTTTTCTTTCTTTTTATGAATTAGGTGGGATTGTGCATTAACACCCTCCCTCGGACCCGAAATTGCATTCGCTATTGGTCAACTACCGTTTTGGCTATTTGTTCTATTCCCGCTTACTGGTATTATTCTAGATGAGTTGCAGGTAACAATTTGGATTCTTGGCGTAGCTCGGCCGTCGGATCTGTGCTTTACTTAACCGGTACCGTTATCGATTTGGCAAGGTCAAGACACATTTGTGCCGGTATCAGCTGATGTGGGGCTTTTGAGGGCTTTTGACAAAGTGAACCCCAGTATTATTGGGGTACGGTGGAAGAGGTAAAGTGGTTGTTTGTATTGCTACTTTCCTTAAGGTTCTTCCCATACCATACTGATGAAGATCCTTTCCGAAATGGTATAAATAGGGCTCCAAATTGACTATTTCCCCATTCCAATTTCCTTCCATTGAACATTATTGAACCGTTGTGTTGACTCGAACTTGCGGTAAGTTTTTTTTTTTTTTTTTTTTTTTTTTTACTTTTACTACTAGCTTAAAGTACTTGATTTTATTATGTTGCTCTTATGGAAACTATTTAAATTCTCTCTCCCTTTCTTTAGTATCTCGTTTTTTTTTATAACCTGCAAACGATGAGCCACGATAAGCCGGTATACTCTTCCACCTTCTTAAAGGCAATTGAGCCCTTTACGATTGAAGAGTTCGAGGAACTGGTTTTTGGTACCCCAGCGATGCCCATCAAACAATCCATGTGGGAGTGGGTCACCTCAATGACTCCCCCTTCGACACCCGCTCTCGCTAATTCCTCCTTCAGCTCTACCCGATCCCCATCACCTGAGGAGGAGCCTCCGTCTGCGGCGTTAGCTTTTTATACCTTCATAAACGGCGATTACCTCCCCGAACTTTTCGTCGACGATCCCAAGGTTTTCTTTTCAAGTGGGCCGGCTTCCAACCATCAAGGTCCTAAGAATCCAGCTGCCCATACTTATGAATTACGACCTCGTGGTCAGGACGGTCGTGCAATAACTTCACGTTTCAAGTGATAAGTAAGTCCACGATTCCTCTGCTCTACATTGTTGTTTAATAGTGACTAAGCCGAGTCTCTACTAGAAACTGGTTCGATATCAGAAGTTTTCTTTCTTGTCCTTTGGCCAATTTCTTTTATTAAAATATATTTCGATTGCCTTGAGATCCGTAACCAAAAGTCAAGGATTTGTAGTTTAGTTTTCTTGATGTTGTTGCTTCTGGATCTTCTTGTTGTGCGTGTTGAGTTCCTTTTTGAAGCTATATCCTCCTCTTCCAGTAATCAGGCTAAGTAAAGCTACTTATGCCTAATTAGAGGGCTCCCTGATTGTTTGATAAATTACTGATCCAATTCGGTCAGAGCGCTTTGTATTTTGTTATTTAAATTTGTAATTAAGTTGTTCTGTCTTGTTCCGTAAAGTAATATCACCTTGATTATTACTCTCAAACGATATAATTAACTTCTTTGGTGAATCCTGCTTGTCCGTTTGGATCTGGAAATTTAATTGAGTTCTTCTGGGAAGCTTCTTAGCTCATCAAAAAGAACTCCTCTCTCTCTCTTTTTTTTTTTTTAATAAAATAAAAGAAAAGAAAAAAAGAAAAAATAAATAAATAAATAAATAAATAAATAAATAAATAAAAGTTAAGGACTAAGTCTGGATTAGAAATAGATTGAGTTATATTGGAAGATAACTTGGATATAAAATAAATAAGTTCCAAATTTAAATCAAATGAAATTTCGATAAATAAGTAAAACCACAGTAAATGAGATCAAATCTGATTTTTTAGAAAGTTGTAGTACTATTTTGAAGGCTTTTACATATTTATATATTATTTTATTTTTTTTATCTGTGGAGGAAGTTAAATTAATATTTTTTAGAAAAATTAACTATTTTAAGTTAATTTAAGTTCTTTTGTATCATTGTAATTTGATGAGTATGATTTGAGTGTAGACTGATGTTTTCTCTCTTTTTTTTTTTTTTTGATATATTTATTTATTGATTTTTTTTTTTTTTTTTTTTTTTTTTTTGATTCTTAAAACAAAATTAAATAATAAGAAATGAAATTAAATAAGAATAAAATAAAATAAATAGAAGAAATAAATAATAATGATATTAATGGAATGAAGATGGATTAAGAAAAAACACAGAAATAGGGACTTAGCAGGTGAGAGTTCTTTTGATTAGCTCCTTTTACCAAGTATTTTATTTACTAATTCATTCTTGATGAAATTTCCTCCCCTACATTTCTCCCTTTTTAGACTTTTAAACAAATATTCTTTACAGAAAGAGTTGAAGTATTCTGTATTCCATTTAATTGCACCATCTCTAATGCTGAAGATTGCTGGTATAAGTGTTTCTTCCCAGTGGTAATCCCATTTGGAATTATTAATAATATACCCTGTTGAGATCTTGCTTATTGTTCCACTTTTAATTTGAAAATCCTGGAGGTTAAACCAGTCCTGGCATTCCCAGGTCCTCCAAAATAATGATTTCCTGAGGTTTTCATCCATGTAAAATGATTCATTCCAGTAATTGTTTCCAAGGTTGCCTTCAACTCCATCCCAGGTCAGTAAATCCAAGAATTCATACTTTGTGAGGTTGAATTCAGGTAATTCTTTCCATGGATGACAAATGACAGTTTCTGATAGTGATTTTTCTTGTTCAAAGATGTCCTCAAACTCAATATATGGAAGTGTTATGGTGGAAATATCAGGACAGGGTTCTGGTTTTATTTGAAAGAACCAGTCAGGATTTTCATCAATCTCTTGTTGATTAATGTAATCGGCCCAAAATTCTTTTTCTTCTAGCCAGCTGACATCTGTGTCCATTGACCAGGTATTTTCTTCAGGTAATGGCCATGACTCCATTTTGTAGGGTTGTGTGGGTTTGAAAGTATCAAAAGGTAATAATATTTGAAAATTTTATCAGATTTATTTATCAAAATTAGCTTGAGGGTAAGTTTAATGGGTTTTTGGATGGTAATTTTTGGGTAAGAACTTGGGTATTCCTCTTTGATAAGGCAGGAAGTCACTGCCTAGTGATCTTATGGCTATTCTTTTTCTTTTTTTTATTATTATTATTGGTGAGTGAAATTATGGATTTTAGTTGATGAGAGTTGATATTTGTCTTTGATAAGGCAGGAGGTCACTGCCTAGTGATGATTGAGTTTAAATCTGACTATTTTGTTTGATTTTTGATTTTTAGAGCTGTTATGTGTCTTCAAGATGGGCCTTGATGGTTTGAAATTTAACTGGTCCATCAATTTTTGAGTAATTTTATTATTGGTTTTGTCAGAAACCTCCAAAACTTCCAGCAATTCCTGGATTTCTTCAATTTCTTGGTTTCTTGATATTGATGAAGTATTCTTAAAGTGCCAAAGGTTCTCTTTATTGAAATCTTCATCTTCTGGTGACCAATGAAGTTCTTCATTGATAATTTGGTCTTCTTTTGTTAATTCTTCCCCATAGCATCCTAAAATTGGTGAATTGGCCATGGTGGAGGTGATTGATATATTTGTTGTAAGTGTTTTTTTTTTTTTTTTTTTTTTTTTTTTTTTTTTATATTTTATATTTATTATTTTTTTTTATTATTGTTTTTTTTTTTTTTTTTTTTTTGAGAGATAATTTGTTAATGAGTTTCTTCTTTGTTAAGGCAGGAAGTCACTGCCTTTTGAGAGGAAAGAAATGAAATAAATAAAAAAGAAACTAATGATACATTTTATGGGTGATACTGATACATTTTAGAGAAAAAAAAATCTTGATTTTGTTGGTTTTATTCAAAGTTGAGTTCCCCCTAGTGGGAAAGGTGAGTGTCTGTTGAGTAACCTGGTCAAAATAAGGTCTTTGAGGGCTTCCACAAAGTTATTTCTTTCCTCAATTTCTGGTTCTGATGGAAATTCTGACCACCATAAGTCTTCATCAATGAATATATATCCATCTCCAACCCATTTTAATTTTCCAGTTTGGTATGTTGATCCATTCAATCCAAGGTACCACTGGGCCCAAATTTGTTTAAAGTAAACTCCTCTTATTGGTAGTGTGGTCATTTCAAATATTTCATCCCAGAATTGATTTTCAAGGTTACCTTCAATTCCCTCTTCAGTTAGTAGTTCTAGGAATTGGATCTTGTTCAAGTTTGCTCCTGGAAGTTGACTTAAATATTTATCTTCACATAAAATTTCTTGAGCTTCATCTCCATAAATGTCTTCAAAGGTAATGTATGGCAGGTAAATGTAGTTGTATTCATTTTCTAAGATGGATTCTGTTTCATCATCTTCATTGGGAGGTTGTTTGATGAATTCAGGGTTTTCCAGTTGCCACTCATAAGGTTCTTCTTGGTTGTTCAATGGTCTGTCCAAGAAGTTGATATGGTATGTGTTTTTGTCTCTTTCTTCCATAATTATGAGGCCTTTTTCAATGTCATTTATAATTTCTTCATCTGAGAGTTCATGATGCTCACTAAATCTGACTTTCTTCTTTTTGGGTTTAGGTTTGAAAGGGTTTCCATGTATTTTCTCATTTCCATCTACTAAAATCTGGAAAGTTTCTTCATTATTGTTAATTGGCTTGTAAATTATATTGGGTAATTCATCTTCAGAGGTTGAGTCTTCAAGTTGTCTTTTGAGGTTGTTTGGCGTTTTTGTGTTTTTGAATTTTTGGCCAAATTTATCCCTTTTTGGAGATATGGATAAATGTTGGGTCTTCTGGGTCAAATTGATTATGGTATTGTCTCTTTTTGCATTTTGATCCTTCCTTCTTGGGTTATTTCTGACCAATGTTGCCATATTGCATAAATCCATTCCTCTAGGTGGTCCAGTTTGCCATCCAAGTGCTTGAGGTTTGCATATTGGCATGCATAATCTTCTTCCATCAGGTTCTTGATAGCTTAGTATTTCACCTTGTTTATGGGAGAATTCTAGTCTGATATTGTTGTCTGCCAAGAAAGGTCTTCCAAGTACTGTATGGACAGATCCTTTGGCAATAAAAAAGTGGATTTGAGTTTCTTCACCTGAAGCCAAAATAATTGGAGTAAATTCTGAAAGTGCAACTAATGAAGTGGTATGTCCTCCAATACCTCTGAGATTCATGTTAAGATTTCTTGTTGTGAGTGAGGCTTTGATTGCTATTTCTTCTGGTATAATGTTGAGTTCTGCCCCAGTGTCCACTAATGCTCTGATAGGATATTCTTCCTTTCCAATGAAGATTTCCATAAATCCCAAAGGACAAGCATAATGAATATTGGGCTTTGGTATTTCTTTGTATCCAAATGTTAATAGTCTTTCCTGAAGATCCATTGAGTTGAGTGATTTAATTTTTTCCTTGTCTTTTTCTGATAATTCTTGTAATTTATGGACAAAATTGGGTGACATCCTCAAAATTTCTTCAATGGTAAGGTTGATCTTTTGTTGCATAATTTTCTTAATAGTTTTGTCAATTTCTAGTTTGCTTTCAGCTTGTTTCTTTTGAGGTTTGCTGACTTTCTTTTCTTTTGGAATTTCTTCATCTTCATTCTTATTGGCAATATTTTCAATTTCCTCCTCAGGTTGGTCTGGTTTTGGAATATTTGAATTTTGAAATTTGGTAGGAATTATTACTCTTTCTTCTTCCTTTTCTTCTTCAATGTAAGTTCCTGGAATTTCTGCTTTCTTCTTTGGCTCTTGATTTTGGGATTGTCTTTCCAACCTTTGTTTTGTCTGTCTTAGTCCAATATGTGATTCAAAGGGGTCATTGGCTGAGGAAGTGGTAGGTGGTTTCCAATTTGACCAATCTTCAACATGTGCAATTGAGGTTGATTTATCCTCTGATTTCTTTTCAGTGGGCTTAACCTCCTCTTCTGGTTTTTCTTTTACAATAGGTTTTTCCATAAATTTCTTGTTGAGTTCTGCTTGTTCTTTTGCAAAAGCCCTGACTATGTTTTTGGCACTTTCATTTCCTTCCATAGGTACTCTCTTATAATTGGGGAAGAGGTAAGATGCTCCTTGGGTTCTGACAATTCTTCTGTCCAGATCTTCAGCAAGGTGAGTGCATCTAGTTGCTGTATGACCTTCTTCCTTGCAGTAAGCACATTTAATTGGTGGTCTTGGAGCCATTTGAGCTGGTATGTATGGTTGATAACTGGATGAAAATGGTGGTAAAGGATTCCTTTGCCTGTATGGCTGATTATTTTGGGGAAATCTTTGCTCTTGATTATTGTTCCAGTTCCTTCTTGGTGGATTAACTGTTTCTGATAAGGTTTTGAGTTGATTCAAAACTTCTTTAACTGATTCTTTTCCTTCATTTCTTTCTTGAGGCTCTGGTTGTGGAGGATTTTTGATCTTTTGGGTGAGTTCTTTTACTTGTTTTAAAACTTCATCCCAGCTTTCATCCTCAAATCTTGTTTTCTTTTCTGGAGGTTTTGGTTTAGAAAATTCCTTTTGTTGAATAAGTACCTTGGCCTCCAAGTCTTGTTCAATGTATAATTTCAAAATATCCAATCTTGGAATGATGTAACCTCCATCCAAGGCTTGAACCATAGCTCTGTCTTTAATCATTTCTTTGTAAATTGATTCTTGAACACTAGTGGAAAGGCTGGCCAATATTTCCTGGTTATGATTGATATCACCTTGGATATATTGGTATCTTTTGAGGTAAGTGATGATTGCTTCATATTCCCCAATGAATTTTCTGTATTGAGTCATGTTTCTTATTCCACCTTCTTGTTGAGTCTTTGTGAATAATTCAGTGATTGAGGATAATCTGTATCTTCTTTCAGGTGAAACTGTTCCCCATCTTCTTTTCATATCCACTTTTAATTGATCCCAATCAGCTGTTTCATATCCTGGCATTCCTTCAATATGATAACTGATTTCTTCATCTTTTGTCCAAAATGCTATTTGTCTTGCAATGTCTCTTCCACTTGCTCCTTCAATTTCTGCAATATTTTCAACTTATTTGATGAATCTTTCAACATCCTTTCCATCAAGCCACAAGTTGTAGTCCTTGGCTCTGATTTTTACTATTGGAGTAGTATTTCTTGAAATTTCTTGATGTGAGGGAGTTGGTATTTGTGCAGAAATGTTGAATCTTCTTGGTAAAGTTCTTGGTGTTTGTTCTGTATAAGGTGTTGATGTGGCCATGGGTCTTGGGTAAGGTGAAGGTGATCCATGTTGCCTGAATGATCTTGGAAGGGTGGTCTGTTCCTCAAGTGGACTATTCTGTGGAGTATAACTTGATGATTTATTTTTTCCTTCCTTTTTGATTAGTGCTATTAATTCTGCTTGCATTTCTAGCATCTTCTGCTGAAGTCTCTCTGTTGAAGACATTTCTTCCTGTCCTTCAACAGTTTCTTCATTAAGGTTTTCTTCCTGGATTTCTTCAATACTGGAAGGTAATTTTGATGATGAGGGTTTATCCATTTTTGGTTGGTTTACTTCTTCCTTTGATTCTGGTATTGAGTTATTGATTTTATTTCTTTCAAGGAGATCAAGGAAAAATTTCTCCACAACCTTCAAGTCCCTTTTATTGGTTCTTGGTGTTGCAATTGGGAAATTGGAATATTTATTTGATTCCTCCCCTAGTTCTGTTTCTTGCTTTGGTGGATAATAGTAATGGTCAGAGTGAGGTGATGATTCAGATTCTTGAGATGATGTTTTTGGCTGATTTTGATTATTTGAATCCAGTTTTTGTTATAAAAAATAGTATTCTTGGAGTAGTTAAGAATTTTATAATTTATTGATTTTTAATTTATTTTTTTATTGAAGTTGAGGTTATCTGGCCACTGTTGGGACACCATATGTGGGAACTCCTCTTGTGTGGGATTAAAATGAGGCAGTACCTGGAGGGGGAAATCACAGGTAACTAGTTTTGAATTGCTAATAACTCCTGTAACCAAGGGTGGCAAGGGTGTATTGCCTGCCCCTCCTAAAATACTGAACAAAATCTTCCTTGGAGCTCACAAACCAAAATAAAATTAGTAAGTGGCTTTACAAATGCAGAAGACAAAATTCAGCAGTCTCAGATCAGACCTATTCAATAAATAATATGAAAAATAATGTCAGTAATTTTGGTTAATTCTTAGATTTAATTAAATACTTGTCTGTTTTAATTTTAATATTTTTTTTGGTTAAATTGAGGTGAGTGGTTTCTTCTTGGTGATAAAATTTTTGTAAGATGAGTTATTTAAGGTGTTCAGAAAAATTTGGTGAGTGTTGGTAAAGGTAATTTTTTGTTAAGGTATAGTTATAATAGAGTAAATAATTTTTTTTTTAAAGGTTTGTAATTTTTTTAAGAGTGGTTAATAATAAGATAAAACTGTATTTGTTAAATTTAAAAGGTAAGATTCTTTGATATTGGATTTTTAAAGGGGTAAGTTATTTTTAAGTCTTGATAATGGTGTTAATTTTACTAGGTGAAATATTTTAATAGAGTAGTAAACCTAATCTTGGGTACTAGATAATTTTTATTATTTTTTTTATTTTAATAATAAGATTCCACCGAGCTTAGCTACTGGGTTATCTTCAACACTATACTTCCACTGAGCTTAGCTACTGGGTAAGTAAATTTACTATAATATACTGGACTACCTCCCAGGTGAGGGATGACTTATTCCTGTGCTTGTAATCTGCAGAGGATATATTGTGCATTGGGGGGGATTTTGAAATTTGGGTGGAGAGAGCCCCTCTATTTAAACCTTTTGGGAGCCCAGGGGGCCCTCCATGGGAGCTGTCTTTTTCCACTTTAATTCCTCTTGATTTCATCATGTGACTCCGTTTTTGGTGAGGACCTTTCTTGCATGGGTAAGGTGATTTAAGGTTTGGTGATACTTTTCTCTCTGCACAGCCTCCATTCATAACATGATTATCTTTTGGTGAACTAATTATGATGACATATTCTTGAATTTTCCTTGCATACATGAGGTGATTCAATTTTTGCTGGGGATTTTTGTTGTGCACAGCCTCTTTCCTGTCACATGATATTCTGTTGGTGGATGCAGTATCACATGATGACCTTGTAATTCCTTTGCATATGTCCTATTTTAGGTTGGGTAGAAGTGGCTGTGTAATTTATGCAGGTGTCATGTTTGTTTTTCTTCTTTTTGAACTTTAAAATGAAGTCAGGTGATAACTTCTTGCATTGGTGAATTTACTGTTTTTTATGAGATGATGTGATTTTTGATTTTGACACATGCTGTGCATAGTCATGTGGTTGAGATTTAATTGGAATTGTGTACTGCATGCAGCCTGTTGTAACTAGCTTTGGTTTGCATGAGGTGATGAGTAGTGTAAATAATTATGTTTTAAGGTTTTAAGTGGGGCTACTGTGGATATAAGATAAGGTACTCCTGGGGCTGTGTTGTAAATGAATTGCAGGAATTCCATGGAGTTGAGCTTTGCATCATGTGACTTTGAATGCAAGTTGGCTGTATAACTAATGCATGTGTCATTTCTTTGCTGCATGAGTCCTGTGGCTGTAAGGGGGTGTAAAGCTGGGTGGGGTGTGTAATTTAAAGGGTGGTACCTCATTTGTTGTAACTAGTTTGCTATATGTAAATTGATTTTTTACATATGCATAGTGAAATTGAATAAGTTATTTAAACACATACACTTCCCTTTGGTGCCTGTGCCATGGTTTTATGAGTTAAATCCAGTCTCTTGCTGTAAAATTGACCTTTTGGTGTAAAATTTGAGTGTAAGTCTGCCTGTAGGCTGGAGTTCCTGCTGTCATAGGGTACTATGAGTTTGAGCCTGGTGAAAAAAAATGGTATGGAATACCACAATGGTTGTGGCCAGAGATGATTTTTCAGGATTGCCAGAAACAGTTGGACTAGTAAAATTAACAGCAAAAGCAGTTGCAGAATGGTTCACCTCAGAATGGATATGCAGGTATGGCTCACCAAAAGAAGTAACTGTTGATGGGGGGCCAGAGTTTGGAAAAGAATTGCAAGATGCAGTAAAGAAAGCAGGATCAAGGATCAGAGTAACCACACCTTATTACCCAGAGTCTCAAGGAATGGTTGAAAGGGGCCATAAGCAACTCAAAGATGCATTAATCAAGATTCGTGGAGAAAATGGAGGAAAATGGAAAAAATATCTACCTTTGGTTACATTGGCTGACAGAATCTCAACTAAAAGGACAACTGGTTTCTCACCATATGAACTCCAATTTGGACAACTACCAGTATTACCAATTGACATTGAAACAAAAACATTTTTAGCAGTAGAATGGCACAAAATATCCACAACTGAGGAATTACTGGAAGCCAGAGCCAAACAGTTGGAAGGAAAAGAAGATATGAGAAGAAAAAGCAGCAGAAAAACTCAAAAAATCAAGGGAAGACTCAATGAAATATTGGGATAGAAGAATGGCACACCAACTAAGATCACCACTTAAGCCAGGAGATTTGGTCCTGGTTTACAACAAAGCAATAGAAGCTAATTGGGGACTACTTTTCAAAAACAAATGGAATGGACCCTACAGGGTAATCAAACAAATAAACAATGGACCATATGAACTTGAGGAACTTGATGGAACAGAATTAGCAAGAAGATTTGCAGCATCTCAAGTCAAGAGGTTCTACCCAAGAGGAAAGTTGATAAACACAAAAGAAGACACAGGAGAAGAACAAAGTGAAGCAGATGAATCAATAAATGAGGAAGAGGTATTTGAGGAGACCACAGAATCAGATGAAGAATAGAGAGCTCTCACCTGGAATGCTGAGGACAGCATTAAATGGAGAGGGGGATGTGGTATTCCATACCATTTTTTTTCACCAGGCTCAAGCTCATAATACCCCAAAACAGCAGTAAATCCAGCCTACAGGTAGACTTACACTCCAATCTTACACCAAAAGGTCAATTTTACAGCAAGAAGCTGGATTTAACTCATAAAACCATGGCACAGGCACCAAAGGGCAGTGTATGTGTTTAAATAAATTATTCAATTTCATTATGCATATGTAAAAATCAAGTTACATATAGCAAACTAGTTACAACAAAGAAGGTACCACCCTTTAAATTACACACCCCACCCAGCTTTACACCCCCTTACAGCCACAGGACTCATGCATCAAGAAAATGACACATGCATTAGTTATACAGCCAACTTGCATTCAAAGTCACATGATGCAAAGCCCAGCCACATGGAATTCCTGCAACTCATTTACAACACAGCCACAGGAGTACCTTATCTTATATCCACAGTAACCCCACTTGAAACCTTAAAACAGAATCAGATTTATTTACACCACTCATCACCTCATGCAAACCAAAGCTAGTTACAACAGGCTGCATGCAGTACACAATTCTGATTAAATCTCAACCACATGACTATGCACAGCATGTGTCAAACTCAAAAATCACATCATCTCATACATAAAAGTAAAATTATCAGTGCAAGAAATTATCATCTGACCACATTTTAAAGTTCAAAAAGACAAAAAACAACCATTACAGCTGCATGAATTACACGGCCACTTCTACCAATTCTAAAATAGGACATATGCAAAGGAATTACAAGGTCATCATGTGATACTGAATCCACCAACAGAATATCATGTGACAGAAAAGAGGCTGTGCACAAGAAAAATCCTCAGCCAAAATGAAATAACCTCATGCATGCAAGGAAAATTGAAGAATATCACATCATGATTAGTTCACCAAAAGACAATCATGTGACAAATGGAGGCTGTGCAGAGAGAAAATTATCACCAAACCTTAAATCACCTGACCCATGCAAGAAGGGTCCTCACCAAAAACAGAGTCACATGATGAAATCAAGAGGAATTAAAGTGGAAAAAGACAGCTCCCATGGAGGGCCCCCTGGGCTCCCAAAAGGTATAAATAGAGGGGCTCTCTCCCCCCAAATTTCAAAAATCCCCCCCATGCACAATATATCCTCTGCACATTACAAGCACAGGAATAAGTCATCCCTCATCTGGGAGGTAGTCCAGAAAATTATAGTGAATCTACTTGCCCAGTAGCTAAGCTCAGTGGAAGTATAGTGTTGAAGATTACCCAGTAGCTAGGCTCAGTGGAATCTTATTATTATTAAAATAAAAATAAAAAAATTACCCAGTACCCAAAATTAGGGTTACTACTCTATAAAAATATTTTAACTAGTAAAATTAACACCATTTATCAAGATTTAAAATTCATTTACCCCTTTAAAAAAAATATTAAATATCAAAGAATCTTACCTCTTAAATTTAACAAATACTATTTTATCTTATTATTTAACACTCTTAAAAAAATAACAAACCTTTAAAAAATTATTTTAACCTATTATAACTATACCTTAACAACCTTACCTTTATCAACACCAATTCAATTTTCCAGAAAACCTTAAAAAATCCATCTTACAAAGGCTTTTAATCAAGAAAGAACAACTCACCACAATTTCACTAAAAAAAAATTAAAATTAAAACAGACAAGTCTGATCTGAGACTGCTGAATTTTGTCTTCTGCAGTTGTAAAGCCACTTACTAATATTATTTTGGTTTGTGAGCTCCAAGGAAGATTTTGTTCAGTATTTTAGGAGGGGCAGGCAATACACCCTTGCCACCCTTGGTTACAGGAGTTATTAGCAATTCAAAACTAGTTACCTGTGATTTCCCCCTCCAGGTACTGCCTCATTTTAATCCCACACAAGAGGAGTTCCCACAATCTGTTTCTCAATTTCTTTCCTGGTTTCCAGGCTTGCTGGATAAGGAGGTCTCCTCAGCATGGGTGGATAAGGCCTTTCCACATCCAGATATAGTTCTATATCATGGCCTTTGATCTTGCCTAATGGTTCCTCACCAATGGCAAATTCTGGTCTGTTCTTTCTCAGCATCTTCATT
Source organism: Austropuccinia psidii (assembly GCA_023105745.1). Lineage (NCBI taxonomy): Eukaryota > Fungi > Basidiomycota > Pucciniomycetes > Pucciniales > Sphaerophragmiaceae > Austropuccinia > Austropuccinia psidii. Next base: position 950,727 of record JALGQZ010000018.1, on the reverse strand, counting down.
GAACTTAGTTTTTTTTACTGGTGAGGGTAGTGCTAAACTGTCCCTCTCTGAATTCCTTCAGAAGTTCCTCTAGTGGATCTTGAGAAGATATCTGGTATATGTCAAGTGAAAATTTCTTCTCCTTGTTAGTACCAATTGTGATATGCCTATTTTTACTGTTATAAATGTCTATGCCATACATCCTCTGGTACTCTGTTCCCAGTAAAAATCCTTGGATGTGGGCATCATTAAGCACTACAAACTCTGGGTTGAGTCTGATATTACCCTTCCTGTGGGGTATACTTATCTCTTTGATAATTGTCCCAATGGAAGTCATCTTCCCTGATGCACTTTTAGGTTCTTTGCCTTAGTGGGCAAGAGCTGTTTTTCCCAGTTTGGGAAGTGAGTATCCAGATAGTTTCTGGCCACTATTGAGCAGTGTGCTCCACTATCAATGATCAGTGGATGCTGAGAATTGTCAATACAAACAGTCATTTTTGTGGCTGTCCCATGTATATATGCCATTCCTTTGGTTGGTGTAACCAGGAATGTTTGTGCATCTTGTGTGTGTTTGCACAAGTTCTTGTTAGCAGTGTCCTGTGGCATGCCTGCTTCCAACTGTATGTCCTGGATTTCCAGTGGGGTTTCTTCTTGGTATTCCACTAGAAATTCCTCTCTTGGGTCTTGATCATCCTCAGATGGTTCTCTGATGGCATCACCCATAGAGTCTGAATCAGAATCCTCTGTTGGAGGTTTTTCCTCAGGGACTTTCTCTATGGCATAGACTTCTTTCTTTGCCTTTGGACAGTTGTTGGAATAGTGGTCTGTTGAACCACAATTGTGACAAGAATTTCTCTTCTTTGCCACTTCTGCCACTTTTTCTTTGGGTTTGTCTTTAAACTCTACCCTGAAAGGTTGTTTCTCTTTGAAACCACTGCTCTTATATGGGGTGAATTTCCCTATATTTGTCCTTTTCCTTATGTCTTGTAAGGTGTTGGCAATGTCATCTAGAGTGCAATTTTGGTTGCATCTGCATTTTACTGCATGTTCTAGCTCTCCTGGCACTTGTCTCAGAAGTTTGTGATTCCTCATTTGGATGTTCATCTGAGGATCAATGGCTTTAAGTCTTTTAGACTGTCTAAGACACCACTCATATGGATCTTTGTCCACAGAGTATTTGTCATTCTCAAATGACATGGTCTTTTGCCATATCCAAGTTCCATTACTGTACTTTTGGATGATTTGACTCTTCCACCATGGCCAGTTTCTTCTTCCATGGATTTCTTTCATTTCTGTGTACCATATACTTGCATGACCTTTAAATGAAGTATTCAATCTAGCAGTAATCCAGAAGTCTGGCATGCTTGGTACATCAATGAAGAGTCCATCATTATAATCTATGAGTTCCATATGATCATATTCTCCTGATCCAGAGAATTTGGGCCAGTTTGAGGCCTCAGGAAGCTGTTTCAAGGCTTCCTTCTTTGAATAAGACATGCCATCTCCATCCTGGTATTGTGATGGAGATCTTGCCTTATTCAACAACATGGCATCTGGTTTGATATCATCTGGTTGATATGGATTCTCCATAGCTTGGCCTTGTGGTTGGGGCTTCAAGCTATGATAGGCATTAAACAATTTGTTAATGTCTTGATCCAGACACTCCCTGTCCCTTGTGCTGTGGTGTTGTTCTTCAAAGACTATATTCAGTCTTTTGTTGGTTTCTTCAGAGGCTTTGCTCAGTTGAGCATATCCTTCTTGAAGATTCTTAGCTATTTGTTCCAAGGAGGCTTGAGTTTGTCTCATCCTCTCTTGGCTAGCTTTGATTTCTGCAAACTGCTTTGCTGATTGTTCAGCATATTGGGACATTTGTAACCACAGTGTATCACTGTTGATGTTACTCTCAGATGTGACAATGTTATTTTCAGTCTGAGTGGGGGTAATGTTTCTATTACTAGGACTACTGATTCTAGAGTGTTTTACAACTACTTCTGGTTCTTGTGTACTTCTTTTACCAAATCTAACAGCTTCTGGATCATGGGGTCTGACTCTTTCCTCCTCTGGTTGAAGGAGGATTTGTTCTTGCCCTTGTTTCCTTGTCTTCTCCTGGAAACTTCCTGGAATTGTGAAGAATGGTGACTCTTGGCCACTGATCTTCTGGTTTCTGAATGGTGTGAAGCCACTGGAGAGCTGATTTGGCCTGCTCCTTGTGAACCTGAAGGAATCTGAGTAGGCCATGTCTGGGTTAATTGTTCTTCTATTGCTTGGATAGTGGCTTGATTCTCCCTTATCCTCTGTGCCCTTGCCTCCAGGAGTCTGTGCTGCCTGGTAGGATTCCAACCTTTGGTGATTACCATAAGGTCTTTGAAGTCTATCTCTTTGAGACAGATCTTCTGGCAACTTGATCCAAGTTCTGCCCAGTGAGTTGCTAGGTTGAACCTCTTGTTGTCCATGCTCCATTGAAATAAGTCTTTGAGGAGTTGGTGGATCTGAAGAACTTGATCCATATCCTTCCAGTCCTCTGGTTTGAGGTCTCTGTTGAATTGGAGTGTGAATGGCAAGGTTGATATTATCTCCCTCATTGTTTTGCCATCCACCACTGTGTCCAAGGTGTCCTCTTCCTGGTCTTCTGGTTCTGGACAATCCTTCTCTGTCCTCTGGCTGGCTCCTTTGGAAGCCAAGATCTCTGAGGTATGCAGGGGACATATCAGTGTTTGCAAGCAGTCAAAAACTTTATGTTTTAGGGTATTTACCTTTGACTGTGCCTTGTACAAATTTATTGTCTGCTGACTTGGGCAGTTTGCCTTTGGAAGTTACAACTGGGTTAATAATTGTAATCTTTCCTGTACAAGTGGTTAAGGTTGGTTTACCTTGTATTGAAGCAGAGTTTTGTGGTTTTCTACTCCTCTGAGTGGCTATGGGTGTCCACCTTTTGGCTGTAATGAGAACTTCACTGTGCCTCTTTCCTTTGCCCTTGCTGCCCTCTGGTTCTGAGGGTGTCACTGGTGTGTTGGCCTGTGACTGGGTCTCAAGTGGGATGTAATTTTCTTCCACTGAATCAAGGCAGGAAAAAGAGGGCTTATGTCGGTTAAGACTTCTCAAGAATGCTGGTTTTGCACGTCTGGGATTGGCCTCTGGGCTTGTATGTTACTACAATATACCCTGTATAAGGACAGTGTAATTGAATCAACAATTCCACGTCAGAATTACAGCTTTTGGTACCCTGTCACACTGTTTGTGTGCCAGTATCCCACAGATACACTTGTGGTTTTCAAGTGTAATCTGAATAAGTGGCTCTGTATAAGTGTAATTGAGTTAACAATACACTTAACCAAGCCTCAACTGATGGCTTTTCAGTCAAAGGTGTCCTTATTCAATCAAGAATACAGGACTTATTGATGGCTTAAGTGTTTTATATGTAAACATGCCAAAAATAAAGGTTCCAGTGGGTATTAACCACGTGGTAAATACTCTTATAATATGAGTAATAAAGTAATCAAAAACTTTGCTCACATAACTAGTAGTTTATACAGGTTATGCTCAAATGATGTAGTTTTTGAAATAACCAAGGAAAGGAGGGATGCATATGAGAGGATCAAATATGAACTCACAAATGCACCTGTGCTCATCTTGCCTGACTTTGAACTACCATTCAAGTTATATATAGATGCAGCATGCAGCCAAGGCTTGGGAGCAGCCCTTCACCAAAGACAAATTGTGGATGGTGAACCAAGAGAAGGTGTAATATGTTACATCTCCAGGCAGCTGAAAGATTCAGAAGCCAGGTATGGGGCCACCCAGACAGAATGTCTATGTCTAGTCTGGGCTCTAGAAAAACTCCATTATTATTTGGAGGGTGCAGTCTTTGAAGTCTACACAGACTGCACAGCCTTGAAGTCTTTACTAAACATGAAGACTACTAATAGACACATGCTGAGATGGCAAATAGCCATCCAGGAGTATAGAGGGAACATGACCATTATATACAAGGAAGGTAAAAGCCATACCAATGCAGATGGCCTTAGCAGATGGCCACTGGAAAATGTCAAAAGCAATCCAGCTTATGACCCTGAAGTTGCTGCAAAAATTCCTATCCATTTTATGAAAATAAATAGGAAGAAAAACTTCAGATTCTCTGAATGGGCACCAGGTAGTGGTACCCTTGACAGTGGAAACACTGATTCAGAAGGGACAGAAACCCCCATACTGGGAGTAAGTTCCTCAGAATTGCACAATGAATTTTTCAATGCAGTACTGAAATCTTATGCTAAACACAAACAGTGTAGCATACTACTCCAACTCCTTCAACAAAAATACAGGAGCCCATAACTGGAAACCCAGCTGGAGGAACCCTGGTTGAGGGCCTATAAGGACAATAAATTCTTCCTTATAGATGGCCTGATTTATCACAGAGAAAAGCACACCAGAGCACTCACAGTGATAGACAGAGACCACATCTCTTTAATCCTGCAGGAATGCCATGACTGCCCCTACATGGGACACATGAGTGAGGACAGGACTAAAGAGAGGGTAGCAAGCACAGCTTGGTGGCCCAAGTGGGAGCAAGAGTTGAGTGAATACATCAACACTTGTGAAAGATGCCAAAAGGCAAATAGAAAACATGGGAAAAATATGGGTTGCTTCAACACATAGAAGAACCCAAACACCCATGGGAAACCATCAACATGGACTGGGTCACAGGACTTGTCCCAGGAGGCAAAGAAAACTACAATGCCTGCCTAATCATAGTTGATAGGTTCAGCAAGAGCATGAGATGTCTACCATGCCATAAAGAGGACACAGCCAAGGAAACTGCTCTGTTATTTTGGAATAACATCATATCCACCTGTGGAGTCCCTAAGATCATAATTAGTGACAGGGACCCAAAATTCACATCTGAATTTTGGACCAATTTATATGACATGCTTGGCACCAAGCTTGCTTTTTCCACAGCTTACCATCCACAAACAGATGGCCTAGCTGAGAGGATGATCCAAACAATGGAGGACATCCTCAGGAGGTTCTGTGCCTATGGAATGGAATACAAGGACCATGAGGGATATACCCATGATTGGGTCACCCTCTTACCAGCAGTCCAACTGGCTTATAATACAAGCCAGCACTCTACCACAGGAAAAACGCCTGCACTGGTAGAGAAAGGGTGGAATCCCCTGTTACCTGTGGATCACTTGAAGAAAAATCTTCTGACCATCCACCCCACAGCCAAAGACTTCCATGATATGTGGAAGAAAGCCTGTGATACTGCTGCCAAATGCATAGCTGAGGCCAAAGAGTATAATAAGCAGAGGTGGGACAAATCACATATGGAACCTGACTTCAAGGAAGGGGACCAGGTGTTAGTGTCTACACTGAACTTTAACAATCTCAAAGGACCCAAGAAAATGAGAGACTCATTTGTAGGGCCCTTCACTATCATTAATTTGATAGGGAAGAATGCAGTCGAGGTCAAGCTCACTGAGGAGTTTTCTAGGAAACACCCAGTCTTTCCAGTGAGCCTGGTCAAACCCTACTTCCAAACAGAGGAGGATAAATTCCCCTCCAGGAAGAAGAACACCACTCCACCAGAAATAGTGGAAGTAGAAGACTCTCCGGGACCTGTGAGTAAAATCATCAGGGCCAGAAAAATCAGACTTAATGGGAAGGATCAGAGACAATATCTAGTCAGATTCAAAAACCAGACAGCTGACAAAGACAAACGGTTGGCAGAGGATGCCATACCAGATGGGAACCTTCATCTAAGGAGATTCAGAGCCTCTAGGAGGACTGAACAGTCTCATCAATGATGAGCCTTTTTTAGAGGGAGGGTATGTCAGCCTGTGACTCAAAACCAGAGCACAAGCATGACAGCCAAAATACCATAAACCAATGGTACAGCCAAAATACCACCAAAACATGGAGCTGAGCCAAATTAGCTCAAAAGGTATCAAAAGAAAGAGGAAACTCACCTCTTCCTGAAAATATAAGTCCCATCACCATAGGACAAGAAATAACAAAGTTATTCCTGCTCAAAGTTATTGCTGAGCATAAACCTTAATTTTCACCTCTCATCTAAAATCTAGAAGGAGAGGCTTAACCCCATCAAATGGGTACTCAAAATGAAGCTCTCAGCCAGGGCTATCCAATGGTACCAGCCAAACTGAGCTAGCACCAGTATTACTTGAGTTATGGTCGAATTCAGACCAAATAAGGGTGAACAAAACATTCACCTCTCATCTACCTCTTACAGTTTTAGTGTGAGATACCTGAAGTGGGGTCTTTTTGGAAAGAGCACAATCAGGGCTATCTGATGGTGCCATCCATTTCCTCATAACTCAACTACAACAGAAGTTATTGGCCAAACAAGCTTAATACAGCTTTTGACCAGACCACGCCAATGTACAAAAATACTTGTACAAGGGATAACTTTGTCATATTTAATAATAACCACGTCAAGTTGGGTCCCATTGTGTAGAGCCCATACAGAGCTATTCAATGAACCAACTTTGAGCTTGATATCTCAAAAACTGACAGAGCTATGACCATTTTAAGGTCAAAATCCCACCTGCTGTCAGATACAGCCTTACCATGGGATAATATCCCATAACCATGAATATGAGGTGTCAAATAGACAAAGAAGCATGTTTTTACTTCAATACCTCATATGTCAGTCAATACTGGGGTCCCATACAGTTTCTGTACAGCATTCTACGCGCCATACACGTCAGAATCAGGCTGTGAGGTCCCCAGATGAAATTTTTCACCCTGTATTGGTGAAAACTGCCCAGATGTGGTTTCAAAACCACATCTGAGCCCAATAAAGGGTATACAGGCTTTTGCAAACCACACGCCTGTCATAGAGAGTGAAAAATCTTCACTTCCTCTACGTGGAAAGGTCTAGCAGCCTTTCCACCCCAATTTCAGGATAAAAGGAGGGCTTTTCACAGCAAAAATCCTTTCCTCATCCTGCTCTTGAATAACCTACGTAGTAAACTGTCAAAAACAGTTTTACTCTTGGTTAAATAATCAGGTATAATTATAATCTTTAATTATTGTAGACTTTATTATTGTAATCCAACAGATAAAGCCTGCACCCAGGGTTCTCAATAGCGCTCACCACCACTATTTCTCAATAGTAGAACCCTTTCATTTTATATTAAACCTTTATAAATATTTTTTAAATCATTTTCTACCGTGTCACATACACAGTTAAAGTTGTAATTAGCCTAGTTATACCTTTATCATAGTATCATCCTGACAGAAAAACCATGAAATGAATCCCCTTCAGGGCTTCTTATGATTTAAAAAAAGTGAAAATAAGCAAGAAAACAAGTATAATAGCTTGAGAAGGCATGAAAATTAGCTAAAAATAGTGAAAACCAGCTAGAATTTCGTCTAAAATAGGTAAAAAACCAGGCCAGGCCCCCAAAATGTCAGGGTGACTCTATGATATGCTTTAGAATGATAATAAAAGCTATAACTCTGGGTGTGACACGAAAATAATGATGATATTTATAGTGAGAATATGAGTGAAAAGGGCTATACTAAAATAATTTAGTGATGGTGAGTACTGCTGATAGCCCTGGGTGCAGTGTTTGCCTGTTGGTTTACAATAGCAAACCCTACAATACTTAAACTTAAAGTATACCTGTTAAATTCTAAGAGTATCACTTCCTTTTTAAGAAGTTATAACACGTAAGAATATCAAGAACAGGATGCTGGATTTGCTTCCTGGTGAGGCAAAGCCTCCTTTTATCTTGTTCTGGGGTAGTGGGAGGTGGTTTACCTCTGCACACGACCACAGAGTGAAAATTTTCACTACTGTGGGCTGGTTTGTGGTTGTATACACTCAATACAGGCTAGTATTGGGTTGAAATGTGGTTTTAGAACCACAAGTAGTCATTTGACCCTATACAGGGTGAAAGTTTTCCCCAATGGAGTTTACAGGTGTATTATGGTGCTCCTGACGCGTCAGCAACTGTACAGAACCTGTATGGACCTCTGTATTTGACTTAATTATGAGGTATTGAAGTATAAATAAGCTCCAGCGTCTGTTTGACACCTCATAATCAGAGTACAACTGTATCCTGTCATAATACAGCTGTATTGGTCATATTGTGGGATTATAACTTTCAAATAGCCATAACTCTGTCAGTTTTTGAGATATCATGCTCAAAGTCAGTTCATTGGATAGTGCTGTATGCGCTCTACACGATGATTCCCAATTTGGTATGGTTATCATCAAATATGACAAAGGTATCCCATGTACAAGGTTTTTTATACATAGGCATGGTTTGGGCAAAAAGGTGTATTGAGCTTGTTTGCCTCATAACTTCTGTTATAGTTAAGATATGAAGAAGTGGATGGCACCATAAGATAGCCTTGATTGTGCTCTTTCCAAAAAAGACCCCACTTCAAGTATCCCACAATAAAACTGTAGAAGTTAGATGAGAGGTGAATGTTTTGTTCACCCTTATTTGGCCTGAATTTGACCATAACTCAAGTAATACTGGTGCTAGCTCAGTTTGGCTGGTACCATTAGATAGCCCTGGCTTAGAGCTTCATCTTAAGTACCCATTTGATGGGGTTAAGCCTCTCCTTCTAGATTTTAGATGAGAGGTGAAAATTAAGGTTTATGCTCAGCAATAACTTTGAGCAGGAATAACTTTGTTATTTCTTGTCCTATGGTGATGGGACTTATATTTTCAGAAAGAGGTGAGTTTCTTCTTTCTTTTGATACCTTTTGAGATGATTTGGCTCAGCTCCATGCTTTGGTGGTATCTTGGCTATACCATTGGTTTATGGTATTTTGGCTATCATGCTTGTGCTCTGGTTTTGAGTCACAGGCTGACATACCCTCCCTCTAAAAAAAGGCTCATCATTGATGAGACTTTCCTCTCCTCTTGGAGGTATTAGCATGGTTCATTTGAGCTTGAGCCATCAACTTTCTTGTGGTCATAGCCTCCCTGTCTGGTGGCTTATGTTTCAAACCATCCAGGTGTTTGGTCATTGGTTTCCTCCTTTGGGAGTGGACTGAACCAATTTCCTCTATTGCATGGTTCTTAAATTCCACCAAATATTCCTCATGTGGCTGGTACCATTGGATAGCCCTGGCTTAGAGCTTTATTTTGAGTACCCATTTGATGGGGTTAAGCCTCTCCTTCTAGATTTTAGATGAGAGGTGAAAATTAAGGTTTACGCTCAGCAATAACTTTGAGCAGGAATAACTTTGTTATTTCTTGTCCTCTGGTGATGGGACTTATATTTTCAGAAAGAGGTGAGTTTCCTCTTTCTTTTGATACCTTTTGAGCTGATTTGGCTCAGCTCCATGTTTTGGTGGTATCTTGGCTATACCATTGGTTTATGGTATTTTGGCTATCATGCTTGTGCTCTGGTTTTGAGTCACAGGCTGAGAGTTAGCCATTCATCTAATCTGGGAATGTCCTTCAAATTACAGGCAGCATCCACTTGGGCATTGCTTGAAACTGTATGGTGTAACTCATTATTCAATTTCAGCACATTTATGTCAAGAATTTGTGGGACTTTCTTAGTAATCAATTTTTTTAGTGATATATTTTTAATACTTGATTGAATATCTTATTTCAATTCAAGTCTTGCTTAATCACTTTTTTCCAATTGTTCTTGAAAAAATGAATCATTGTGACCAGTTGAATTTTTTAAGTTTTTGCTTGTATTCTTAAATATTTTAAATTTTTTGTAATAAAAGATATAGAATTATCATCTGGTTGATTGAGAAAAGTGACTTTGGACTCAATCATCTCACAAATATGTGTAAAAGACATAATATTGTCTTTCTTTACATTTTCTAGACCAAAAATGGTCTTTTTTCCTCTTTTATTTGTAAAATTTTTCTCCCCAACCTTTGTTGGATATACTCAAAATTGTGAAGCTTTGCCACAATTTTTTAATTACAGGTTTCAAAGTGAGTTACAAGTTTTACAAGATCTTTTTCTTTGGAAAGGATTTGTTCTGTGAGCCTTTAAGCTATGACCACATATCCAAAAAAAGGTCACAAGAAGAACTTTACAATAATTCTTATAAATAATTATCTTAAAGTAAGTAAAAATACCATAAGAAAGGCATGAATGCTGAAATAAGTTAGAATCTGATGAATAAGAATGTAAAATGAATTAAACCATTAGATGCCTCATGATAAAACACACATATATTATTTTTATAGCATATCTTTAAAGTCAACAACTAATTAGTAATAAGTATAAATGTCATAAAAAGACATAAATTCTGATTTATATCATAAACCAATGAAATAAATGTGTAATAAGTTGCACCATTGGATTACCAATGGAAAACTACACATAAAATAATTTTATGTAATTTTTCTAAAGTTAAGACTTAAGCAATTAAGCTGAATATATGCACTTTTATGATCAGTGCATACATTCATGGGTTTTAGATAATATATTTTGAGATATACATGATAGAGAGTTAAAAAAAAAAGAAATTTAAAGCATAATTACTTTAAGAATACAGATATGAAATTTATTTGACAAGCTATAAACAAGGCTATAACTTGTCAGGATTTATTGAACAAAATTGCTAGAGCTGTTGACCACTTTGTTGTGAAAGTGGATATTAAGGTTTTACTAGCTCACACGTGGAGAATGATGTATTTTTAATCATAATATTCAGCGTAAAAGCCTCTGAAATCCTTGTTTGAAGTTTGAAATAGTAAACTTCAACAGAAAAGATGATTTACAAGGAAAATCATGAAAAATAGAGTTTTGATGATGTAATGAAATGCTCTTAGCGGCTTAATAGGGACATGCCAAGCTATCAGAATCCACTCTCAGAATAGATTGAGCGTGTATAGCTTGAATGCTATTAATGATCAAAGATTAAGTGTAAATTTGATTATTTATGATCACTCACTGTAATCTTATTTTAAGCTTAATAGTCAGATAAGTGGTAAAACTGGTGAATAATATTAAATTATAATTAATACTGATACAATCCACAAAGATTAGGCTTCTGCCAAGCCTATGATGTCATCAAGCTTAGAGCTATAGTGATAACTCTAAATAATGGAGTACTAATGAGGTAAGATGGTTTGATTATGATGTAATCACCACTAAGCCTTGAAAAACTGACAAATTCCAGTGGATAACATCAGTAAATGTCTACTAGAAGCCTGTTGGACTGTAGAGGTGAGGAATTTACTATAAATAGAGCTCTCTTTACTCTATTTTCCCCTCAGATGCATCAAAAACAATAAAACACTAAAAAAAAGTAAAAACTTTATTCTTTGAGTATAATTATTTCATATTATCAAAGAACAAAGGTAATATATATTATAATAATCAATCTTGACATGATTACATCAATTGTATAATTTTTTTGTTATATTTCTCTAAAGATCTTATTACCACAAAAATAAAGAATATTTGTAATTTCTTTTATTTTATTTTTTTAAATACAATTTAAATAAGTTGTATTTACATTATTTGGCATAAAATCTTCCAAAATTATTATATTAAGTGTTGAAAGTAGGTCATTTTTTTTATAATAATTTCTCTCTATTATTGATATAGATGGTATTTATATTAATATATAGCTTCAATATTGGTGATTGTGAGCCTTTGAGATATGATCACATATCCAAAAATGTCACAGCACAATTTCTGTAATAATTATACTTAAAAGAATTATCTCAAAGACTAGTAAAAATACAATAAATAAGTACAAAATCTGAATTCGCTCACACTATAGTGAGTAAACATGTGAAATAAATTACACCATTAGATTCCTCATGATAAAATACACATATGTCATTTGTATGGCATATCTGAAAAGTCAATAATTACTGAAGTATAAGTAATAATACCTTAAAAAGGAAAGAAAACATTATTTAACTCAGACACTAATGGAATAACATGTGGAATAAATTGAACCACTGGATTCTCCATAAACATCCACATATAAAACAATTATAAAGCTATTCTCTAAAGTCAATACTTAAGGAATTAAGCTGAATATATGCACTTGGTCAATGCATATATTCATGGTTTTTAGCTAATATCTCTTGAAATATAAAGGATAGAGAGATAAACCAAAAATGAAGTCACCACTTAATTACTGTAAAAACACAGATATTAACTTTATTTCACAAGCTATAAACAAGGTTAAAAATTGTAATGGATTATTGAATAAAATCAATGGAGCTGTTGACCACTTGGTTATGAAAGTGGTCCAAACTTAAAAACAAGTAGAAATTCAGATTATAATAGTTCATACGTGAATAATGAAGTCATTTTTATTATAATATTCAAGGTATAAACCCTTGAAATCATGGTTATAAGCTTAAAATGGTAAATTTTGACAGAAAAGATGAGTTACAAGAAAAATCATCAAAAATAGAATTTTGATTATGTAATTAAATTCTCTTGGAAGTTTGATAAAGAAATGACAAGCTATCAGAATACACCCTCAGAATAGATGTAGCGTGTATAACTAGAAAGTTATTAATGATCAAAGTTTAAGCTTAAATTTGATCATTTATGATCACACATTGTAATCTTATTTTAAATTTTAACGGTCATATAAGTGATAAAACTGGTGAATAGTATTAGATTATGATTAATACTAATAAGATCCATGAAGCTTAGGCTTCTGCCAAGTGTATGATGTCATCAAGCTTAGAGTTATAGTGATAACTCTAAATAATGGTGTAATAATGAGATAAGATGTTTTGATCATGACATAATCATCACTAAGCCCAAAGCTCCTGATCTTTTCCAGTGGATACCATCAGTACAAGTCTACTAGAAGCCTACTAGACTCTAGATGGGAGGTATTTACTATAAATTGAGCTCTTTTTACTCTATTTCCCCCCAGACACATCAAAACATTAAAACAATTAAAACCAAAGGTAAAATCTTTATTCTATATATAGATATTTTATATTAGTATAGACCAAAGATAATATTCATTATAATCATCATTGTGGATGTTATCAATTAAAGTGTTCTGCTGTTTTGTTATGTTTCTCTCTAAAATCTCAAATCCATGTAAAATCAAGAAAATTTGTAATTTATCTTAATTTTTATTGTAAATACAATTTAAATAAATTGTATTTATATTATTTGGCATAAAATTATTCAAAATTATTATACTAAGTGTTAAAAGTAGGTTATTTCCTCTTTTTATAATAATTTCTCTTTATTATTACTCTTAATTATTCTTTAATTAATATAAATAGTATTTATATTGATTCATAACTTTAAGATTAGTAATATTATTGTTATTAATTGTTTTTTGTTAATAAAAAAAATTTTTTTAGGCCTTTATTATTTGTTGGTAACAATAATAAACAGATTTTGACTATATTAATTATTGTATATTAAGAGATTTATTTATTATATTATTTTTTATAATATAAATTATATTATTTTATTCATTTAATAATATATATTATATTATTTTATTTATTTAATAATATAATTGTCTTTCACGCCTTAATTCTAATAGTCTTTTATTATTATAATGATTTTTATCTTATTGATTTTATTTATAAGGACATTCAGAGTATAATAAGTAAAATATTAGTAACTTCTACTTATTGTTTCATAGTCAAACCTTACATTTGGGGGCCTGTCTGTGATATTTACTTTACAGACCTTTGAAAAATATTATAATTGGGTTTATCCAATAAACAATTATAATTATAATCATAAAACTATATAATAATTTTAGATTTATTTATTTTAAAATCTATTGAGGCATTTGGAAAGCAATTGTCTTGTCTTACACATGGTTTTTCACATCCATTGACTTTCAAGAACATTCTTAGAGTGACTCTAGTGATTAAAGGAGATATTTTATAAATCAAGAATAGCTTTATATTATAAATTAATTTTACAGAATAATATTTATTTTTATTTCATTTTTTAAAGATAAAAACATAAAAAATAATGAAAAATAATAAAAAATATTAAAAGCCAATAAAAAAAGTTATTTTTATTCATTTTTATTCATTTCATTTATTCAAAGATATAAAAGTAGTTTGCTACATGGAAAATTGCTATATCTCACCAAAAATAAACACTTCTTACAAAAGACTTATATTTATTTGTATTTTTTAGTGTTTGAAGATATTCCAACAGAGGATAATCAAGCCAATGTTGAAAGATTGGTGGAAGAAGCTTACCCAAGCTCTCCAACACCAATGGTAGCCAAGAAAAAGAAAGCTAAGAAATTAGACTTTTCAGGACTCTGAAGGTGAGTACCTCCTTTATAAATTGCCATAAGAAGAATTCTTGTCCTTAAATCTTCTTATTTCTTATTTCTCAAATTATGACTACCAGAAGAGGCTCTCAATACTCCATCAAATCAGATGGAGCTGGACTCAGAGGTAGAATTGATCCCTCAAAAGGGAAAAGAAAGGGAAAAATCCCCAGTGGAACAGAATCCACACAAGGAAGTGCCTTATCCCTGAGGCAAGTCCCAGAAATGCCTATGATATCTAAATCAGAGTTAGAACTAGGTATGAGTAACTCAAACAGGTACAAATTACATTCAGAGGGCTCAGATATACATTTACATGAGCCAGTACAAGCAGTATTACAGAGTGTACAAAGACAAGGACTGGGAAATGTTGCCAAAAATACACCAAGGAGTGATGAGCTCATGGCACATTCACAAAACGTTCCTCAAACAGGAGGAAATAGTGAGATACTCCAATGGATGGAATCCACTATCATCCAAACCTCAAGTCAAAAAGATCAAGGAGTACCACACCAAAAAGAAGGAGGCAACCAAGGAAGAAGTCCCAGTAGCTTCTACCAGCAAGCCCCAAGCTAACCCACTTCCCCAAGAAGGGAAGAAGAACAAGAAAAAGAACTGGAGGAAATCATATTCCCCTAGTTACAGGCTTCCAAAAATCCAAAAAGATGCCATGGAGAATGTCTTCAACATGGGCAGAACCTTGATGGAATTCAAGGACAAGGAGGAGCAAAGAATGAGACAGCCTCATTTCCCAGAGAGATAACCTTGTCTCCAGATGTTTTAAACACTTTAACAGAAATAAAAAATAGTATATTACCTTTAAAAGAAATTAAAAATAGTTTATTATCATTACAAGATATAAAAAAAACCTATCTTCTTTAACAAAAAATTGTTGTACAGAACAAGAAAGAAATTGACAACATTAAGTTTATTGTTGAAAATAACAAACCAAAATTTTAATTGAAAATACTCAGAAATTAATACAAGGAAAATAAGAATTGTATAAATACATAAAAGATATCAAAGATAAGACTTTGAAAATCAATTATGACGTGAGTTTTGACAATCTTACAGAAAAATTGAACAAATTAAGGATTTCTGTAGCAAAATTTGAAGAAAAGACTTCATCACACCAAAAATCACTTTTAGACCATGTGGAAAAAAGTGATGAAGCAAGAATGCATCTGAAAGATGATATTCCAAATGAAATAAGGCTTATTACTGAAAGAATAGCCAAAATTAATGAGGCTAACTCAAACATGCCAAAGTTATCAACCCTATTTTCTCACATAAGAAGCACCATTAAGCCAAAAGAGGAATTAACAAATCCATTCATAACAGACTTGATTCACCAAGACAATAACCAAGTCTTAATGAAGGAAGAACCTCAATTAAAGGAATGGCAAACATTCACAGGAGAAGTTGAATATGACCATATGTCATTTATTAAGACAATTGACATGTTAAAAGAAGATTATGCCATACAAGATGAACTGGTCACTGCCAGATTACACTTACTGTTGGAGAAATCGGCAAAAGGATGGTATTATAGCATAAGGCAAACAAGTGGCAAAAATACCTGGTCTTGGTGGAAACAAGAAATAAACACCAAGTGGGAAAATGATGCCTGGAGGTACAAGATAGAGAACAAATTTGAAGAGTCTTTCTTTGAACCAGAAAAAGATAGACCTTTAACTTGGTTTTTAAAACAAGTTGAAAGATTAAATGCACTGTACCCAGAAATGTCACAAAAACTGGTACACATGAAAATACTTAAGAAATGTGGAGGAGAATTGGAACATTCCCTGAGAAGCAGGTGTATAGAACCATGCGCCACAGAAGAGTATATCAATGCACTAGAAGATACAGTGACAAGAACAAAAATTGGCAGAACTTGGAAAAAACTGGACATCAAAAGTCCAAATAAGCCATTTATCAAAAAAGATAAATCAAAAGAAGCTTTCAAGCCCAATACATCCATCAATAATGAGCAAAGAAAATGCCATAAATGTGGAGGTATTGGACAATTAGCCAACAACTGCCTCAAAAAGGCAAAGATTAATGAAATTGTGGAAACAGAGGACCACAATGATAAAGAAGAAGAATCTTATTTTGAAAAGGACACTGAAGAATCAGAAACTTCTTAAAGTGATGAAATTGATATAATTAATTCACAAATTAATAATATTGATTTAATCTATGAAGTAGTGGATGTCAATCCAAACTTACCAGAAGTGAGAGCGTCTGATAAAAACCTCACAAATATACAATATGCTAAATTGTATAGAACCAAACCAGAAAAAAGGGATAGGATATACAGCTGGCAAATCAAGCATAAGTATTGTCATGGTGGGAAACCAAGAGGCAAAAGTGAACTTAGATACATGAGCATATTGTACATGTGTTGGTAAAAGTTATTTGAAAACAATTGTACCAGATTGGGAAAAAAAACTTATACCAGTACAAGGAGTAAAATTTAGTAGTGCAAGTGAAAGCATGAAGCCCTTTGGAATAATCGACTTAACACTCATTTTTCCTCATCCTTTACAATGTATCAGATTGAAAGTAGAATTTGTAGTAATGGACAACTGAACTAGTAATCATTTTATACTTGGAAATGACTACTTATCAATTTATGGCATAGATATCTCTAACCAAAAAGATAGATATTTTACCATAGGAGACAACAAAAGACAAAAATTTGGCTTTTTTAAGCACAAAAGACAAATTAAAGATGTCAAAAATGAAGAAAAAATCCCAGAAATGAATTTATTCATAACTGAACAGCTAAAAGAGGCAGAATTCAATCATGAATTAACTGTAAAAATGAAAGAAAAGTTGATTGAACTATCATTTAAATATAAAAATGCCTTTGAAATTGACAAAGAACCACTACATGCCATGATTGAACATGAGGTAGAAACAATCCTTAATGTAGAAGAACCTTATCCACCTCTATTAAGTGACCAGCTTATCCAGTCAGCCAAAGAGCTAGAGAAGCTTTAGAGGTGCACATGAAAGAACTAATGGACCTTGCAGTATGAAGGAAAGTAGGACATAATGAAAAGGTAGAGGTCACTACACCTGTCATTATAACCTGGCACAATGCAAAATCAAGGATGGTGGGGGACTTTAGAGCTCTAAGCACCTATACTATCCCTGACAGATATCCGATACCCAGAATCCATGAGACATTAACACAATTGTCTCAGGCTAAGCTCATTACAGCCATGGATGATCTAAAGGGTTCTCATCAAAATGTCTTAACAGACAATGCCAAGAAATTACTAAGGATAATAGTCCACTGTGGAATATTTGAATATCTCAGAATGCCATTTGGTATAAAATATGCACCATACCATTATCAAAGGATGATGAATACCATATTGACTGAAGAATTATCAGAAGGATGGCTGATTATTATATTGATGATATCATAATTTTCTCAGAGACTTGGGAAAGTCACTTATCAAGACTAGAAAGAGTCTTCCAAAAAATACTCCAAGTAAACATGAAAATGTCTCTGAAAACGTTTCATTTTTCATACAGTGAACTGAAAGCACTAGGACATGTTGTATCTGGACTAAGTTTGGGCATAGGAAAGCACAAAGTAGCAGCACTACTATTGAAAAAAATTCCCCAAACTAAGAAAGATGAGCAATCATTTCTAGGATTTTCTGGTTATTACAGACAGCATATAAAAGATTTTTCAAGAATGGCTAAGTCATTGTATAATCTCTGTGACCAACAGACAGTCTATGAGATGACTGAAGAAAGAGTTAAGGCATATGAAGAATCAAAAAATTCGTTAACAAAGGCCCCATTTCTTCTAATGCCAGATTGGACCCTACCCTTTAAACTATACATTGATGCTTGGGGAGAAGGACTAGGTGCTGCACTACACCAGAAACAAATCATAAATGACAAACCTGTTTAAGGACCAATTTGCTTCATTTAAAGACAAATAAAGCCAAAAGAAGCAAGGTATGGGGAAAACCAGATGGAATGCCTATGCTTAGTATGGGTTTTAGAAAAATTACACTATTATTTGGATGGAACAGTGTTTGATGTAATTACAGATTGCAATGCTGTAAAATCTTTGCTTAAAATGAAAACCCCAAATAGATATATGCTAAGATGGAAAATTTCCATCCAAGAATATAGAGGAAATATGACTATAGTTCATAAATATGGTAATATTCATAAAAATGCAGATGGTCTTAGCAGATGGGCTCTGGCAAATACACCTGATAATCCAGCATGGGTACCACAAGAAGAGCACCATATAGAAGGCATATTTGTAACAGATATAGGCACAGAATTCTTTAACCAAGTTAAAGAAAGCTATAAAATGGATAAAAACTGCCCTATCGTATGCCAAATTCTAATTAAAGACTGTAAAGACCCATAACTTTCATCAAGACTAGATGAAACATGGAAAAAAACATATGATGAAGGAAGATTCCACCTCTTTAATGGAATCCTTTACCATAGAACTAAAAATACATGTGTTATGGCTTTAACAGATAGAACTCTAATAAAAACTATACTACATGAATGTAATTAGAGTGTTGTAGCTGGACATATCTCAGAGGACAGCACACTAGAGAGGGTAAAAACCTGCTCTTGGTGGCCAAATTGGAAGAAAGATGTTGCAGAATACTGCCAGACCTGTGAAAGATGCCACAAAGAAAACAGAGACAAAGGAAAGAAATTTGGAATGATGATCTAAATCCAAGAACCAAAATCCCCTTAGCAGATAGCTCATATGGATTGGGTAACAGCATTACCTCCAGGAGGAGACAGAAGTCACAATTCTTGCCTAGTATTAGTTGACAGATATGGAAAAACCCCAATGTTTTTACCATGTCACAAGGATGATAAAGCTATGAATACAGCCATAATGATATTGAATAAATTTATTACCCATACAGCCTTATTTCAAAACATCATAAGTGATAGAGACCCAAAATTCACTTCAGCATTATGGACAAACCTCCATAACCTGTTTGGGACAAAACTATCATTCTCAACAGCTTACCACCACCAAACTGATGGTCTAGCGGAAAGAATTATACAGACATTGGAAGACATGATCAGAAGATTCTGTGCTTATGGACTAGAATTCAAATATTCTGATGGTTTTATCCATGATTGGTGTACATTAATACCAGCTCTTGAACTGGCATCTAAAACATCAATCCATCCTTCAACTGGTAAAACACCTGCAATGCTAGACTAAGGTTGGAATTCAAGACTCCCTTATGATACCCTCAAAAAGGACTTAGTGGATACACAACCAACAGCAAGTAGCTTCAAGTTAATTCTTGACAAAGCAAGACACCATGCAAACAGATGTATGCAAGATTCTTACAAGTATGCAAAAGAAAGATGGGATAAAATTCATAACTCACCTGACTTCAAATAGTGGACTTGGTCCTAGTGTCAACTCTAAATTTCAATAATATAAAAGGCCCAAAGAAATTGAAATATTCCTTTGCAGCACCATTTATGATAAAAGCACTACATGGACCTAATTCTGTGCAATTAGAGCTCACAGGTGAACTAATGAACAAACACCCAGCTTTCCCTGTAAGTTCGATATAACCTTACAGCTCAAGTGACATGGAATTATTTCCACTAAGAAATAAACCCCCACTTGAAATACCCCCTTTGTGAGAAGGAGATGAAAAGAAGTTTGTGAAATTCCTTCAAGAAAGAAGGACAAGAAATAAAAAAGAAAAAGAAAACCTTGTAAGGTATAGAAATCCAACTCAAGAAGATGAATGGCTACTTGAGAAGGATATAACAAATTCTGATAAACTACTAAGAAGGTTCAGACATGAAAGAAAACCTAAGGAATAGAAAAATCAAGCATTATTGAGCTTCAAGACTAACAAGGTCTATTGAAGAGGTAGGACAGTGGATGATACCCTAATTAACTATATCATATTGTGATACAATCCTTTTTGGTGGTAGGGAATGTGAGCCTTTGAGATATGACCACATATCCAAAAAGGTCATAGCAAAATTTCTGTAATAATCATACTTAGAATCATTATCTCAAAGACTAGTAGAAATACCATGAATAAGTACAAAATCTGAATTAACTCAAAATCCAATGTTTAAACATGTGAAATAAATTACACCGTTAGATTCCTCATGGTAAAATACACATATGTTATTTTTATGGCATATCTGAAAAGTCAATAATTACTGAAGTATAAGTAATAATACCTTAAGAAATATGAAAACCTTTTTTAACTCAGAAAAAAATCAAATAACATGTGAAATAAATTGAACCATTGGTCTCTCCATAAAGGTCCACATATAAAACAATTATAACGCTATTCTCTAAAGTCAATACTTAAGGAATTAAGCTGAGTATATGCACTTTTTTGGTGAATGCATATATTCATGGTTTTTAGCTAATATTTCTTGAAATATATAAGATAGATAGATAGATAAACCAAAAAGAAAGTCACCACATACTTACTGTAGGAACACAGATATGAGCTTTATTTCACAAGGTATAAACAATATTAAAATGTGTAATGGATTATTGAATAAAATCAATGGAGCTGTTGACCACTTTGTTGTGAAAGTGGTTTAAACTTGAAAATAAGTAGACAGTCAGATTCTACTAGCTCATAAGTTCATAATGACTTATTCTTTATTATAATATTCAAGGTATAACCCCTTGAAATCATGGCTTGAAGTTTAAAATATTAAATTTTGGCAGAAAAGATGATTTACAAGGAAAATCATGAAAAATAGAGTTTTAATTATTTAATGGAATTCTCTTGGCTGTTTAATAAGGACTTGCCAAGCTATCAGAATCCACTTCCAGAATAAATGTAACATTTATAACTTAAAAGGTATTAATTATCAAAGTTTAAGCTTAAATTGGATCATTTATGATTACTCACTGTAATCTTATTTTAAGTTTAAAAATCATATAAGTGATAAACCTGGTGAATACTATTAGGTTATGATTAATACTAAGAAAATCAACGAAGTTCAGGTTTCTTCCAAGCCTATGATGTCATCAAAGTTAGAGTTATAGTGATAACTCTAAATAATGGCGTAATAATGAGATAAGATGTTTTGATCATGACGTAATCACCACTAAACCTTAAACTCCTGATTATTTCAGGTGGATACCATCAGTGCACGTCTACTAGAAGCCTACTGGACTCTATATGGGAGGTATTTACTATAAATAGAGCTCTTTTTACTCTACTTCCCCCTCAGGCGCATCAAAACATTAAAACAATTGAAACAAAAGGTAAAATCTTTATTCTATATATATAAATCTTTTATATTAGTATAGAACAAAGATGATATTTATTATAATCATCATTTTTTGACATCATTAATTAAATTGTTCTGCTGTTTTGTTATGTTTCTCTCTAAAATCTCAAATCCATGTAAAATCAAGAGAATTTGTAATTTCTCTTAATTTTTATTGTAAATACAATTTAAATAAGCTGTATTCATATTATTTGGCATAAAATTATTCAAAATTATTATACTAAGTGTTAAAAGTAAGTTATTTTCTCTTATTATAATAATTTCTCTTTATTATTACTCTTAATTATTCTTTAGCTAATATGAATAGTATTTATATTAATTCATAACTTTAATATTAGTAATATTACTATTATTAATTGTTTTTTATTAATAAAAAACAGTTTTTTATGACTTTTTTATTTTTTGGTAAGAGTAATAAAGAGCTTTTAAATATATTAATTATTATATATTATAATATTTTCTTTATAATATAAATTACATTATTTTCTTTATTTAATAATATAATTTTTCTTAAGCCTTAATTATAATAATTATTTATTATTATAATTATTTTTATCTTATTTACTTTATTTATAAGGACATTTAGAGTACAATAAGTAAAATATTAGTAACTTTTACTTATTGTTTCATAGTCAAACCTTACAGTAATATTATTGTTATTAATTGTTTTTTGTTATCAAAAATTAATCTTTTACGCCTTCATTATTTTTTTGTAACAATAATAAAGAGCTTTAAATATGTTAATAAATTTATTTTTATTATATTATTCTTTTATAATATAAATTTTATTATTATATTTATTCAATAATATAATTATTTCAAGCCATAATTATCATAGATCCTCATTATTACAATTATTCTTCATATTATTTATTTGATTCATAAGGACATTAATAGTACAATAAGAGGACTATTTGTAATATTCAATTATTGTTTCATAGTCAAACCTTACATTTGAGGGCCTGGCCATGATATTTACTTAAAGACCTTTAAAAAACATTCAAATTGGGTTTATGGATTAATAAATATACTCATAATTCTAAAATTATATAATAATTTTATATCTATTGATTTTAATAGCTATTGCAGCATTTGGAAAGTAATTGTAATATCTTAGATGTGGTTTTTCACATTGTTAGATTTGGAAAAACCTTCTTTGAGTGACTCTAGTGATTGAAAAAGATATTTATAAATTAAAAACAAACTTATGTTATAGCTTAATCTTAAAAAAAATAATATTCATGTTTATTTTATTCTTTAAAAATAAAAATATAAAAAAATATAATAATAATAATTCTTTACATGTTTTCAGACAATCCAACAGAGGACAATCAGACCACTGTTGAGAGATTGGTAGAAGAAACTTTTACAATTTCTCCAACACCAATTGTCAATAAGAAACAGAAAGGTAAGAAATTAGTCTGTCCAGGACCCACTATTCAGGACTCTGAAGGTGAGTACCTCTTTGTAAATTTCCATAAAAGATTTTTTGTGTTCTGAAATCTTCTTAATTTCTTGACTTTTCATTATGACTACTAGAAGAGGATCCCAATACTCCATCCAATCAGATGGAGGTGGACTGATAAGTAGAGTTGATCCATCAAAAGGGAAAAAAGGGCAGAATCCACACAAGGAAGTGCCATATCCAACAGGAAAGTCCCAGATATGCCCATAATTTCTGAACCAGAGTTGAAACTAAGTATGAGCAACTACAACAGGGACAAATTACATTCAGAGGGCTCAAATAGCCATTCATATGAGCCAGTACAAGCAGTATTGCATGGTGTACAAGGACAAAGATTGGGAAATGTTGCCAAAGATCCACCAAGGAGTGATGAACTCCTGGAACATTCTCACAAGGTTCCTTAAAGAGAAGGAGATAGTGAAATACTCCAATGGATAGAATCCACTATCATCAAAACCTCAAATCTAAAATATAAAGGATTGGAACAACAAAAAGAGGGAGGAAAGCAAGGAAGAAGCCCCAGTAGCTTCTACCAGAAAGCCTCCAGCCAACAAACCTTCCCAAGAAGGGAAGAAGAACAAGAAAAAGAACTGGAGGAAATCATATTCCCCAAGCTACAGGATGCCAAAGAACCAAAAAGATTCCATGGACAATGCAACATGGCCAGAATCTTTGTGGAATTCAAGGACAAAGAGGAGCAAAGCATGAGACAACCTCATTCCTCAAAGAAACAACTTTTTCTCCTGTTGTTGTAAAAAATTAAACAGAAATTTGAAATAGTATTTTACCTCTTAAAAACATTAAAAAGAGTTGATTATCTTTACAAGAAATAAATAACCATTTATTATCTTTAACACAGATTTTTGTACAAAATAAGAAAGAAATTGACAACGTTATATTTATGGTTTAAAATAATAAACCAAAAATTTCAATTGACAATGCTCAAAAAGTAATACAAGGACAACAAGAATTGTGCAAGTACCTAAAAGATATTAAAGAAAAAACTTTGACAATCAATTATGATGTGAGAATTGACAATTTAACAGAAAAATTAAACAAAATAAGTATTTCTGCTCAAAAATTTGAAGAAAAGACTTGATCACATCAAAAATCACTTCTTGACCATTTAAAGAAGAGTGATTAAGCAAGAATGAATCTTAAGGATTAAATTCAAAGTGAAATAAGACTTTTTACTTAAATAATGGATAAAATAAATGATATAACAAAGCTATCAACCCCATTTTCTCACATATAAAGTTCTGTTAAACCAAAAGAGGAAATAACAAATCCATTCATGACAGACTTGCGTCACCAGAATGATAACCAAGTCTTAATCAAGGAAGCACCTCAATTAAAGGAATGGTAAACATTCACAGGTGAAGGTGAATATGACCATATATCATTAATTAAAACAATTGACATGTTGTAAGAAGATTCTTCCATACCAGATGAGTTAATCACTGCAAGATTACATTCATTATTTGAAAAATATGCAGAAAGATGTTATTATGGCATAAGACAAAACAATTGTAAAAATACCTGGTCTTGGTGGCAAAATGAAATAATCACCAAGTGGGAAAATGATGCCTGGAGGTACAACATAGAAGATTCATTTGAAAATTCCTTCTTTGACCCAGATAAGGATAAACCTTTGACTTTGTTCTTGAAACAAGCTTAAAGATTAAATGCACTGTACCCAGAAATTTCACAAAAAATGGTTCACATGAAGATACTTAAGAAATGTGGAGGAGAATTTGAACATTCCCTGAGAAGAAGGTGTATAGAGCCATGCTCCACAGAAGAGTATATCAATGCACTAAAAGATATAGTGACAAGAATCAAGACTGGTAAAACTTGAAAAAGATTGGACATCAAAAGTCCAAAAAAAGCATTTATCATGAAGATAAGCCAAGATAACCCTTCAGGCCCAATACAACCAACAGTAATGAGCAAATGAAATGCCATAAATGTGGAGTTGTTGAACATTTGGCCAACAATTGCCTTAAAAAGCAAAGATCAATGAAATTGTTGAAACAGAAGACCACAATGACAAAGAGGAAGAATCTGACTCTGATAAGACACTGAAGAGTCAGAAACCTCTGAAAGTTATGAAATTAATATAATTAATGCACAAACTAATCATATTTATATCATATAGAAAGTATTTGATTTCATTTCAAACTTACCACAAGTTGGAACATCTGATACAAGCCTGACAAATATACAAGATGCCAAACTGTATAGAACCAAACCAGCAAAAGTAGTGGGATATGCATCTGGGAAGTCAAGTATAAGTATTGTCATGGTTGAAAGCCAAGAGGAAAAAGTAAACTTGGATACGCAATAATACAGAACCTGTGTTGGCAAAAGTTATTTGAAAACAATTGTACCAAATTGGGAAGAATTGCTTATACCAATGCAAGGAGTCAAATTTAGTAGTGCAAGTGAAAGCATGAAGACCCTTGGAATAATTGGCCTAACACTGATTTTTCTTCACCCTTCAACATTTGTAAGAGTGAAAGTAGAGTTTTTAGTAATTGACAACTGTACTAGTAGCCACTTTATACTTGGAAATGACTACTTGTCAATTTATGGCATAGATATCTCAAACCAAAAAGACAGATATTTTACCATAGGAGACAATAAGAGACAAGAATTTGTTTTTTTAAATAACAAAAAACAAATCACAGTCATAAATAATGAAGATAAAAACCCAGATAAGGATTTTTTCATAAGAGACCAGCTTAAAGAGGCAGAATTCAATCAAGAATTAACCAAAAAAATGAAAGAAAAATTGATTGAACTGTTATTCAGATAGAAAATGCCTTTTCAACTGACAAAGAGCCACTAGGTTACACTATTGGACATGAAGTAGACATTATCCTTAATGTGGAAAAACCTTATCAACCTCTGTTAAGAAGACCAGCTTAGCAGCTAGCCCAAGAGCTAGAGAAGCCTTAGAAGTAGACATTAAAGAATCAATGGACCTTGGAGTATTAATGAAAGTAGTACATAATGAACAGGTAGAGGTCACTACACCTGTTATTATAACTTGGAACAATGGAAAATCAAGAATGATAGGGGACTTTAGTGCACTAGATACCTATACTATCCCTGACAGATATCCAATACCCACAATCCATGCAACATTCAAACAATTGTCACAGGCTGTGTTCTTTAAATCCATGAGTGCTCCAAAGGGTTTTCATCAAAATGTCTTAACAGGAAATTCTAAGAAACTGCTAAGGATAATAGTCCACTGTTGAATATATGAATAGTTAAGAATGCCATTTCATATACAAAATAAACCTTCCCATTATCAAAGGATGATGAATACCATATTTGCTGAAGAGTTGTCAGAAGGATGGTTAATTATCTATATTTATGATATTATAGTTTTCTCAGAAACTTGGAAAAGTAACTTTGCAAGACTAGAAAGGTTACTACAGAAGATAGTGCAGGTAAATATGAAAATTTCCTTGTAAAGGTTTCATTTTGCATATAGTGAACTAAAAGCACTGGGACATGTAGTATCTGGAATGAGCTTGGGAATAGATGAAAACAAGGTAGAAGCAGTACTAATGAAGCCAATTCCCCAAGCCAAAAAAGAAATGCAATCATTTATAGGATTTTATGATTACTACAGACAACATATGAAGGACTTTTCAAGAATTTCCAAATCCTTTTATAAACTCTGTGACCAACAGAAAGTTTATGAAATGACTGCAGAAAGAGTCCAAGCATATGAGGAATTGACAAAGGCCCTCACAAATGCTCCATTTCTTCTAATGCCAGATTAATAAGTACCTTCAAAAATGAACATTTATGCTTGTGGAGAAGGATTAGATGCTGCACTACACCAAACACAAAGCATCAATGATGAACCTGTTGAAGGAGAAATTTGCTTCATTTCAGGACAAATAAAGCCAACAGTTGCATGATATGGAGCAGGAAAAATGGAATGCCTTTGCTTAGTGTGGGCTTCAGAAAAACTACATTATTATTTGGATGGAACAGTGTTTGATGTGATTACGGACTGTAATGCTGTAAAATATTTGTTAAAAATGAAGACACCAAATAGACATATGCTAAGATGGAAAATTGTTATCCAAGAATATAGAGAAAATATGACTATAGCTCATAGATCTGGGAATATTCTCAAAAATGCAGATGGTCTTAGTAGATGGGCTCTAGAAAATACACCTGAAAACCCAGCATGCGTACCACAGGAAGAGCACCATATAGAAGGCATATGAGTCACAGATATTGACACAGAATCATTCAATCAAGCTAAAAAAAGCTATAAAATGGACAAAAAATGTCATATATTATGCCAACTTCTAACAAAAGACTGTAAAGAACCAACACTTTCATCACAACTAGATGAAATATGGAAAAAAGCATATGATGAAGGAGATTCCACCTCCTTGATGGAATCCTCTATCATAAAACTAAACATAAATGTGTTATGGCGTTAACAGATGGCACACTGATTAATACTGTACTACATGAATGTCATTATAGTGTTGCAGCTGGACATCTTTCAGAAGACAGAACACTAGAGAGGGTAAAAACATGCTCTTGGTGGCCAAATTTGAAGAAAGATATTGCAGAATACTACCAAAGCTTTGACAGACTTAAGAAAGAAAACAGAGCCACAGGAAAGAAATTTGGAATGAATATCCAAAATAAAGAGCCAAAATCCCCATGGATTGGGTAACAGCCTTACCTCCAGGAGGAGACAATAGCTACAATACATGCCTAGTACTGGTTGACAGATACAGAAAAACTCCAATCTTCTTACCATGTCATAAAGCTGAAACAGCTATGGACACAGCCATAATGATATGGAATAAAGTATTAGTTAAACAGGTTTATTCCAAAATATAATAAGTGACAGAGACCCAAAATTAACTTCATCATTTTGCACAAACCTCCATAATTTGCTGGAAAAAAAGCTATCATTCTCAACAGCTTACCACCCTCAAACTGATGGTCTAGCAGAAAGAATGATACAGAACTTAGAAGACATGATCAGAATATTCTGTGCTTATGGACTAGAATTCAGAGACAATGATGGCTTTACCCATGATTGGTGTACCTTCATACCAGCTCTTGAACTGGAATACGAACCATCAATCCATTCTTCAGCTGGAAAAACACTAGAAATGTTAGAAAAGGGTTGGAATCCAAGCCTTCCTTATGATACCCTCAAAAAGGACTTAGGATGATAGTCCAAAGCTTAGAAATTCAAGAAGAAAGTTGGGATGAAGCCATTTCAGCTTTTTATTCAAGTCAACATCAAAAGGGATGGTTGAGATAGTTTATTATTCCTATTTGTAATAAATTCAGCTTTCCTTAATTTACTTTTAAGTATTATAATTTAAAATAAAAACCGAGAAAACTATTTTAACCAACTCTCAAGTTTTTCTTTCTTATCATTTGAGCTTTAGGAACTATTGTGTTTCATGATTAAAAATTTTTGAAGATCCTAATTATGAATAAATCAATCCTTTTTATTTCATTTTTAACTCTCATTTATATATTATCAAAATGGTATTTTTTAGAAATTAAGAAAATTATTTTGTGAGAAAGTTTTATATAGCCATTTGTCTCATTTTAGAAACTTTAGGTATTGGGGTAATATGTTCTTTTTGACCCAAAAGAGGTTTTTTTGTTCAGAATCAAACTTCCCAACTTAATCTCATAAATTCAATTTGAGAATTAGATAAGACTACTTGAATTTCAAATTGTTGAGTAATGATAGCCAATTTTTGGAATTGAATTTGAAGAAGGCGGATGTATCAAAAAATCTGGTAAATTCTAATAGGTTCCTCTTAAATTCAGTAATTATGTACAAGTAGAAAATATGATCCAAATAGAAATCTGCACAAAGATTTCCATCTTGGGATTCATTTTCAATTTTTTTACTTTCAAGTTGAAACCATATTTTAACTGAAGCTCCTTCCCACAGATCTTGCATTTTTTCATGGTGTATTTTGATTTAATAAACAATTTGGAGATAATTTTTATTTTCATATCCAATTTTTTTGAAAGAGAAGTAAATTTTACTTGGATTTAATATGACAGAGAAATGAAAAATGAAAAATTGATAAAAGAAACATCCTCTGGGGAGAGGAGGCTGTGTCATAATTATGGCTTTTTATATAGTAATCAAAGCTACATTGTATTTGTTAAGTTTTGGTTGATTTAATATGGTGGAAGAGAAGTGAGTTCATTCTGTTCTCATTACAATCCTCTCCAAAAACATTCCCATTATGATAAAAATCTACAAAGGTTTTAACATCAATTTTTCTTTTTGCCTTTGTCATGATATCTGCTAACTGATTTTTGGTCAAGATCCGTTGCATTTTAATTGAGTGGGATATCAGTTCATGTATCAGGTTGAAATTTTGTAATAAATTCCTTGTTTCTCCTGTAAATATTTCTAGAGATGTTGCTTGTGGCTGTTTTTCAGATAGCATTATAGAGGGTTTGCTTTCCGGCGAGGTTGAGGAACAGGTTTTATAGCCATACACATGCTTTGGCTTCAAATAAAAGTGCAATATACTCAGATTCACAAGCTGATTCTTCCACCGTTTATTTTATTTTTTACTTCCATGAGGTAGTGTTGAACAATCACCCTTACCCCCCAGTTGGAATTGGTATAGAAATCAAAAGTGCTACTTTTTTCCGTTCCAAAATACAAGTCCAAGTATTTTCTGATTGTTGTAGATAAAATATAATATTTAAAAGAAAATTAAAGCGAAAAGCATCTATACCCATGTATAATAAGGCCAAATATCTGGCAGAGTATGTGATTTCTGGTCTTTCTCCTTGAGATATGTATAGGAGAAATCCATTTATTTTAATTATTTAATGTCCAACTTTGAGCTAGGGTTCAAAGTCAGCTTAAAATTTTCAGTTTTTTAATTTCTTAGACATCCCAATAGCTTTGTTGATCATTTGTGGTTGGGAGAGAAGATATCCTTCATCAAAACAAGAAATAGTTATCCCAAAAAACGATTACTAATTGTAATCCCATTTTATGTTCAGAGTTTAATCCAGCTTCTGAGTAGCTTGAGAAAGTATCTTGGAAGAAGAATCCGTGAATGATCCATCATCTACATGAATCCAGAGAAAAGCTTCTGCTTTCTACGCTTTGTACAAGTATCTATTAAGATCTTTTCCATTAGCGGTAAAACCAATAGCTTTTGATATAGCCATAAGATTTAATCACAAAAATCAAAAAGCTTTTTAGATCACATAAACAGTCTTTTTAAGCGGTAATACGGTGGATTTATCGACACATAACCCTTTTGGGAGTCATACATACGCTGGAATGTTGATGAATATGTGAAGGAGGCCATTGGTTCTTACAAGAGTTTTCAAGTAAGAATTGTAAGGCAGAAAAATTTAGATTGGTTCAGATTTTTCATCCAAATTGAAACCTTTTCCTTGCCAAAATCCCTGTGCCACCATACTGGCTTTCAAAAATAGTGGTTTTTGCTTGTTTACAAAAAAATGTCTCATTCTCAGAATATCCTCAATTTTGTTCTTTTTTAGTACCTGATTCAGTGTTATTGTCTTGGATACATCTTGATTCTTCATGATATTGAGCTCTTCCTTTGTTGCTGTTTAAAATTTCTCAGATTCTTCTGATTATAGAGCTTCCTTTTACAAATTTGGTATTATCATTTTTATATTTTGAGAGGAGTTGGGTGAAGTAATAATTGTGTTTTTTGATTCCCATTTTCTTGACCATTAGTTTGTTCATTAGATTTGATACTTGGATTGAAAAAACCAGCTTCTGAAGTAGTTTTACCTGGAACTAAAGTGTCTTCATCAAAGTTTCCAGATGGGTACCCAGAGAGACAAATCCTTATACTCACCCTTAAACCCATTTCTTTTTGATGGAGATTATTGTGAATATAGCTTTTAACTCCGAAGCCTTTAAGAAAATTAAAAAAAGGTTTTTCGCCTTTCATGAGCTTGTAAGGGGTTTAGTGCTTGTCAGAGTGAAATACACAATTTAAAATCTAGGCTGCATGTTTGAAAAAAAAACATCCATAGAAAAAATGA
Organism: Austropuccinia psidii; assembly: GCA_023105745.1. Taxonomy (NCBI): domain Eukaryota; kingdom Fungi; phylum Basidiomycota; class Pucciniomycetes; order Pucciniales; family Sphaerophragmiaceae; genus Austropuccinia; species Austropuccinia psidii. The sequence continues at coordinate 919,628 of JALGQZ010000018.1, read as the reverse complement.
TTTTAGGTATGGGACCTATCAAGTCAACCGGTATTAAATCACCAATAAAGTGATGAACTTCCTTGAAGGAGACCAGATTTTCTCACGCTCATTATCAGCTAGTGCGCAAGGTCTGCAGACAGAATGAGACTATAGTTTTTTCTGAGGTATTCGTTTCAAAGCGCAAAACGTTTTTTAGTTGAAATAGGTTTCACAGGGATGAGTGAGCTATGCATTTTGTGCCATAATATGGGGGTATCATGAGTCTTGGAGTTAAGAGTGGGGTCTGTGGAAATATTGGTATGAGTAGAGGACTCACTTGCAACAGGTTTGATATTGGGGATAAATTTTGAAGGGGAGGGAAAATAATATGTAGATAAAGGAAAGAACTATTTGAATTTTTTTAAAGATGTGATGGTGCCATTTTGATGAAGGTAAAACAAATTTTTTTGAAACTGACGGATATTCTATGTGAGAAAAATCTTCCAGTCGACAACAATATACCAGGTATGTTCTTGAAGTATAGAACAGTTCCCTGCCGTATGAATTCAAAAAGCTGTTTTATTTTCTTAATAATACACAGAAATATCTCTCACATTTAAATTACAGGTTAAATGGAAATTCACAAATCAACTCAAACCAAAAGGAAAAAAAAAGACAAAAAAATCATTTCTGCAACCCATTGCTGTAGCTAAAAAATACACAATACAGATGACTTTTTTTCGTTTTTAATTCAATGTTATTTTGATTATTTTTTGTAATATTTCTCTTTTTTTTTAGAAAAAAAGAAATTTACATTGATCAAATATAAAAAATATCTTATTTCAAAAGGAATCAGTGCAAATTTTAATAAGAGCCGAATAAGAGAAAGAACTTACAAATTCAGAATGATTCTCTTAGTATGAAGTAGGGCCACCGTTCATTGAAAAACCCATCTTTATTTGGCAGGGCATGGACAAGAGTAAGTCATAGAACACACCACAAGGGACTTTAGCCCATGATTACCAAATTGCTACTCACAATTCAGCCATTGTTTGTGGCTGAGAAAATTTGCAATTGGGCTCTTCATTGCATTCCAAATATTCTAAATAGGATTAAGATCCAGAAAATTCATATACCAGACCATCTTTTTGATTTCATGCTTTTTGCGCCACTTATTTCTGGCTTTAAAATTCTGTATTGGTGTGTTATCCTCCATAAAAAAAGAGGATATGTCCCATGATCCATGGGTCCATAAGCATGTGTTGGACAAAATGGTGAGGTTCTTCCAATACGCCTGTCAAATTATGTCGGAAGACATCATTTTTGCTTCAAGAAAAACAACCCTCAACTGCTTGTCCAAACAAAATTCCCACCAGAACAGTGGTTGATAGCTAGCATTTCCAAAATCTACTTTTATTGAGGGTTTTACAAGACTTGGACTCAATAAACCTTCTTACCAAGCTCATAAACTGCTTTTTCAGTCAAGAGGACCTTGTACCAATTGTTAATTTTCAAGTGGGAATGGTTTTTACCAAATTACAGGCAAGCATGGAAGTCTTTCAGTCATAATGAAGGTTTCTTTGGAGAGAACCTAGATTCCTTTCTAAGCTTATGGATCTCTTGCTTAATTTTCCATGCAGAAACCTTCTTGCTCATCAGTTTGGTGGCCTGTGCAATTGACAAGGCAACAAAAACTGGTGATAATGTGGTTGAGCTTCTGGAAATACCTTTTGTTTAATATTTTAGGTCACCCAATTTTTTTTGATTCTTGACAGTTCTGAGCTTTTTCTTTATGGTAACCATATCATAAACTATTTCGCAAGGTCTTCAAACAAGATTGGCTATCAAACAATATGAAAGGCCTGCTTGATTCATACCAATAATCAGGCCCCATATCTCATCCCAAATGTAAGAGAAACCCCAGCAGAGTTGCTAAATAGTGAGTTTTCATCTTTTTCACCCTCCCGCGCCCAAACCTTCACCCCACCGCTGTTTCTAAACGCAAATTTCATTTAGCTCCGTAACTAAAAAAGGACTTGGGTTTGCAAATCTGGAAATCCTCTAGCTCCCGCGACACTCATCAATGTATGTGAAACTTGTGTTTGGAAAATACAAACCATCACTAAACCACCCCTACTCAATTAGAGAAAAAACTCTTTCTGTGAAAGTGACATTTTACCTCCCAATATACCTTTTCTGAAAAGTGGCGCAGCACTTTGAGTAGGTATTCCGCAGCTTGAAGGATATATCTTGTCGTTTAGCTCCCCAGCCTATAGAAATTGTGTTGAAGATGCTATAAGGCATTTCCTAGATTCCAAATTATGAAATAACTAAAGTTAATCAATAAAATAATGATGATGATTGAAAAATACTCACCTCGGTTGGTTGGGGTAATTCAGAAGCCTTTTTATTGGTGAAGAGCATGGAAATTTCAACCACCATATTGGTGTCTTTAGTAGGAAATGTGATTGTGGTCATTGCATGAAATGGCCAAGTAAATTCATGAGGTGGAGTTTAAGAAAAAGAGACAACTAAAAAAGAAGAAAAAATTCAATTCAAACAAAGCTGGCATGAAGACTTTGACAAATATGAGCTTGCCACCACATGAAAAGGGACACTGGCTGAATTTGAATTAATTTTGAAGGGCACTTTATGTAATTTATAAATAAAAGACCATCGATGGTTTGAAATAAAATGTCTCAAATTTCCCCTAAATGAAATTTATTATGTGATGAAACAGTTAAAGCTATATAATTAGGAGCTAATCTCGTGGATAAAGATAAATTTTCTACCAAAGGACGAGTGGCTCCCTAGTCTGGAATTTCTTCACTGTTCTCTAGAAGGGGTATTTTTTCAATTTCTGTTATGGATGCTTTCCTATTTTATTTTTAATAGGTGATTTCAAATTTATTGGCCTTTATGAAAAGTCTGCATTGATATACATAGTGGCTAACTTGAAAGCCATAGAAACATGTTTTTTCAGGTATTAAAAATTGTTTCTACCACTCTTTTGTTTTTTCTAGATGTGATTCTTCTATCTCTCTTAAGGCTTATTGTTTTTGCTTTTCCACTGGTTCCTTTTTCGCATAGGTTAGTCTCGTGCACTGATTCTTGGGATCTGGTGATTTTCATTGGTTTGTTGATTGGGATTTAGCTGGTGTGTGATTTAAAGAATGTCTTTTCCATGTACTTGCAACTCAGGGTTTGTTGCCTTGTGGGTTTCAAGGGCATTTGGTATTTTATCCTTAATTTTTGGTACTCATAGAATATAGAGTATTGTTATCAAGTTTTCCTCATAAGCTGGCCTAATTTGATTTTTGATTGTTGATATTGCTTATTGTGATTTGAATGGCCATTTCATGATAAATCATGTGAAAATACTGGTCACTTGCATGTCAAAGCATATTTAACTTATGTAAAATAGTGTAACAAGAAGTTTTGGAGAATTTATTCTTGATTTTTTTGGTATATGGGTCTACCATTTTTGCTTGTGGGATCCTATTTTGGACGGAGTAAAAAAAATGGAAACAACCCTGTTACAAATAAATGATATGGAAATGAGTTTCCAGAGGAATATTTCAAATGTTTCTAGGGATTCGAAGCATGGTCATCAAAGTAGCTTGTCAAAGGGTGTATCAAGTTTCATGAAAAAGAACTGGAAAGGGTTCAATCCATGAACCTATTTGTTGGTATCTCTTTGGCAATTTTTCGGAAGTGTTTTAGCATTTCACCTCATCTGTCAGCCTTTTCATGTATTGAAAAAGTAGTGAGATCAAGAGTTGTTGATTTTTTTCCATTTTGGATTTCATTGTAATATGTCACTTTTCTTGTCTACTCCTCTGCTACATTACTCTGCATTTTGTTTTTAATTTGGCTTTCCAGGTTTAAAAAAAATATAGTAATAAGTAAAGTATATTATTTCAGGCTACCAATAGCCTATTATCAATGAATAATTCTTAGTTTCTATATGTTCTTATCATTTATTATGATATAGATAGTAAGTAATAAGTATTTTAATTTAATTGAGAGTTTATAGATACTATTTATTTCAATATCTCCTTTTGTGGCAAGAGGAATAGATTTTACCTGGACTTGAGATAATAGAAAAATGAAAGTAAAGATCTTCTCTTTTTTGAAGGAGTAATAGATAATACCTGCATTTAAGATAATAAGAAATTAAGAAAAAAATTATCTAACCTTAGTACAGAGGAATATGTCAGGATTGTGGCTTTTTATATAGCAATTGCTGGTACTTTGTATTTGTTTCAAGCTGTGGTTGATGGAATATGGTGAAAAAAGTGAAATAATCTAGGTTTCATTACACACCACCCTTATCATACACTGGTTCTTGGGTACTTTTTTTGCGCAAGGAAAAATTTGAAATATAACTGTTTATTGTCAGGATGAGTCTATTAAAAAGCTATAATAATGGTATATACAGGTTCAAATATTAATTTGACATGCTCAAATATGATAAAGAGTTTTTTGATGATAGCATTTGGGGCTTTACTATGAAGTTATGGTGGTGGTGAGCCCTGCTGAAAGCCCTGGGTGAACTTACTGTCAATTGGATAATTATAATAAGCAGTAAAATACTAAAGAATATAATATACCTGTTTCTTTTCCAAGATTATAACTTTTTTGGAAATTTTTACTACATACGAATTCAAGAGTAGAATTGGGATTCACTTTTTGAAAGAGAAAAGGCCCCTTTTTATCCAGAAATTTGGTGGAAAGGACCTCTAGAACTTTTCATGTAGGAAGAGTGAAGAATTTTCTCATCCAAGTACTGGCATGTGACTGGTACACAGCCTGTAAAGCCTGAATTGGGCTCAGATGTGTTTTTTGAAACCACATCTGGTCAGTTTTCACCAATACAGGGTGAGAATTGTCTTTTGGGGACCTCATAGCCTTCTTCTGACATGTATGACACATAGTACTCTGTATAGATCCTGTATGGGAACCCCATAAAGGCTAAAGTATGAGTTATTGAAGCACAAAAAGACCCCTTTGTGGAATTGACATCCCATATTCAAAGGTATGGGATAGTATCCCACAGTATTGGGTTTCTCGCTACACTGTGGGATTTTGACCTTAAAGCTGCAATACCTCAGTCAGTTATGAATATAATGAGCTTAAAATTGGTTCATTTTGTAGCCCTTGATAGAATTTACACAATCGTATCTCATTTGGTATTGGTAGCATTGAATATGGCAAAGTTATACCACTTTTAATTTCCATCACTCAGGTATGAATTTTTCTTAAATACTGTGTGGAGTTTTTTTGATCCATAAACGTTTTGCTAGATGGGTTACAAGGAAATGGATGGAATCACCAAAAACCACTGATTTTACTCTTTTCAAAACTACCCTACTTTAGGTATCTCACAATAAAACTGTAGAAGGTATATGATAGGTGAAGAATTTCTTCACCCTTATTTGGCTTAATTTTGGCCATAGCTTTTTTAGTTTTAATGCTAGCTTAACTTTTCCAGTACCATTGGCTAGCCCAGCTGAGGGCTCCAGTTTGAGTACCCATTTGATGGGGTGCTTTCTTTTTCTTTTTATTGCTGATGAGAGGTGAAAAGCAAGGTTTATGCTCAGTTATTGCTTTTAGAAGGAATGCATCTGACATTCCTTGTCCTATGATTATGTGAGTTCTATCTTTGGAGAGAGTTAAATTTCCTCTTTCCTTTGATTCCTTTTTTGAGTTATGTCAGCTTAGGTCACTTTATAGTGGGAATTTTTCTCTACCATTGGTTTATGGTATTTTGGTATCATGCCTTTGCTCTTGGTTTGAGTCACAGGCTGGCATACCCTCCATCCAAAAATGGTTCATCATTGATGAGACTTTTCAGCCCTGCTAGAGGCTATGAATTTTCTCAGGGGACGTTCACCATCTGGTGTGGCCTCTTCTGCCAACCATTTGTCTTTATCTACTCCCTTCTTCTTTAATTTAACCAAGTACTGTCTATCGTCTTTGCCATTGAGTCTGATCTTTCTGGCTTTCAGGATATTCTTCACTGGGACATGAGAGTTTTCCACTTGCACTATGTCTTGTGCAATGCAAGATTTATTCCTGAAGGGAAACCTATACTCTCCAGTCTGGTGGTAAGGTTTGACTAAGCTCAATTGGAAGACTAGGTGTTTCCTTGAGAATCCTTCTGTGAGTTTTTCCTCCACCAAATTTTTCCCTATCAACCTGGCAATATTAAATGTGCCCATAAATGAGTCTCTCATTTTCTTGGGGCCTTTGAGGTTATTAAGGTTAAGAATAGATCCTAACAATTAGTGCAATTTTCTGAAGTCATGTTACTTGTGGGTTTTGCCATATCTCTGTTTGTTTTATTCCCTTTATTCAGCTATTCCTCTTACAGCTGTATCACAAGATTTCTTCCACATATAATGTAAATCATTGGCTCTGGGATGGATTGTTAGAAGATTCTGTGGTATTCCATACCATTTTTTTCACCAGGCTCAAGCTCATAGTACCCCAAAACAGCAGTCAATCCAGCCTACAGGAAGACTTACACTCAAAATTTACACCAAAAGGTAAATTTTACAGCAAGAAGCTGGATTTAACTCATAAAACCATGGCACAGGCACCAAAGGGCAGTGTATGTGTTTAAATAAATTATTCAATTTCATTATGCATATGTAAAACTCAAGTTCCATATAGTAAACTAGTTACAACAAAGAAGGTACCACCCTTTAAATTACACCCCCTTAGAGCCACAGGAGTACCTTATCTTATATCCACAGTAGCCCCACTTAAAACCTTAAAACATAATTATTTACACTACTCATCACCTCATGCAAACCAAAGCTAGTTAGAACAGGCTGCATGCAGTACACAATTCCAATTAAATCCCAACCACATGACTATGCACAGCATGTGTCAAAATCAAAAATCACATCATCTCATAAAAAACAGTAAATTCACCAATGCAAGAAGTTATCACCTGACTTCATTTTAAAGTTCAAAAAGAAGAAAAACAAACATGACACCTGCATAAACTACACAGCCATTTCTACCCAACCTAAATTAGGACATATTAAAAGGAATTACAAGGTTATCATGTGATACTGCATCCACCAACAGAATATCATGTGACAGAAAAAAGGCTGTGCACAAGAAAAATCCTCAGCCAAAATGAAATCACCTCATGCATGCAAGGAAAATCCAAGAAAATCACATCATAATTAGCTCACCAAAAGATCATCATGTGATGAAAGAAGGCTGTGCAGAGAGAAAATTATCACCAAACCTTAAATCACCTGACCCATGCAAGAAGGGTCCTCACCAAAAACAGAGTCACATGATGAAATCAAGAGGAATTAAAGTGGAAAAAGACAGCTCCCATGGAGGGCCCCCTGGGCTCCCAAAAGGTATAAATAGAGGGGCTCTCTCCCCCCAAATTTCAAAAATCCCCCCATGCACAATACATCCTCTGCACATTACAAGCACAGGAATAAGTCATCCCTCACCTGGGAGGTAGTCCAGAAAATTATAGTGAATTTTACTTGCCCAGTAGCTAAGCTCAGTGGAAGTATAGTGTTAAAGATTGCCCAGTAGCTAAGCTCAGTGGAATCTTATTATTATTAAAATAAAAATAAAAATTATCCAGTACCCAAAATTAGGGTTACTACTCTATTAAAATATTTTATCCAGTAAAATCAACTCCATTTATCAAGATTTAAAATTAACTTACCCCTTTAAAAAATCCAATAACAAAGAATCTTACCTCTTAAATTTAACAAATACAATATTATTTTATTATTAACAAATATTAAAAAAAAATAACAAACCTTTCAAAAAATTATTTTACTCTATTATAACTATACCTTGACAAAATTACCTTTATCAACACCAATCAAATTTTCCAGAAAACCTTAAATAACCCATCCTACCAAGGAATTATCACCAAGAAGAAACAACTCACCTCAATTTCACTAAAAAAAAAGATATTAAAATTAAACAGACAAGTATTTCATTAAAATCTCAAATTTAACCAAAAATAACTGACATTATTTTTTATATTATTTATTGAATAGGTCTGATCTGAGACTGCTGAATTTTGTCTTCTGCAGTTGTAAAGCCACTTACTAATTTTATTTTGGTTTGTGACCTCCAAGGAAGATTTTGTTCAGTATTTTAGGAGGGGCAGGCAATACACCCTTGCCACCCTTGGTTACAGGAGTTATTAGAGATTCAAAACTAGTTACCTGTGATTTCCCCCTCCAGGTACTGCCTCATTTTAATCCCACACAAGATGAGTTCCCACATCTGGTGTCCCAACAGTGGCTTGACAACCTCAACTTCAATAAAAAAACAATTAAATTACAATCAATTCTAAAATTCTTAACTACTCCCAGAATACTTTTTTTTATAACAAAAAACTGGAGTCAAATAATCAAAATCAGCCAAAACCATCATCTCAAGAATCTGAATCATCAACTCACTCTGACCATTACTATTATCCACCAAAGCAAGAAACAGAACTAGGAGAGGAATCAGAGAAATATTCTAATTTTCCTATTGCAACACCAAGAACCAATAAAAGGGACTTGAAGGTTGTGGAGAAATTTTTCCTTGATCTCCTTGAAAGAAATAAAATCAATAACTCAACACCAAAATCAAAGGAAGAAATAAATAAATCAAAAATGGATAAACCTTCATCATCAAAATTACCTGGTAGTATTGAAGAAATACAGGAAGAAAACTTTAATGAAGAAACTGTTGAAGGACAGGAAGAAATGTCTTCAACAGAGAGACTTCAGCATAAGATGCTAGAAATGCAAGCAGAATTACTAGCACTAATCAAAAAAGAAGGAAAAAATAAATCATCAAGTTATACTCCACAAAATAGTCCACTTGAAGAACAAACCACCCTTCCAAAATCATTCAGGCAGCATGGATCACCTTCACCTTATCCAAGACCCATGGCCACATCAACACCTTATACAGAACAAAGACAAAGTACCTTACCAAGAAGAGTCAGCATTTCTTCCCAAATGCCAACTCCATTACATCAAGAAATTCCAAGAAATACTACTCCAATAGTGAGAATCAGAGCCAAGGACTATAATCTGTGGTTTGATGGAAAGGATGTGGAAAGATTCATCAAGAAAGTTGAAAATATTGCAGAAATTGAAGGAGCAAGTGGAAGAGACATTGCAAGACAAATAGCATTTTGGACAAAAGATGAAGAAATCAGTTATCATATTAAAGGAATGCCAGGATATGAGACAGCTGATTGGGATAAATTGAAAGTGGATATGAAAAGAAGATGGGGAACAGTCTCACCTGAAAGAAGATACAGATTATCCTCAATCACTGAATTATTCACAAAAACTCAACAAGAAGGTGGAATCAGAAACATGACTCAATACAGAAAATTCATTGGGGAATATGAAGCAATCATCACTTACCTCAAAAGATACCAATATATCCAAGGTGATATCAATCATAACCAGGAAATATTGGCCAGCCTTTCCACTAGTGTTCAAGAATCAATTTACAAAGAAATGATTAAAAACAGAGCTATGGTTCAAGCCTTGGATGGAGGTTACATCATTCCAAGATTGGATATTTTGAAATTATACATTGAACAAGACTTGGAGGCCAAGGTACTGATTCAACAAAAGGAATTTTCTAAACCAAAACCTCCAGAAAAGAAAACAAGATTTGAGGATGAAAGCTGGGATGAAGTTTTAAAACAAGTAAAAGAACTCACCCAAAAGATCAAAAATCCTCCACAACCAGAACCTCAACCAAGAGATGAGGGAAAAGAATCAGTTAAAGAAGTTTTAAATCAACTCAAAACCCTTTCAGAAGCAGTTAATCCACCAAGAAGGAATTGGAACAATAATCAAGAGCAAAGATTCCCTCAAAATAACCAGCCATACAGGCCAAGGAATCCTTTACCACCATTTTCATCCAGTTACCAACCATACATACCAGCTCAAATGGCTCCAAGACCACCATTGAAGTGTGCTTACTGCAAGGAAGAAGGTCATACAGAAACTAGATGCACTCACCTTTCTGAAGATCTGGACAGAAGAATTGACAGAACCCAAGGAGCATCTTACCTCTTCCCCAATTATCAGAGAGTACCTATGGAAGGAAATGAAAGTGCCAAAAACATAGTCAGGGCTTTTGCAAAAGAACAATCAGATCTAAACAAGAAATTTATGGAAAAACCTACTGTCAAACCAAAACCAGAAGAAGAGGTTAAACCCACTGAAAAGAAATCAGAGGATAAAACAACCTCAATTGCTCATGTTGAAGATTGGTCAAACTGGAAACCACCTACCATTTCCTCAGCCAATGACCCTTTTGAATCACATATTGGACTAAGACAGACAAAACAAAGGTTGGAAAGACAATCCCAAAATCAAGAGCCAAACAAAAAGGCAGAAATTCCAGAATCTTACATTGAAGAAGAAAAGGAAGAAGAAAGAGTAATAATTCCCACTAAATTCCAAAATTCAAATATTCCAAAACCAGACGAGCATGAGGAGGAAATTGAGAATATTGCCAATAAGAATGAAGATGAGGAAATTCCAAAAGAAGAAAAGAAGCTCAGAAAACCTTAAAAGAAACAAGTTGAAACTAAATTGGAAATTGACAAAATTATTAAGAAAATTATGCAACAAAAGATCAACCTCACCATTGAAGAAATCTTGAGGATGTCACCAAATTTTGTCCATAAATTACAAGAACTATCAGAAAAAGACAAGGAAAAAATTAAATCACTCAACTCAATGCATATTCAAGAAAGACTATTAACATTTGGATTCAAAGAAATACCAAAGCCCAAGATTCATTATGCTTGTCCTTTGGGATTTATGGAAATCTTCATTGGAAAGGAAGAATATCCTATCAGAGCATTAGTGGACACTGGTGCAGAACTCAACATTATACCAGAAGAAATAGCAATCAAAGCTTCACTCACAACAAGAACTCTTAACATGAACCTAAGGGGAATTGGAGGCCATACCACTTCATTGGTGGCACTATCAAAATTTACTCCAATCATTTTGGCTTCAGGTGAAGAAACTCTGATTCACTTTTTTATTGCAAAAGGATCTGTCCATACAGTACTTGGAAGACCTTTCTTGGCAGACAACAATATCAGGCTGGAATTTTCTCACAAACAAGGTGAAATACTGAGCTATCAAGAACCTGATGGAAGAAGATTATGCATGCCAATATGCAAGCCTCAAGCACTTGGATGGCAAACTGGGCCACCTAGAGGAATGGATTTATGCAATATGGCAACATTGGTCAGAAATAACCCAGGAAAGAAGTTTCAAAATGCAAAAAGAGACAATACCATAATCAATTTAACCCAGAAGACCCAAGAGTTATCCATATCTCCAAAAAGTGATGAATTTGGTCAAGATTTACAAAAGACCCAGTGGCCAAACAACCTCAAAAGACAACTTGAAGACCCAAACTCTGAAGATGAATTACCCAACATAGTTTACAAACCAATTAACAATAATAAAGAAACATTCCAAATTTTGGTGGATGGAAATGAGAAAATACATGGAAACCCTTTCAAAACTAAACCCAAAAGGAAGAAAGTCAGATTTAGTGGACATCATGAGCTTTCAGATGAAGAAATTATAAATGAAATTGAAAAAGACCTCAGAATTATGGAGGAAAGAGACAAAAACTTAAAAGACACATACCATATCAACTTCTTGCACAGACCATTGAACAACCAAGAAGAACCTTATGAATGGCAACTGGAAAACCCTGAATTTATCCAGCAACCTCCCAATGAAGAGGATGAAACAGAATCCATCTTAGAAAATGAATACAATTACATCTACCTGCCATACATCACCTTTAAAGACATTTATGGAAATGAAGGTCAAGAAATTTTATGTGAAGATAAATATTTATGTCAACTTCCAGGAGCAAACTTGAACAAAATCCAATTCCTAGAACTGTTAACTGAAGAGGGAATTAAAGGTAACCTTGAAAATCAATTATGGGATGAGATTTTTGAAATGGCCACACTACCAAGAAGAGGACTTTACTTCAATCAAGTTTGGGCCCAGTGGTACCTTGGATTAAATGGATCAACATACCAAACTGGGAAATTGAAATGGGTTGGAGATGGATATATATTCATTGATGAAGACTTATGGTGGTCAGAATTTCCATCAGAACCAGAAATTGAGGAAAGAGATAACTTTGTGGAAGCCCTCAAAGACCTTATTTTGGCCAGATTGCTCAACAGACACTCACCTTTCCCACTTGGGGGAGCTCAACTTTAAATAAAATCAATAAAATCAAGATTTTTTTTCTCTAAAATGTATCAGTATCACCCATAAAATGTATCATTAGTTTCTTTTTTTATTTATTTCATTTTTTTCTCTCAAATGGCAGTGACTTCCTGCCTTAACAAAGAAGAAATTAATCAACAAATTATCCCTTAAAAATTAAAAAATTAAAAAAAAAAAAAAAAACTTACAAAAAATATATAAATTACCTTCACCATGGCCAATACACCAACTTTTGGATCCTATGGGGAAGAATTAATAAAAGAAGACTCAATTATCAATCAAGAACTTCATTGGTCACCAGAAGATGAAGTTATCAATAAATAAACCCTTTGGTACTTTAAAGAAACTCCATCAAAATCAAAAAAATCAAACAAAATAGTCAGATTTAAGCTCAATCAATCAATGGGCAGTGACTTCCTGCCTTAACAAAGAAGAAATTTATCAATAACGTGTTTCTTTAAAAAAAAAAAAAAAAAAAAAAAAAAAAAAAAACTTACAAAAATATATCAATCACCTCCACCATGACCAATTCAACAATTTTAGGATGCTATGGGGAAGAATTAATCACCAGGGCAAATCTTGCGTCAATTGTCGGCGATTGACTTCACGTCGCACCGTGGTCAGTATAAAATCTTGCTTCAGTCTTGTTAGTGTCACTTTATAGTCACTGGATTTAGTGGGTCATGTCACGTCAGCATCAACACAACGTCAATCGTCACATGTGTCACATGAGAATGTCACTCAAAGCCCAAACCCGTTTCAACACCATTCACAACGTTCAGGTAATTTCACCTAATAGTTTCCGCCTCCCCGACGCTTAGCATGCTTACGCGCCCACACCACCCTCCAGATGAGACTCTGAAACTTCCTGCCCCCCCATCTCCGTCCTCACCACTCCTTACGCTTTCACACCCCCACCCTTACCATCCTTATGCTTGTGTAGTGCCCCCCCACCTGCTTACAATCCTTATGCTCGCGCGGTGCCCTCCCGACACGCTCCCAACACTACTTACAATCCTTATGCTCGCGCAGTGCCCTCCCCACACTGCTTACGATCCTTATGCTCGCGCAGTGCCCTCCCGACATGCTCCCGACACTGCTTACAATCCTTACGCTCGCGCAGTGCCCTCCAGACATGCTCCCAACACTGCTTACAATCCTTACGCTCGCGCAGTGCCCTCCCGACACTGCTTACAAACCTTATGCTTGCGCAGTGCCCTCCCAACACTGCTTACCATCCTTACGCTCATGGACTGCCCTCCCGACATCACTTATCCTTACGCTCGTGGACTGCCCTCCCGACACTGCTTACCATCCTTACGCTCATGTAGTGCCCTCCTGACACTGCTTACGAAACTTATGCTTGCGCAGTGCCCTCCCAACATGCTCCCGGCACTACTTACAATCCTTACGCTCGCGCAGTGCCCTCCCAACATGCTCCCAACACTTCTTACGATCCTTACGCTCAAGGAATGCCCTCCCGACATGCCTCCGACAATGCTTACCATCCTTACGCTCATTTAGTGCCCTCCCGACATGCCTCCAACACAGCTTACCATCCTTATGCTCGCGGAGTGCCCTCCCAACATGCTCCCAACACTGCTTACCATCCTTACGCTCATGTAGTGCCCTCCCGACAAGCCCCCGACAACACTTCCCATCCTTACGCTTGCGGAGTGCCCTCCTAACATGCTCCCGACACTGATTACCATCCTTACAATCACCTAGTGCCCTCCCGAAATGCCTCTGACAGCGCTTACCATCCTTACACTTGCAGAGTGCCCTCCCAACATGCCTCTGACACTGCTTACCATCCTTATGCTCACGTAGTGCCCTCCCGACATGCCTCTGACACTGCCCTCAAGATGAGACAATGATACTGCACCCCATCTCTGCCGTCACCACTCCTTACGCTTCCACACCCCTGCCACTTACCATGGTTATCGTGCCTGCAGTGCCCTAAATATATCCCTCCGACACCATTGTCAATGAAGTATGATTCACACTTTTAACCATTTATTCTCTGCATGTTAAGCTCACAAGGTCTTTCAAGATTGGCCCTGCAGTCTCAGAGATCAAATCAAATCATTGCTTGATCCATTCTCAAACCTTTCTACATCTTCATTTCATCAATGTGTAAAGAACTTTGTTGAGAAGATTCCTATGGGAATTTCAAGAACCAATCTCAATAGCTCAATTTGCTCTTCATAAGCTGTAGGGAAATTAAAGTATCCTGTTCTTGATTGGAATCTTGACTTAACTTGTTTTTCAATTCAATCTAAACAGTCATTCAAAAAGATATTGAGATCAATTTGGAGAATTTTTTGATTGCAAAAAGTATACAATGACAAATGTCATCCAATGATGATACACCTAAGGAGCAAGAAAGAGACTTAATGATGTCAGATGTGCTAGGACCAATTCCTTTGCTTGATATACATCAGAACAGATACATATTAACACTACAAGATTATCTTGCTACTTTTGTATTGTGTTTCCCGATTAAAACTCGTGATCAGGTTTCTAAAGTACTCTCTGACACATTTGTGCTGTTTCACTCTGTGTTTGGGAAATAAGTGATATTTTTAAGATTTGATAACACAAAAGAATATACAGGGCAGAACTTTAGAAGAAGCTTGACAAACTTGGGAACCCAACAGTTGTTCACATGTCCATACACACCTGAGCAGAATGGTAAAGCTGAGAGGTTGAATAGTAGATTGGGATATGCAGCATGAACAATGCTGAGGGCATCAGGTTTGTCAAAGAAATTTTGGTCTTATGCTTATAATTGTGCAGCTTATATTCACAATAGAATTCCAAATTAGAGGATGGGTGATATGACACCTTTAGAAATGGGGTGTGGAAGAAGACCTCAGGCAAATGGAATATTTCCGTTTGGCGCTAAAGCAATAGTTCATGTACCAATTGAGAAGAGAGGCAAATTAGATGACAGGGGGAGGTTGTGTACATTGATCGGTTTTCAAGATAAAAGTCAAGGTTTTTTTTTGGGACAAGGAGCTGGAACAAGTTATCAATTCAAATAATGTAAAATTTCTTGATTTCGATAAAGACAATCAATCAGATAAAATGAAAATTTCTAATTTAGTAAACAGGGTTGAACTATGACTTGGAGAGGAAAATACGAGTGATTTATGTGAAGAGAAAGATAAAATGATTGATTGGCTGGATAAAGTACACAATATGAAGATACCAGTTGGAATTGATAAAGCAAGTCATTTAAATTGGGGAGAGTGGAAATCTGCAATAGACAGGGAACTGAATTCTTTTGACGATATGAAGGTTTGGACACCAGTAGAAGGGGAAAGGGAAGAAAATATGAAGATAATAAAAACAGAATTCATTGTTGATTCAAAAAGAAGAGGAAACCCAGAAGAATTAGTTTACAAGGCTCGTTTGGTGGCTAGGGGTTTCTGTCAACAATACGGAATAGATTGTGAGCATACCTATGCACCAACAGCATCTTTGACCTCACTGCGACTATTGATGGTATCGGCATTAAAAACAAATGGGAAATCATGAGCTTCAACGTATCAGTGGCATATTTGCATAGTCCATTGAGGGAGAATGTTTATGTTGAAGCACCTACAGAATTCAGACCACAATGGGATGATAAGATAATGAAATTGAACAAGGAAATGTATGGGCTGAAGCAGGCTGTAAATTGCTGGTGGCTGCATTTTTGTTTGGTTATGGAACATATAGTTTTTGAGGCTGAAGAACTGGATCAGTGTGTTTATAAATGTATAAGAAGAAATGTAATAATGTTTATTTAGATGCATGTTGATGATGGCATAACTTTTTCAAATAGTAAGGACAAGATGTTAAAGCTAAAATCTGACTTGATGTTACATTTGAAACTTCAATGGGAGGACGGAATATCAAGAATAGTTGGAATTAATATATCACATTCAGCTGATGAAATAAAATTATCGCAATCAAAATTTGCCAAGCAGATAGTAAATCATTTCAAGACAAAAGCCAGTATGACATTACCATTGAACAGGACGACATTACCTGAGATGAAACTTGAAGCTTGTAAAGATACGCCAATTGATCAGAAATGGTATCAGTCCATCATTGAGTCACTGAATTATCTGGCATTGAGAACAAGGCCAGATATTAGCTTTGCAGTAAACTATTTAGCAAGATACTCAACTTCACTGTAGAAACAGCATTGGCAAGCTCTGAATCATTTAATGGGATAACTCAAATATTCTTCAGGACAAACAATAAAATATCAGATCTCAGGAAAAGGATTAGATGTTTGGGCTGATGCAGACTGGGGTTGAGAATTTCAAAAATCAACAACAGGTTTTGTATTTCAGCTGTTTGGTTTTACAGCTGCATGGGCTTTGAGAAGGCAGAAAATCGTGGCAATGTCAACTTGTGCAGCAGAACCGGTGGCAATGGGAATGTCAACAGAGTTATTATCATTTATTATTCAAGTTTTAGAATCAAATAAAGAAACCATCACTTTCACATTGATATGTGACAATAAGGCGGTAGTAATGGTTGTGGAGGGATCCAAAACAAGAATTCAACTCTAGGAACAACATTTTTAAAAAAAGTATTGAGGTTAGGGTCACTGATGATGTTTGGCACCTAATTTTTTTTGAATTTGTGTCAGGTCATGCGTACCCACTCAACTTTAACCTGATTCCTTTATTGGTCACTTCCACGAATGCAGTATGTTACTTAGTTCCTGCTTAAGGTACATACATCATATTATGAGTTCTGTTTTCTGTATCACTGAATATTTTCAAATTTGTTCAAATCTAATATAAACCTGACTATATGCGGTATTGCTCTTGGGTTATCTAGTATCCCTCTCATGTTGTCGGATTTGAATCTTATCTTGCCGTGTTGTAAGTCGGTTTTCATTTTCTTCCTCTGTGCTTTAAATCTTTTACAGTGGGACAGGAAATGTCTTACTGATTTGAGATGTTTGCATTCATCACATAGAGGGTCCCCCCTTGCCCTGATTCTATTTAAATATGTGTTTAGTACCACATGCTCACTACGAAGTTGATTTATTGTTGAGGTGACAGCCTTTTCTTGTGAATTTAGCTCTTTGTTGAATTTCCAAGGACAGGATTTGACCCAAAGTCGTTTGTTCTCTTCAGGCGTGAAGTGCTCTGGTTTGTTTTCGTTCAAAATTTGTTGTTTAATTTTGGCCTTGCTGGGAGGTATCGTTTGCCGTTGGGCTGATGGGTTGGATGCAGCTTTCTTTGCCTTTATGTCTGCTTTTTTGTTTCCTTCTATACCCGTGTGTCCAGGGCACCATGTCAGGCAGATTGGTATTAATTGAGATAGTGATATCAGCTTGTTACTTGTTGGGAGATACAGGTGTTGCCCCGTTGACTGTTTTGTTGGGTCTGCCACTTTCCTGAGTGCCGCTTGATCATCACACAGGATGTGTACCTCACCCCTCTTCTCTCCTTTATCTCTTCTCTCTTAAAGCTCCCTCCTTATCAGTTCAATGGCTAGTTTTATCCCTACTAGTTCTACTTCAAAATTGGTCTCAGGGGTCGTGTTTGTCATGTGTCTTGTGATAGTTAATCCCAATAGCACTGCGACCGCCGCAGCACCTTTACCTTTGTCTGGTATGTCCGATCCATCTGTGAATATCAGTGTTTCTTGTGAGTTCCTATTTCTTACCAGCTGCTTAATTCTTTTTCCTGCTTCCTCCTTTGTTGCTCCCATGTTCCTGATTGATAGGATTTTCCTCCATGGTTTTGTTGGGAAAGGGTTTATTAATTCCGGTCCTGGGCTGGTGTTCTTTGCTATCTTCTCCCAATTTATTACTTTATGGATTGAGGATGGATATGAACTTGCTTCTTTGTGTAGTTCTCTCAGTACTCTGGTCTTTGCTGGGTGTGTTTCTTCCTTTGCTGCCAATAGAAGTATCATATCATGTGCTCTTACGATGTGTGTGGCTAAGATTGATTTTAGCTTGCTATCTCTCTTCAATAATATTATTGGTGTCAATTTCAAGGCGCCCATCACCATTCTTGCTGCCTTGTAAGTCTTTTCAAATATAGTTTTGATTTTGCTTAGTGTCGATGTGGTTAGCCACAAAATGCTTCCGAACAATATTATGGTATACAGAATAACTTTAATCAGGGTATGTGTGTCCGTCATGCTGATTCCAAAGTATTTTCTACTGATCCTGTTGATTTTTGCCAATGTTGTGACTGCTCTTGATTTAATTTTTTCAATATTCTTCGTATATGTTAGTTTTGAATCTAATTTTATTCCCAGCCACCTCGTGTCATCACTGGGGCTCAGTTGTTCCTCCCCAAATTTTGCCTGTCTTTGCTCTCCTTTGGGGTTGTTGAATAACTGTAGAATAATAAGGAGAAAAACAGTATCAGTCGCGACTGGAGTGTAGAGAAGGTGCTAGAAGAACTCAGACCCGGTAAAAAAAAACCTATTGCTGTAGCTACTATAAGATGTGAGAATCATTGCAAGTAATAAAGAAGAAGAGAGGTTGTTAAAATAAAAATAACTGTAAAAAAAATCCTAAAAAAAAAGAATTATCAGTTAACAAAAAAACAGACTAAGCCTGTACAGCTGAACTGTACTGTACTGTACATGAATTATTTATTGTACTGTATTTGGTATTTACCTAAATTTTTCAGAACATTGACTGTTGCATGTGAGGGTACATCATATATTGATAATGTTCATTCTTGTAAAAAGAACACTAGCTTAGTGGTCAAGGTTCAGTTACAGGGTGGAAGTCCGGAGCTGAAAGTTGTCATCATGGAAACTGAATGGACAAAGCTTGACTTTAGTCGGTTTGGCACTAGTCAAGGCCATTTGGTTATACACATGAATTTATGCTTACTAGTGTAACATCGGCCTGTTCACAAGGTGTACAGTGGCATGCCACAGTACATGAATTATCAAACCCCCACCAAGGTGTATGGTGTCTTTCCAGAGTACATGGGAGAAAACACTGCTTAGAAAGTTGTACGGTGGCATGCCACAGTGCATAAATGATCAAACCCCCACCAAGGTGTATGGTGTCTTTCCATAGTACATGGGAGAAACCACTGCTTAGAATGGTGTACGGTGGCATGCCACCATACATTTTTCATATCAGTATGTCAGCATTAGTGAAAAGGTTGCAAAAGCGCTCACCTTCAGCAAAGCCCAAAAAAAATCTTCCAAAAGAAGACAAATGTAAGGTTCTTCCTTGTTTCAAACTTAAGTACAGAACCATTAAGCTGTTGATTCTTACTGCGCGGCAAGCAGGCCCAAACAACTCTTAAAAAATCCTTGTAGGGTGGTAATAACACCCCATAAGATGACAATGGCTGGCAAGAAGTGGTTTGTTTTTTTTTCCTCAACAATAAACTTACGGGAGGGCCAGAGATCTATATTTCAATTCAGCTTGTGAGTTTTGAACTTCAAGTGAGACAGCAGGTTAAAATTCCAGTTTGCCATGTAAGATCTAAGGAGGTACAAGTAATAAATAAATATATATATATGTAGTTTTCTTGAAAAAGGGATTATTCCTTTTTTTAGCAAGGAATGGCTCACATAGAGGTAACTGTCAGGGCAATGGAATATTGAAAATCAGTCAGATGAAGTTTTTTCTGGAGCCCTAGCAATACGTTTTACAAGAAAGCTATTATTAAGTGTGCAGCAGTGAAGTAAAGTGAAAAATGTATGAATCTTTCTTACCTGCAATTTGCGCATTGGCTAACTTAGGATACAAGTCAGAAGTAATGTTTTGGGGATGAGTAGAAAGCTCCAAAGCAAACAATTGTAAATAATTTTGGGAAATTCACCTATGTTAGACTTATCAAGGCTACTCAAAAGGAAAAACATGGACACTGCTGGTATGATGCTGAGAAGAGAGCAATGTGATGCAAAGTGTCAATGAGAAGTTTTCAAAAATCCTAATCAATTTTCTATATGTCCTGGCCAAAAGTTCTTGATAGCATAAAGAAGCACTTTTGCAAGTAGGGCATTGAGCTGTTGCTTGAAACCATCTTTACAATTGTGATTTTTCAAGAGATAAACAGGAAAAGCTGGTATTACTAAAGGAATAAGCTTACCTAAACTCCAGCCTTCTCAGGGGTCCTTTTGCTGATTTCCCTTCGACAAACTTACAGAAAAAATAGTCATCTGTATTTGAGTTAACTAAGCATGGTAAGCTATCAGCAAAATATACTTTAATGCTGACCGACGTTTTCTGTGAATTCGGCTTTCTTAATTGTTTCAAAGCTGAACGTTTTAAGATTGGCCACCATCTTGATATCTGCCATGTTTTACAGACTTTCGTGCAAACAAAGTAAAAGTCTGTTGAACCTAAAACAAAAACTTTCTTTTTTTGACAAACCACATTAAAAACTCTTTGTCCAAGAATTACCAGAGGCAAAAAACTTGTAAATGGTCGTAAAACTCACTTGTCCATATACGTTTTTATTGAGACCAGCCTACAAGAGTCTCACACTTTAGCAAAGGCTTGTGTACCTGTACAGATTTCCAATTCAAAAGAGGTTGTCATTTATTTGAGCCTTACTGGGGTCTGCCAAGGGGTAAATTAGTTTCTCATTTTTGGCTTCGTGCCAAAGTTTCCCCAGGTTAGGGTGGGTCAGGCCCATTCTTTCATCCCACGAATTGATTTCTTTGACCTTATGGTTATGTGGTGCTTGAGTTATTGGCTTGGCTCACTGATGTTTTCTCATACTGTCATGTTTCTGGTGTTATGGGAAGAGAGACGCTTCTGAATAGTTTCTCAGTTCTCATACTATCCGAATGGCTGGGGTTTGCAGTATCTACCTAAGGCCTTGGGGTTTAAAGCTCACCTGACTCACCCCTCCCTAGGATCTTCTTTAGTGTTAAGTTGAGATGGGCATTCCACATGCACACTGCGCTTATGTGCAAACGTCATCTTCACAGAAATGCATCTTGAAGGAGATTCCTTGGCACCGGCGCTTTCAATCAATTAAGCCACCTTCACCAGAAGAATTTAAATGGCTTCAGTGAAGTTTTTTCTTCGTATTTTCACATAGCTTCCCAGATCCCAAGAACATGCAGGGGGCTTGGGAGCCCCCCACATTACGGAAAGTCACATAGAAACATGAAATACAAGTGTGGACTGAAGCACTGCATAAGCCTACTTGAAGAAAAACATTCCCATCGTTGAAAACTTCCTCTTTATGTGAAGGAGACAGTCTCCTCCTAAAGCAGTGCTGTAAAGTAATATTTTTTTGGAAGCATATACTCATAGGGGTGTAGGGCTAACCATCCAAAAATCTTTCTTTAAGGTAATACAGTACCCAGAAATGAAAAAAGTAACTAGCTTTCAAAAAGTGAGTTGTCTTGCGCTCAATCAACAATGGTATACATGCTGAATTCTGAGAATTGAAGGTACATTTGATAATCAAACTGACGTCACTCAGGCTCGAATGTATTATGAGTTGTACTGCGCATTAGACTTGTTTCATAATCAGTTGAAGGGTGAGAAACAACACATCTTCTCAAAAAGGAGTCTGAATCAGAAGCCCCAAGTTTGGAAATGTATAACTGAAAGCTGAATTGCAGTTACCCTGAAGATTTGAGAGTGAGTTATGGAATTGTCATTGTGGTTTGTGAGAAAATCTATTTCAAATAAGCTAAAGTCAATCCTTGTTTTGGAAGCTTGTTTGTTCCGAGCCATGTGAAAGTGATTTAATGAGCTATTATAGATTTGCAACACAACTTCAGGAAATAATTTTTGAGACTTACTCTAATAGAGCCAAGGAGGAATTCACTTAGGCAGAACTAATGTAGAATCATTTTTACTTTTTATTTTTCCACAATCAAGGGTTATATGGGCTGGGAGGTTTGAATTGGGTAAAAAATCATGTAACCTCAGGGGATGTGGTTATGTCCAAAGACATTTTTCAAAAAGTTATCTGTGAGCTGTATATTTATTAAAGAATATATGTTTTGACAAACACTAAGTACCATTTGAAACTATATCAAGGAAGTGATATGAGGATTTGCACTTTTAAGACGTCAGAATACTGGACGGTTTCAGAAAGAAGAAAAGAGAAATTTTCATTAAGAAGAGGTTGAGATTATTTATCCAAAGCATAAGAAAAGAAGAGAGAAAATTAACTTCAGAAATATCCCAACTGGTCATAAAAGGGGAGTAGAAACATGTTGAGATAGATGAGACTCCTAGAATTTTGGAAGCACATAACAAATTTGAAAAGCCGTTCTTGGATTTGGAATAGAGAGAGATTTAAAATTTCTGGACCCCTTATGAAGGCATATTACGCTAATGTAAGGCTTCTGCCCAATAAGTATCCCTCCTAGATTTTCCATGCGAAATGCCGCTGGGTCCGGGACTCAGAACTTAGAGGATACAAAATTTCCAGCTGATCCTCAAACAGTCCCAAAAGCACATAGGTGGGTGCAAAAAAAAATATTTGATTACACCAAGAAACCAGAGAAAGAAAACATAAAATAAAAACTAAGCATGTTGTGCATGTAAGGGCCCAGTCTTTGACATAAGCCTATTGGTTCAAATTAATTCTCAACAAGGTTGATCTCTGGTATGTAGGATTACGCTCATGTAGTGCCCTCCCGACATGCTCCCGACACCACTTATGGTCCTTAGGCTTGTGTAGTGCTCTCCTGACATGCCTCTGACAATGCTTGGGGAGTGCCCTCCCGACACTGCTTACAATCCTTCAGCTCATGTAGTGCCCTCCCAATATGCTCCCCACACCACTCATGATCCTTACCCTCATGTAGTTCCCTCCCGACATGCCTGTGACACATCTTACCATCCTTGTGCTCGCGGAGTGCCCTCCCAACATGCTCCTGACACTGCTTACCATCCTTGCGCTCATGTAGTGCCCTCCCGACATGCCTCCAACACAGCTTACCATCTTTACGCTAGAAGCGTGCCCTCCCGACATGCTCCCGACACCACTTATGATCCTTAGGCTTGTGTAGTGCCCTCCCGACATGCCTATGACAACGCTTAACATCCTTATGCTTGGGGAGTGCCCTCCTGACATGCTCCCGACACTGCTTACAATCCTTACGCTCATGTAGTGCCCTCCCAACATGCTCCTGACACCACTTATGATCCTTACGCTTGTGTAGTGCCCTCCCGACATGCCTCCGACAACAATTACCATCCTTACGCTTGTGGAGCGCCCTCCCGACACTGCTTACCAGCCTTACGCTCATGTAGTGCCCTCCCAACACCACTTATGATCCTTAGGCTTGTGTAGTGCCCTCCCAACATGCCTCCGACAACGCTTGGGGAGTGCCCTCCTGACATGCTCCCAACACTGCTTACAATCCTTAAGCTCATGTAGTGCCCTCCCAACATGCTCCCGACACCACTTATGATCTTTATGCTTGTGTAGTGCCCTCCCGACATGCCTCGGACAACGCTTAACATTCTTATGCTTGGGGAGTGCCCTCCCAACATGCTCCCGACACTGCTTACAATCCTTAAGCTCATGTAGTGCCCTCCCGACATGCTCCCCACACCACTCATGATCCTTACCCTCATGTAGTTCCCTCCCGACATGCCTCCGACACATCTTACCATCCTTGTGCTGGCGGAGTGCCCTCCCAACATGCTCCCGACACTGCTTACCATCCTTGCGCTCATGTAGTGCCCTCCCGACATGCCTCCGACACAGCTTACCATCCTTAGGCTCGCGGAGTGCCCTCCCGACACTGCTTACCATCCTTACGCTCATGTAGTGCCGTCCCGACATGCCTTCAACACAGCTTACCATCCTTACGCTTGCGGAGTGCCCTGCCGACATGCTCCCGACACTGCTTACCATCCTTACGCTCATGTAGGTCCCTCCCAACATGCTCCTGACACCACTCATGTAGTGCCCTCCCAACATGCCTCCGACACAGCTTACCATCCTTATGCTCGTGGAGTACCCTCCCGACACTGCTTACCATCCTTACGCTCATGTAGTGCCCTCCCGACATGCTCCCCACACCACTCATGTAGTTCACTCCCGACATGCCTCCAACACAGCTTACCATCCTTGCGCTTGCGGAGTGCCCTCCTGACATGCTCCCAACACTCCTTACCATCCTTCCACTCATGTAGTTCCCTCCCAACACAGCATACCATCCTTGCGCTTGCGGAGTGCCCTCCCAACACTGCTTACCATCCTTACGCTCATGTAGTGCCCTCCCGACATGCTCCCCACACCACTCATGTAGTTCACTCCCGACATGCCTCCAACACAGCTTACCATCCTTGCGCTTGCGGAGTGCCCTCCTGACATGCTCCCAACACTCCTTACCATCCTTCCACTCATGTAGTTCCCTCCCAACACAGCATACCATCCTTGCGCTTGCGGAGTGCCCTCCCGACACTGCTGACCATCTTTACGCTCATGTAGTGCCCTCCCGACAACACTCATGTAATGCCCTCCCAACATGCCTCCGACATAGCTTACCCCCCATTCAAGCACGCCGCACCCATGGTATTGTGCAGCGGGCTCTACCAGTGTCATCTGCAAAACAAAAATCCCGCTCAGGCGGATTTCTTTCATGAATGGCCTGGTGAAGTCTAACCCCCCGCCTACATCAAGACTGGCTGAAGGACCTCTTTGATGTGTGTGTGTGCAAACAAGCGGGCTTTGTGTAATTTTTACCAACCATTGGACAGTTTCAGTATGATCAGGTGGTAAGGAATCTGAGTTGAAGGCGCAGGGGAACCAATATTGGTGGATGTCACAGGATTTGGTGCAAGACAGGAGTGTGACGTGTGATTGACGTTTGCTTTATTTTCGCTTGACGTGAGCTTGACTTTTATCCTGCTTGACGTTTTCTTGACGTGAAGTCAATCGCCAACGATTGACGCGAGATTCGCCCTGGTGAATAAAAGAAGACCAAATTATCAATGAAGAACTTAATTGGTCACTAGAAGATGAAAATTTTAATAAAGAGAACCTTTCGCACTTTAAGGATAATTCATCAATATCAAGAAACCAAGAAATTGAAGAAATCATGGAATTGCTGAACATTGTGGAGGTTTATGACAAAACCAATAATCAAATTACTCAAAAATTAATGGACCAATTAAATTTCAAACCATTAAGGCCCATCTTAAAGAAACATAACAGCTCTAAAAAATGAAAAATCAAACAAAAAAGTCAGATTTAAATTCAATTAATCACTAGGCAGTGACCTCCTGCCTTATCAAAGAGGAATATCAATTCTCATCAAATCAAATAAATAATCCCACTCACCAATAAAAAAAAACAATAACTAACCATAAGATCATAAGGCAGTCACCTCCTGCCTTATCAAAGAGGAAAATCCAAAATTTTTTATCAAGCAAAATCACCATTTTTCTTCACCCAAACTCAATCATCACAAGGCAGTGACCTCCTGCCTTATCAAAGAGGAATATTCAAATTCTTACCCAAAATTATACTCCAAAACCCATTAAACCTACTCTTAAACTATTTTTATAAATAAAATTGATAAAATTTTCAAATCTTATTACCTTTTGACACTTTCAAACCCACCAAATCCTACAAAATGCAATCATGGCCATCAACTGAAGAAAATACCTGGTCAATGGACACAGATATCAACTGGATAGAAGAAAAAGAAGCTTGGGCCAATTACATTAATCAACAAGAAATAGATGAAAATCCTGACTGGTTCTTGAAAATAAAACCAGAACCCTGTCCTGATATTTCCACCATAATACTTCCATATATTGAGTTTGAGGACATCTTTGAACAAGAAAAATCACTATCAGAAACTGTCATTTGTCATCCATGGAAAGAATTCCCTGGATTCAACCTCACAAAGTATGAATTCTTGAATTTACTGCCCTATGATGGAGTTGAAGGCAACCTTGGAAACAATTACTGGAATAAAATACTCCCCATGGATGAAAACCTCAGGAAATCACTATTTTGGAGGACCTGGGAATGCCAAGACTGGTTCAACCTGCAGGATTTTGAAATTGAAAATGGAAAAATAAACAAAATCCCAGGAAGTTATGTTGTAAAAAGGCCAAATGGGAATATCACTGGGAAGAAACACTTATACCAGCAATCTTCAGCCTTAACAAAGGTACAACTAAATTTAACACAGAAGATTGGAACTTCTTCTGTCAAGAATATCTCTTCAAAAATTTTAAAAGAGAAGAATGCAGGGGAGGAAATTTTATCAAACAAGAATTAGTAAGAAAGATTCTGGGGCAAAGGAATTTATTTCAAGAAATATCACCTGCTAAGTCCTCAATTCTTTGATTAATCAACCATCCTATCTCCATTGATATTTGCATTATTTATCTCTTCAATTTTCTTTTTTTATTTTTATTTTTATTTATTTATTTATTTATTTATTTTTTTACTCTTTTTATCTTTCCTCTTTACAATTCAAATTCTCTCTTATACTAAAAAAAAAAGAGAAAATATTAAAAATTCCAAAAATAAGCTTCAAATCATAAAATCTTTGAAGCAATAAATATAAAATAAGCTTACCTAATATCAAGGGTTTTGTCTTATAATTATATTTATTTATTTATTCATTTATTGTATTTCTTATTTTATTTCATTTTGTTGTTCAAAAATTTGAAAAAAAATAAATAAATAAATAAATAAATAAATAAATAAATAAAATAAAAAGAATAAAAAGAATTAGTTTCAATTGATTCTATATCAGTAGATGATAAATAAAAATATATAAAAAAAAAAAAAAAAAAAAAAAAAAAAAAGAAGAAAACTTACATTATATTATTTCATTCTGATTCTATTCTCTTACCCATTTTATGTTATTTCTTATTTTTATCAAAAAAAAAGGAGGGGAGGTGATAGAGCCAGTATTTCAAAGCTCCAATCACCAATTTATCTTCAACTATATAATAAAAATTAATTAATAGATAGGCTTATGGTTTTTTATTGCTTTAGCTATCTATTTTATGGAAGTTATATTCAATTATTTTGAATTTTTAAGCTATTTTGTATGAACCTAGCTTAACTCATATTTTAACTTAAACTTAACTTGGCTTTATTATTTATATAAAATAAAAGAATAAAATAAAAAACAAAAAAATATAATAATGATAATAAAAAATATAAAAAAATATATATATATATAAAAGAAGAGATTCTTAGCTTACTGACCTCCTTTACCTCTATTTGATTGGTTTATTATTTTTTATTTTTATTTTTTATTTACTTTATTTTAATTCCTATTTATTTTTATTCTTATTTTAGTTCATTTGCTTTTTTTTTTTTTTTTTATTATTTTTTTTTTTTTTTTTTTTTATTTTTATTTTTTATTTTTTATTTTTATTTCTTTTTTTTGATTATTGCCACTGATCTCATTTCATTTTGAGTTTGATCCTCACTGAAATTAAGTTTTTTTTATTTTTGTTTACTTTATTTTATTTTTTATAAAAAATAAAAAATAAAATAGAGATGAAGTAACCGAAGACATAGCCTCTTCATTTCAAGTACAGGAGGCCTACCAAGGTGCTACAACAAGCTAAGTAGCAAAGCTTTTTACTAATAATAACCCAATAATATATATATATATATAATATAAAAAAATATAAAAAAAAAATCAATAAAATAGATAAAAAAATAACAATAGTAATAATAAAAAGAACAATTACAAACTTACCCTATGATCCACTTCACTTAGAAGGGTAAATAACCTGACCCAAATCATTATGAGGGCGAAGGTAGTAGGGCCCCTTGGTTTTTTTTTTTGAACATTTTTGTTAGAACAAAGAGAGGATAATGGTTGAGGATCCAAAAGTCTGGGATCCACCTCTCCATTCAAAAAGGAATAAAAAGCCAACGCCGCTACAGGTGTAGGCTCACGATAATCAGGGGAGTCGGCAGGGGCACTCCAAATGTCGTCAAGGGCTGGTGGTGATGGTGGGAATGTCGGATAAGGGCCATTGGCAGTAAGCCATTCCCATACCGACTTCCTCAACCTGTTGGTTGGAGGAATGCCAAGTACAAGATCCTCTAGCTCCTCAGTGGTGAACGGGCGAAAAGCGTTAAAAAAGTCGGCAGCGAAGCCAACATCGTAGGAGCTCATAGTTATTCTGACAGAATATCAAAAAGTCATACGTCAAAGGGAAGAAAAGAAGCTCGTTTGCAAAAAAAAAAATCATAGCGTACCAAGGTTGGTAATGAAGATAAACACGAATAGCTATTGATCAATGAATGGGATGAATAGAAGAAACTATGGTTTCTCTGGTCCTTTTATCATGATACCAGACTTCAGCTCTTCAAAATCAATCCTCATCGTGGACTCAACCTAGCATTCTAAAAAGGAAAAAGAACGGAAGATTAATAAACTATCAATAGTGCCAACGTTAGTCCATCAACCGTCAGTTTGCAAGAGAAAAGAAAAAAAAGAGCAAGAATCCTTTGTTTGCTGAAGAAGAAAACAAACCTGCACGCTTATAGAAGAATCAGCTAGAACGTAATGAAGCAAATGCCTTCGGAGGAGATTGTCAGCTTAAGTAGTAATAATAGAAACAAAATGAATTAAGGCCGGAACAGAAATTCAACGTTTGACCTCAAGAGCTACTTACATGACTTGGGTTGGATGTTGAACAACGAGTAATACTGGTAGGACTGCAGATAAACCGCTTATTTGCTGTAATTACGTTATTCCACTCTACGCCCAACGCCAGGAGAGATAGGCGATAAAAATAATAACAAATTACAGAAATACAATACATAGCCGAAACTGTTAAGATCACATATCAAAGATCAAAGAGAAATCCGTGGCAGTCCTCAACGACAATTGCTTTCAACCCTAGCTTCAGACCATGGATAGTCTTCATCTATCTGGTTGGACTTGCCTTCCCATGGCCACCTTTAGCAATTGGCGTTGTAAGCTGATTGCAGCAGCTCCCCAACATTGGCAGGATACTTGACATTAGATGAACAATGGCGAAACAAGCTTGCGACAATTGATTCTTGAATATCAAGCTTTGAATGATGCGGTGATCAACAAAATTCATGATAGAATACCAACTGCACTTGAGCTCTCTCAAATAATTGCGAGCAATCGTCCTTTAGTGATTCGCTTGTACAACCAATTCCAAAAATCGAAGTCAATGCAAGATAGCGACGGCTTTCATGCAATAAAGGCATTTTACAATTGGCCTGAGTCATATCTGATCAAACGTCTTGGTAGCCAACTCATCACCATAGCCAGGACTCCAGCTGGAAATACGGACTCCATTGTTGAGCCAGCTTATGAAAAAATGACCATGACGGATTTTTTTTAAAATGAAATTCACCAGCCAGCAGACTATATAAACAATTTAGCGCCCATTCAAAAGGATGTTGTTTATTTGCAGTACCAAGATGGGAATTTGACAAAGGAGCTACTTCCTTTACTTCCTGACATCGGACCTAATTTGCCAATAGCGAGTCAAGCCTTAGGAGTCGATTGACCCGATGCAGTCAACATCTGGATTGGCAACAGGAGAACCTTTTACCCCAGAGGTCAATACTTCAAGGACAGAGACTCTAAGACTTGGTTAATTTAAACACCCAGAGGCCAGACGGCTACAAAGGTATTATGGATTCCTGTGGATCCCATTCAACCCAATTACAATCAATTTCCAAGATTTAAATTTGCAAGGCCGCTTACCGTCACATTAAGAGAAGGGAATTTGCTTTATCTTTCTTCACTTCGGTATCATCATGTATCCCAATGCGAATCTCAACCTAGTGGCTTGGTCATTGCGTGTAATTGGTGGTATGACATGAATTATGGAGGGTCTGCTTTTGCTTTTGCAGATTATT
Organism: Austropuccinia psidii; assembly: GCA_023105745.1. Classification (NCBI taxonomy): domain Eukaryota; kingdom Fungi; phylum Basidiomycota; class Pucciniomycetes; order Pucciniales; family Sphaerophragmiaceae; genus Austropuccinia; species Austropuccinia psidii. The sequence continues at coordinate 889,537 of JALGQZ010000018.1, read as the reverse complement.
CAAGACGCCAACCCAACTCAACTCTGAGTACTGGAAGGGCTTCTAATCCGAAGCTGTTTAAAGGGCTCAAAAGGCCTTCCAACCAAAACTAAAACAGCCCGAATTCATTCTAAGCTCTGTAAAAGTGTAATAACACCTTTAATAGCACAAATACAGCCAACCGACCAGGCTGTGAAGCCTCTAGTCCTCAGCAATCGATTATGAGACAGATTCAGGGTTTAGCCCCACCTTAATTAACAAAATATACTGCACCAAGGCAGTTTTCATAAATTCTAAGTAAAAAGAACTAGCCACCCGAAGTGGTTGAAAGCACAATAAAGTGCGTGGCAAGGTAATTAGAGATGGAAACAGCCTACCCAAATCACCTTGGAGGCTTGTATCAACCTCTAGATTAGTCTGTCAAGCTGACTATCTTACCTTTGATTAATTTATTTTTTTAAAAAAAAAAAAAAAAAAAAAAATATATATATAATAATATTAGCCCTAAGCATGGCATTAAACTGCTGGTTTCTTATTTTATTTCAAATTAACAAAAAAAAATATCTATTATTGTTTACTTTTTACAGGGCTATAAAAAAAATAAATAGCCCTCATCAAGGCTTTAAACTGATGGTTTTTTTTGTTTTTTGTTATAATTATATTTAAACTGACAAATCTTATTTTGGTGTGCTACAGGGCATACAAAACAATAAGAGCCCTCAGTATGGCTTTAAAACTGCTGGTTTTTTTCTTATTTATTTTACTTAATTTAGTTTATTAATGATATTTTTTTATGCTGCAGGGCTAAAAAAAAAAGGCCCCCAGCAAGACATTAAACTGCTAAATTTTACATTTAATTTGATTTTTGACACTTGACTCATACTGAATTATTTTATTTTAAATTCCACAGGTTTTCAATGTACAAAAATGTCCTCAGAAAGACATTAAACTGCTGGAATTTTCTTTCATTTGCTCTTTTTATATTGGTTATTAAATGAAACTGACATATTTAATTTTTGATAGGCTACAGGGCTATAAATAACAAAGAGAGCCCTCAGTATGGCTATAAACTGCTTGTTTCAATTTTTATATTTTGATTTTTTGTGCTTACTCTATTCTTTTTAGGGCTACCAATCACAAAAAAAAAGGGAGCCCTAAGCAAGGCTTTAAACTGCTATTTTATCTTTTATGCTTTTATGTTGAACAGTAACTATACTAACATATTTGATTTGGATTTTACAGGTATACAACATTAAAAACACTTTCAGGATTTTTTTTAAGCTTAAGAAAATGCTTTTACAATGAAAATTAGTCCTAAATAAGACTATAAACTGTTTAATTCAGTTGTCAACTTGGCTTTGAAGATAAATCAAAAGCAAAAGTATCAACAAGAAATCAAGCAGCTATCAACAAAACAATAAACCAATGGTCCTTGGCAAGACCATAAACTGCCCACCAAAAGAATTCTCAACAAGGACTCAAAATGCAAAACAATCAACCAATGGTCCTTGGCAAGACCATTAAACTGCTTATTTAAAATATTCAAAAGATTGAACAAGGAATATCAAAGGAGGATAAGTCCTAGGCAAGACTATAAACTACCTAATGTTTTATTTCTTGCTTTTTCTAATTTTATTTCATTATAAACAAGTATTAGAAAGATTTACTGACTTGAACCTTTTGAACATATTTTTTCTTATTTTTTTTATTTTATTTATTCATTTTCACTAATAATTAGGGGCATATCCCATTCATGATCTCAAAAATATTCCATCTATTTATTATCTTTATTATACTTCTCCTACTATTACAACAAAAGCCATTAAATTGGCTTAATTTTTCAACTCAATAATAATAATAATTTAAAAAAAAATAAAATAAAATAAAATAAAAATAAAAATAAATTTATTTGAAATATTTCTTCAATTACAAAAGAGTGATTGGAGCTTGTTTGAAAAGAAGAAGTATTTGTGCCATGAAGGCATTAATTGAACTCTGAAGGAGTTATTTATATTCAAAACTCATAAATTGATGACATAATTTGGGGAATTTACATATTAATAACACCTCAATGTGCTGTTTATTCCAAATGGAATTGAAAAAGCCCCCCAAAAAGCAAACAAGAGTTTTTTAAAACTGTACAAATTTGCAATTTCACTGTTTATATTTTTTTAACAACTCAAATGCATTTATGGGTAACAGAAAATCTGAACCATAAAGGGGATGGGCTTGAAATAAAGTCTGAGTGACAATGATGATTCCAAAAGGAAGAGTTGTGGCATCATAAGGGTCATTATATGATTAAAGGACTCAAATTATGATCATTCAATTATGTAATATTAATCATAAATACTCTCAAGAGCACCAATTTTTACTGATTGGCACAAATTACCACCTTCAACCAAACAGTTCCAGGATCTTAATTGTGATTCAGGTTTTATTTCCTTTGAATTTTGATTTTTAATCAGATATCTCACTTAATGGTTATTTTATACTTACAAAAAAAAATTAAAAAATAAAAATAAAATAAAATATAAAATTATGTAAATTTACTGTATCATTATTTATCCTCATCAAAATCACTATAAAAAATAAGGGATGGGTAAACTTATTTGTTACACTATCCCTTATAGTGCAGGTTTTTGGGGAATGAGAACATATCCTCTTCAAAATTTGAAAACCAACTCAAGATTTTAAATGGAGAGGGGGGCCCTGATCCAAACAAATATTATTGAAACAAAAATATCAATAAATTAATATTAAAATAAATTTTAAATCACCTTATTATTACAATTTTTTATTTTTCACATCTTTATAACAGGTATAATTCAGGAATACAAAAGAACAAAAGGACATAAATCATTTTGAAGAAATAGCAAGAGAATTGGGAAACAACTTATCATAGGACAATTCTTCCAAATACTGAAAATGAAGAAGATTATTTATGAAGAACAGCAGGAGTTCCTTATGGATTGACCTTTGGACAGAACAAGACCTTGGACACTTCTTTGATTCTGCATTGAAACTCAATTGGGATTCAAGAATCACTGTCCAGGATTTATGGACTGAAGGATGACTCATTGGATTAATTATTGATTCAGGACTCACTCAACATGATGGACCAACAAGATGATGTAAAACACTCAACTCAAATTGCCCTTGGGATTTTAAGGAAGATTGAAGACTCAAGAGGTCCTCAGCATGACACTAAACTGCTTCCCCTGTAGACTTGGGCAGGGAAACTTATAAAAAATAACTGCCAAGAAGCTGGAGGGGATTGTCCTAGTCAGGAGAAGTGCTGAAGGACCATTTTTGTCCTCAGCATGACAATAAACTGCTCCCTTTGTGTAACAGGAACAAGGGTTTTTACAAGTGTTTATCATTATCAAATTGACCAAAATGAACAAAGTGAAGTCTCAAGCCATCAATTAAGACAAGAAAATTCCTTATCAATAAATAAAACAACCAGAAGAATCTTGCATCAAGTGGGAATCATGAAGATTGAAGAATAAAACAAGAGTCAAGTGGAATCCAAAATCAAGCCCAAAGGAGCTCAAGAATCAAGATAAGCCCTTGGATTAGGCCAGGAGGTCCTTGCATGACTTAAACTGCAGGACTTGTATACCTAATATACAGGGGTTACACACCTAGTTGTAGGTCCTGTATGACCTTAAACTACATTTTTTATGGAAGAAGAAAGAAAGAAGAATTGTGAAGACCTCAATATTTCAGGACACTAGCAAATTCTTGAAAATAATTAAAAGAAAGAAGAAGAATCAAAATAACTAATTAAAGATGGATCACCAAATTTTAGCAGCCAAATACAAATCAGTCCTGAAGAAGGTGAGACAAGTCAATGAGCCAATGCCTCAAGACCTTAACCCACCTTTTAAAAGACCACCTTTGTCAAGAGATCCTTATGAAACACCCTTATCACCAAACCCACCTATATTTCAAGAAACCTTCAAGGTCACCCATGAAAGACTCCAAGCAGTCAATTTTGGCCCACCAGGATGGTTATCAAATGAAGAAATCAACTTACTCAAAAAATGTTATTACCTTAAGGGAAAAAGCAATAGCTTTCTATGAAGAAGAAAGAGGATTACTCAAACACTCATATGGAAAACCTTACAAGATACCAGTAATACCTCATGAACCTTGGCAGAAGAAACCAATTCCCATTCCCAAATCAATTTTACCTCAGTTTACTGAACTAATCAGAGAAAGAATCAGGACTGGACTCTATGAGCAATCCACTTCAAGCTACACAAGCCCAATCTTTTGTGTGGCCAAATCAAATGGGAAACTCAGAATTGTCCATGACCTTCAAGAACTCAACAAAGTCACCATCAAGGATGCTGGCTTACCACCTCATATTGAAGAATTTGTAGATGCATTTGGAGGAAGAGCATGCTATGGACTAGGAGACATCATGGGAGGATATGATGAAAGAGAATTAGATGTCACTACAAGACCCCTCACAGCTTTTGAAACACCCCTTGGAAGGATGCAACTCACAAGACTACCCCAAGGAGCCACTAACTCAGTAGCAGTATACCAAGCCCAAATGACTTGGATACTCCAAGAAGAAATACCAGAAAGTGTAGGAATATTTATTGATGTTGGAGGAATAAAAGTACCAAGATCACTTTACAATCAAGAAACACTACCAGAAAACCCCTCAATAAGAAGATTTATATGGGAATATGCCATAACCTTAGAAAGAGTTTTATTCAGGATTGAAGAAGCAGGACTTACTATCTCAGGATCAAAGTTTGCATGCTGTGTGCCAGCTTTGGACATAGTAGGGCATGTTGTATCATTCAAAGGAAGAACAATTTCAAAACAAAAGATTAACAAAATTCAGAATTGGCCAACACCTCTTAACAAGAAGGAAATAAGGGGATTTCTTGGACTTTGTGCCTATGTAAGGATGTTCATTGAAAACTTCTCACAAGTTGCATCACAACTCAGAAGGCTCACAAGAGAAGATATTGACTGGGACTGGGATCAAAAATGTGAAGAAGCTTTCCATAAGCTCAGAAGAATAGTTGGAGAAGAAATAACCCTCAAGAAATTGGATTATGACAAAGGAGCAGGAAAAATTAAGCTAGCAGTAGACTCAAGCTACATTGCTGCAGGAGCAGTACTCACTCAAGAAGACAAAGAAGGAAAAGACAGACCAGTATTATATGAAGCAATAACTTTTTCAAAATTAGAATCAAAATACTCACAACCCAAATTGGAACTCTGTGGAGTTGCAAGAACTCTCAAGAAGCTTCAAACAATACTTTGGGGAGAACATTTTGAATTACAGGTTGATGCCAAGGCCTTAATTGAAATGATAAACACCCCTTGCTTACCCAATGCCCCCATGACAAGATGGGTGGCTTTCATTCAACTATTTTCCTTTGATTTGGTACACAAACCAGGGAAAACTTTCACTATGCCAGATGGGCTATCCAGAAGACCAAAAACCTCAGAAGAAGAAGATGAAGATGCACCAGAATTTGATGAAGAAGAAGATTGGATCAAGCCACACCCTGGATTTGGGGCTAAGAATGTAAATTCACTCCATTTTTCAGGAATAAAAGTACCAACCAAACAAGAAGGATTTTGGGAGAGAATGCAAGAATACTTAAGTACAATGAAAAAACCACAATCAAGTAAAGATGAAGAGTTTAGAAGGATAAAAAGAAGGTCATCCAACTTTTTCTTGGAAGATGGCCAGCTCAAAAGGAGAAATAACCCAAACCCTCAATTGGTGATATCAAGTCAAGAAGCTCAAAGCTACATTTTAAAGTCACTTCATGAAGACATGGGCCACAGAGGGGAAAATGAAACTTATAGAAGAATCAAAGCAAGATTTTGGTGGGAAGGAATGAAGAAATCAGTCAAGAAATGGGTTCAATCTTGCCCAGCCTGCCAAAAGAGAAGTTAAAACTTACAAAGGGAACAAGGAAGGCCTACAGCAACATCAACAATCTTTGAAAGTGTAAGCATGGATGCAGTCCATATCAAATCTGGAAGATGGAAATATATGGTTGTGGCCAGAGATGATTTTTCAGGATGGCCAGAAACAGTTGGACTAGTCAGATTAACAGCAAAAGCAGTTTCAGAATGGTTCACCTCAGAATGGATATGCAGGTATGGCTCACCAAAGGAAGTAACTGTTGATGGGGGGCCAGAGTTTGGAAAAGAATTGCAAGATGCAGTAAAGAAAGCAGGATCAAGGATCAGAGTGACCACACCTTATTACCCAGAGTCTCAAGGAATGGTTGAAAGGGGCCATAAGAAACTCAAAGATGCATTAGTCAAGATGTGTGGAGAAAATGGAGGAAAATGGAAAAAATATCTACCTTTGGTTACATTGGCTAACAGAATCTCAACTAAAAGGACAACTGGTTTCTCACCATATGAACTACAATTTGGGCAACTACCAGTATTACCAATTGACATTGAAACAAAAACATTTTTAGCAGTAGAATGGCACAAAATATCCACAACTGAGGAATTACTGGAAGCCAGAGCCAAACAGTTGGAAGGAAAAGAAGATATGAGAAGAAAAGCAGCAGAAAAACTTAAAAAATCAAGGGAAGACTCAATGAAATATTGGGATAGAAGAATGGCACACCAACTAAGATCACCACTCAACCCAGGAGATTTGGTCCTGGTTTACAACAAAGCAATAGAAACTAATTGGGGACTACTTTTCAAAAACAAATGGAATGGACCCTACAGAATAATCAGACAAATAAACAATGGTCCATATGAACTTGAGGAACTTGATGGAACAGAATTAGCAAGAAGATTTGCAGCATCTCAAGTCAAGAGGTTCTACCCAAGAGGAAAGTTGATAAACACAAAAGAAGACACAGAAGAAGAGGAAAGTGAAGAAGATGAATCAATAAATCAGGAAGAGGTATTGGAGGAAGCCATAGAATCAGATGAAGAATATGGAGCTCTCACCTGGAATGCTGGGGACAGCATTAAATGGAGAGGGGGATGTGGTATTCCATACCATTTTTTTCACTAGGCTCAAGCTCATAGTACCCCAAAACAGCAGTCAATCCAGCCTACAGGCAGACTTACACTCAAAATTTACACCAAAATGTAAATTTTACAGCAAGAAGCTGGATTTAACTCATAAAACCATGGCACAGGCACCAAAGGGCAGTGTATGTGTTTAAATAAATTATTCAATTTCATTATGCATATGTAAAACTCAAGTTCCATATAGTAAACTAGTTACAACAAAGAAGGTACCACCCTTTAAATTACACCCCCTTAGAGCCACAGGAGTACCTTATCTTATATCCACAGTAGCCCCACTTAAAACCTTAAAACATAATTATTTACACTACTCATCACCTCATGCAAACCAAAGCTAGTTAGAACAGGCTGCATGCAGTACACAATTCCAATTAAATCCCAACCACATGACTATGCACAGCATGTGTCAAAATCAAAAATCACATCATCTCATAAAAAACAGTAAATTCACCAATGCAAGAAGTTATCACCTGACTTCATTTTAAAGTTCAAAAAGAAGAAAAACAAACATGACACCTGCATAAATTACACAGCCATTTCTACCCAACCTAAATTAGGACATATGAAAAGGAATTACAAGGTTATCATGTGATACTGCATCCACCAACAGAATATCATGTGACAGAAAAAAGGCTGTGCACAAGAAAAATCCTCAGCCAAAATGAAATCACCTCATGCATGCAAGGAAAATCCAAGAAAATCACATCATAATTAGCTCACCAAAAGATCATCATGTGATGAAAGAAGGCTGTGCAGAGAAAATTATCACCAAACCTTAAATCACCTGACCCATGCAAGAAAGGGCCTCACCAAAAATGGAGTCACATGATTAAATCAAGAGGAATTAAAGTGGAAGAAGACAGCTCCCATGGAGGGCCCCCTGGGCTCCCAAAAGGTATAAATAGAGGGGCTCTCTCCACCCAAATTTCAAGATCCCCCCATGAAAATTATATCCCATGCACAATATATCCTCTGCACATTACAAGCACAGGAATAAGTCATCCCTCACCTGGGAGGTAGTCCAGAAAATATAGTGAATTTTACTTGCCCAGTAGCTAAGCTCAGTGGAAGTATAGTGTTAAAGATTGCCCAGTAGCTAAGCTCAGTGGAATCTTATTATTATTAAAATAAAAATAAAAATTATCCAGTACCCAAAATTAGGGTTACTACTCTATTAAAATATTTTATCCAGTAAAATCAACTCCATTTATCAAGATTTAAAATTAACTTACCCCTTTAGAAAATCCAATAACAAAGAATCTTACCTCTTAAATTTAACAAATACAATATTATTTTATTATTAACAAATCTTAAAAAAAAATAACAAACCTTTCAAAAAATTATTTTACTCTATTATAACTATACCTTGACAAAATTACCTTTATCAACACCAATCAAATTTTCCAGAAAACCTTAAATAACCCATCCTACCAAGGAATTATCACCAAGAAGAAACAACTCACCTCAATTTCACTAAAAAAAAAAGATATTAAAATTAAACAGACAAGTATTTTATTAAAATCTCAAATTTAACCAAAAATAACTGACATTATTTTTTATATTATTTATTGAATAGGTCTAATCTGAGACTGCTGAATTTTGTCTTCTGCAGTTGTAAAGCCACTTACTAATTTTATTTTGGTTTGTGACCTCCAAGGAAGATTTTGTTCAGTATTGTAGGAGGGGCAGGCAATACACCCTTGCCACCCTTGGTTACAGGAGTTATTAGCAATTCAAAACTAGTTACCTGTGTTTTCCCCCTCCAGGTACTGCCTCATTTTAATCCCACACAAGAGGAGTTCCCACAATTCCTCTTCAGGTTTTCCACTGGAAATAATGGTTTCCAACCTTTCTCTATCAGAGAAGGTGTCTTCCCTGTGGTAGAGTTCTGGCTAGTATTGTAAATGCATTGGATTTCTGGAAGGAGTGTAACCCAGTCAAGGGTGTATCCTTCATGATTTTTTTATTCCATGCCATAGGCACATAACCTCTTGATTATGTCTTCCAAAGTCTGGATCATCCTTTCATCCAGCCCCTCTGTTTGCGGGTGTTATGCTGTGGAGAATCAAAGTTTAGTTCCCCACATGTCATGGAGGTTGGTCTGAAATTCTGATGTGAATTTTGGGACTCCATCACTGATTATAAGTCTGGGAACGCCACATATTGATATGATTTTATTACAGAAGAACAATTTTTGGTCCATTTCTGTATCTTCTTTGTGGCATGGCAGCCATCTGACACTTTTTCTATACCTGTCTACTATGACCAGGAATGCATTATTGTTCTACTTTCCTCCTGGTACAAGGCCTTTCACCCAATCTATTTTAATGATTTCCCATAGGTGTTTGGGTTACTCAATGTGCCAGAGTAGCTCATACTTCCCATTTTTCTGTTTGCATTCTGGAATCTGTCACAGGTGTTGATGTACTAAAAAAACTCTTGTTCCCACTTGCACCACCAATATGTGCTTCCTATCCTCTTCTTGGTCTGGTCTTCACTGATGTGTCCCATATAGGGGCAATCATGACATTCTTAAAGGACTAGGGTGATATGATCTCTTCCTATAGCTATGAGGGAACCAGTATGTTTCTCCCTGTGGTATAGGAGTCTATTGATAAGGAAAATCTTATTATCCTTATAGTCCCTAAACCAATGTTCCTCCAACTGGGAATCCAGTTCTGTGCTTCTGCATTTTTGTTTCAGGAGTGATAGTAGTATGCTACACTGTTTGCATTTGGCAAAGAATTTGTTTACTGCACTAAAGAATTTATTATGCCTTTCTGAGGAGCTTATTCCCAGTATGGGTGTTTCTTTCCCCTGTGGCTCCTTGTTTTCAGAGTCTATAGTGCCACTTTCTGGTGCCCACTCTAAGAATCTAATGGTTTTCCTCCTATCTACTTCCATGAAGTGGATAGAGATTTCTACACCTATCTCTGGGTCACAATCTGGATTGCTTTTAAAATTTTTAAATGGCCATCCTATGAGGCCATGTGCATTAGTATGGCTCTGGCCTCCCTTGTATATGTTGGTCATATTTCCCCTATACTATTGGATGGCTATTTTCCACCTAAAAATACACCTATTTGGAACATGTGGATATGAAAATTTGATTAAAAATCAGGTACTTTTCCTGTCCTCAAAATTTGTATAATGTAAAATTCAATTAATAATAGTAAATTTCAAGAGTTTCAAGAAAAAAAAGCCAAATTCATTGTTTTTAATATTTTCAGTATAAAAATGAAATATTATACAGATTTATCACCTTACCAACAAGAAAAATGTATCCCAGAAATACTCCAGAAGAGATACTAATGGCTACAAAAGAAATTTCTTCAAGAGAAATTTCAATTGGAAATAATTCAGCAAAGGACTTCAGGAAGTTTATATAAGAACAGAGTCTCTAAAAGGAATATTAAAGAGAAAATACACCCAGAAGTGACCAGAGTGAATTTGAAACATAGTGACAAAGATAACAGTGATGAAATATTCTTTAATTTACTTTTGGGGTGGTTCAAGGGTAAAAATAATCATACCAGTTACAAGTGATTATTATAGTTATTTTTGAAATTCTTATAAGGTTGAAAATGATTAAAGAGGGTTGTTGGAATCTTTTATTGATTGGTTTAAAAATGTTCAAACTAGTTATAAAAAGAAAAGATTCTAGAATGAAGAGAAAAGTGGTGTCACAACCATGGAAATTAACTCTCTTGCACCTCAATATGGCATATCCATGTCATGCTCAATATATGGCAATTTGGCCATAACCATGATCATTGGCCAAATTGGCCATTGTCATTCTTTATGGCCTTTATGGGCATTTTATAATCTTGAGACAACCTGGCCCCCTCACCATCATCAGGCCCTTTCTGGCCTTTCTCTGCTTTTGGGAACTCTTGGGTATTTTCCAGTAAACAGGGGAAATACAGCTCAAAAGCCTGTAATTGGCTTTTTAAGCTTTAAACACAGTTTTGCGCATTTTTTCTGTATTCAGCTGTATATGCAATTTTCCCATGTATTATCAGAAATCTGTCCAAAAGGCCATATCAGGCCTTTTGGGGCTTTATTTCCAGCTTTGCTCATTTTGTGCAATTCTGTGCACTTTGCGCAAATAAAGTTTTAAAGCTGTATAAGCTGTATTTGGCCAAAAACCCAAAAATGGCCAAATCACCCAAAAGACATTTTCTCAACTTTGAAGCCACTCAAACCCAACTTTCACTTATATCCTCCTGGCATTTCCTCAGAAGACCTTTGGCCACCCTCAACCCCCAATAACCAAAAGTGCCATAAATGGTGTTATACACAATCATGCATCTTTTTTCACCAGCCATCCAATTGCACCAAAATCAAATGGCTATTTCAACTTATCATCAGTTCATCAAGGCACATAATCTGGAGGACTCATCAATGGGAAAAAAGAAAAGTGTCAATCGCAAAATACCAATGATGCCATCAAGCCCTCATTGGTTATTCCTCACTCACAGTATTCCTCCAAGGGAATACTGGCAATTCATTCTCAAGGGATATTCAAGAGGAAGTTCCAAAACAGTTTGTCAAGTTTCAGTGCCCCATCAATCCACCTTTGCAGCCACATTCATTCAATACAATCTGGATTCATAAAGAATTATATTTCATTCATACACCATGGGAATTTCATTAAAACTGGTTCATTTCCCAATTTGGCAAGGTATACACTTCAACAAGCTGTCAATACAGACCAGCTGTCAGCCTGAATGAGTCAAGCTCTCAATGTTTCACATATACCAGCCTCCTTTGGATCTGGGGTGTTTTTCCCCCATTTAATTAATATATTTTGATTTTAGTTTATCTTTATTTATCTTATCATTTTTGTTAAGTGAATACTGATATTATCAAGTCAGTCATTCAGCACCTTTTCTCTTTTTCTTTATTTGTCTTTCAATGGATATTTGGTGGTCATATCCTTGCTAATTCCATTGTTCATTTTGGCATGTTGAAACAGTGATTAAGGACTTATTTGGTTCCCTCTTTGGCCATTTGGCTTCTCATTTCTCTTATTGCATCTCATCTTTGTACTTGCATTCTTCCCAGAGAATTTAAATCCTCTATTTTCGTTTTCTTTATTCTTTTGAAGTCTTCCAAGTGAGTTCTCTGATTGCTGAGTGCCAGGCCACTCTTGTTTTTCTGTCCAAGAGCCCCTGTGACAAGTGGGGCAAAGAAGAAATTCCTTTATTGCCACCAATTTTCTTACTCCAAAAGTAAAATTTAATCTCACCAGCCGTGAGAAACACACTGACAACAGAAAAGCCAATTATTCCATCATTGAACCCTGGTTTAGACCAAAAAAGGGCTGGTTTTAGCCTTTTTAGTCCCCTAAATCAGCCATTGCTATGACAATACCTGGTTTCAAGCCTTCAAAACACATCAGAAGGTGTGTAAGAGAATTTGAAACCAGTCAAATCTGTTTTTACTATGTTTTTTTTATCTTAAGGGTAGACTTACCATCTTGGCAACAGTTAAAACTTGTGTGGTTGGTATTTAAACCTCATCATCAATCAAGTCACAAATCTTGTGTCTCAATTACAAGCCAAAAGTGATGAACATTTGGGTGGATTTTCAAATCTCACACTTTCCAGAAAGGATCTTGCAGGAGTCTGTCACCCTTGGAGCCAAGATTCCTTTCCCCCCCAGAATTAATCTTTCCCATGGGGCCTCCATAGGAGTGTCAAAAACAGGGGACTTGAAATTTTTCAGGTTGTTTTTTGTACAGGTTGGGGCAGGGTAGTTGATTATGTAATCAATACGGTTTCCTGGGATCCTCATCTCCATTCGTAGTAATACTAGTTTAATTGCTGTTGATGTTGTTATTAATGATGTAATTGATTATGTAATCAATTGGAAACCACAGAGTCCCTATCTCAAAGGCTACTGCATTCTAACTTTCCTGTATTATCCTGTATTTTGCTTGTTACTAGGATATATGTAGCTTTAACTGTGTTACAGTAGACCCCTGTGAAACTTCTGTAATCTTGCTTTGATCCTTCTGTAATACTACTGTGATACTGCTACTGTATAATTTTGTCCTCCTAGCATTTTTCTTTCCCCTTTCACACCATTTTACCATCTCTCTACACTTAAACCTTGAATTTCTTCCTTCTAAAATCATGATGGCCACTTTGTAATCATCATAAAACTATTACTATGTTTTTAAATCTGTTCAACTCCTTTTTGTAATGATTGACTTCCTCAAAGGAATCATATGATACAATACACCTGTACCTTTCTTGTTTCAATGATATCCTGAGCCTTAATTACATACTTTTACTAGCTTTAACCCTCTAAATTTAATATCCATTTCCTTCTCAAATATAACATAAAGGCTAATGTTCATATAAATACCCACTCCTACCTTTATGATATATAAATAAACTTTAAATGAATATTTATGACCCTTATTATGCTACAACTCTGCCCTGAAATTTAATTCCATGCATCCTCATTGCAACTGGGACCTTCTTTGCTGTAGTAAATGTTTTTTTATTTTGACTACCCACAATATTTAATGAAAATTGAAGGGAAAAAATTAAGAAATGACAATATATATAAAAATATTTTTTTAGGTAAACCAATCCCTTGAAGGTTCATCTCATCTGGGTGGTTTATTGGGGTGTCAAATCATAATTGTCAAGCTCATTTATTGAAAAAGGGTATTTATTGGGGTTTGATGGTGTTATTTCTTCTTATAACTTATTTTGAAAGGCAATTGATACTTTAATTCATTGGGAAAGGCTCAAGGTAAATTTAAAAATATTCCTGCTCAGTTTGCCCATTAATCCAAAGTGGTGCAGGTATACCACACTATGTGTAGAAACTATGTGTGAGAATACAAAAGACCAAATCTCTGTGCCCAATATTTGATGCATGCAGGTTTTTCAACATGTGTTTCTGTGAGGGTGCTTTGTTCATAAGCTAAAATCTTTCCCCCTCCTTAGAAGACACACTCAGAAGGAGAACTTATTTCTTGTGAGCTTTGAGGTATATTTTACATACTCAAATAGGTCCCATTTATCTTAAAAATAAATTATGAACTATGCATACCTCATAAGTCATGCATGTATTCAAAATTAATCATTTTTGATTTCAGAAAAGATAAATAACTTTTTATTGGGTACATAAATCCATGGATTTAAGGCCAGGTTTGGATTCTACACAAAATTTCACCTCAGGTAGATCCATAGAGTGAATAAGCTTAACTCAACTCTTTGAGGAGGTAATATGGAAAATACTTCAATACCACATAAAAGATCCATGAAAATCTTTGTTTTTCTCAATTTGACGCCAAAATAATGGGAATGTGAGAAATCCCATGTTACATATACACTAAGAGTAGTGTTATGCATGTTTGTGGCACTTAGTATTATGGTATTCTTAAATACACCTTTGGTACATCCATAGTGGATATCTCACTTGAAGTGTGAATTTCTATATTTGACCTAAAAAAATAGCTAAGGGGGACAAAAGACATCCAAGAGAGCCAGGGTACCCAACTTCTGAGGCCTCTGAGGCATTGACAGCTCTAAAGCTTGGATCCATCACTGATCTTGGCCCAATTAGTATACTAAAACCTTTTGGGAACTTGGTTACCAAGTTGAAACTTCATTATATCATAAGAAAATAGCAAATAAGCTGCTATTCTGACCTGCCAAGGAGGTAAAGAGAAACTTAGACTCCTGTAACCATGTCAATTCTTGATGAATTTCCATGGATAAACCCCAAAGTAGTAATTAAAAGCCTTTTTGGACTAGTATCCATTGTTTTACCTCATAGCAACCAGCCATATAGTGCTATTTGCAATTATACATAGAAATGAGGAAAAACCTTGAAAAATTCATTAAAAATAAAATTCTTAATTCATATTTCTGAAACTTTCGGGACCAATTAATACTTGTATAGCTCATAATAAAACCAAAAATAATTCTACTTTTATAAGTAAGATTAAAACGTTTCCTTACAGTCCATTTTTGATGATTCTACATGAAATACTGAATCTTTAAGAATTCACAGAAAATACACTCTGTGATGAAATTTCCAATAACATTGATAAATTTGAGAAATAAATGATTATTTTGGAATAAAAGAAGATTTACAGTTGTTACTCCTTTTATTCTTAACCATAAATGGGTTGGTGGTCATGTAAAAGCATCAATTAAGTAATTATGATAATCTTACGTGACAACAGATGATGAAATCAATAATCCAAAAAGGTTTATTGTTTTATCACTAACTGTTTTTTCAGTTTGCTGCATGAAAAGCCTCTCTGAGCTGTTGTTGACTTGAAAGAGGCCTCCTCTTGCTGTTTTTTCCAGATTATCACATTATTCAATTATACCTTTATTACCAACACATAAGTATTAGTTAAAGCTTTTCTTCAGTGTTTCATTCTTTCAGAATCAATCAGAAAGACAGAAATCCTAGGAATCAACTATATATTGTTGTAATACTGTTATAAATCCATTTTGATCCATTAAATCCACAATTATCCATCAAATGTCTCTGCTATTATCTTTAATAAGCTCTTTGGAGTATGAAATTATATTTATAATTATTCTTGCAAAAGATAATTATATATTAAAATAATTTTATTATTTTAAAGAAGTTTTATTATTAAATACTTCTGTTTAATTGATTCTAGTAGGCAATTACTTCTTACTGTTAGAATCACTAGTAGTGTATAACTAGTAAAGGAAATAATTAATTAATTAATTCTTTAATTGTGGTTATAATAATTTTTATTATTATATTGCATAAGGACAGTCATATCACTTCTTATTAATAGTAATATTATCAACAATTTCATAGACACATCTTATATTTGGGGCCTGGCCATGATTTTTGAAGCTTGTACCCTTAATTAATATATTCTTAAGCTTTAAAATATATTAATTTAATTATTTTCTTCTTTCAATTTGAAGTTAAAATTATTTTTATTTTTGAAATTGTGTTGAAATATTCTTCATTGAGGAATTTGGTTTAATTTTATACTGTTTTTACATGTGGCTTTTTCACATCCAAAAACCTAGAAAATTATTCTTTGAGTTACTCTGAATTAATTTTGATTCAAACTCTTGAGTTTTGATTTTTTTCCTTTAAAAGGAATGATTTTTTTAATATTAAAAAAAAGCACATAAAAAATATTAAAAATATTTCAAAAGTATAAAAAATAATTTTCTTTTATCAAATTGTTTCTCTAGTGTCTTTAATCAAATAATGTGCAGCTGGAAACAGACTCAGTAAAAGATAAGTTACAAGTACAGAATCTGAAATTATTGAAGTGAAAATTTCTAAAAGAGGCACTTCATTTAAGACAGAAAAATCCAAACAACCGCCAAAAGATGTGTGTTTTCTGTTTTAAATTCATATTTTTCTTTTGAATTGATGTGAAAAATGGTGCATACCAGAAATGGAAGCAGCTATTCAGTCCAACCAGATGGACCTGGACAAGTAAGAGGTAAGACCAGAACAAGGTCTGCCAAGTCTTCATCAAGAAAGACACATCTGAAGGATTCCACAGCTGACCCACATTTGCCAAGGTCTGTACCAACAAACTTTGATGTGAATTCTGAGCCTGAACTAATTGAAGGTAATGTTTTAAGGGCTGAACCACTTCCAAGTGGAAGCCATAGAAATATATCAGTCCCAATACAAAAATTGATTCAGAGAAGCAAAAGAAGAGGAGTGGGAAATATTCCCAAGCCTTTGGCAGGGGGCCATGAACTCCTACTTACACATAAAGAGCTTTCTGGGTCAGGAGAAGACCATAGATGTCAGGGTGAGTCTATGTAGTAGCTTAAAAATAGTAAATACAAGCTAGCACTATGACTGTGACACACAAAAAATAAATTTTAATAATAGTAAACAGGTTCTACTGTAATATGATAACAGTGGTGATGAATCTATTGAGAACCTGGGCTGCAATGATTTAATATCAATTGACTGTGAAAATCACTACAATAATTAATTATTTTAATTATATCAATATAATCCTAAGTGTACTACTGGTATAAGACAGTTTTACTACGTAAGGATGTTAATTCATTATAAGATGAGTCTTTTCCAATGAGGAAAGACCTGCTTTTATCTCCTCTGAGGACTGTGAAAGACTGGTAGGCTCTTCACACGTCTACAGAGTGAAAATTTTCACTCTGGAGGCTGGGTTGTGGTTCTGTACCATCAATTCTGACATCAGCATAGTCAGAATTGTGGTTTTTGGACCACAAATGATCTTTCTGGATCAATACAGGGTGAAAAAAACTCTTCACAGGCCACGTCAGCACCATTGTGACGTGTCCAGAGTGTCTGGATGACTAATATTGGTCATTCTGGGAGGGTTTAAGCTTTAAACAACCATTATTTTAAGTATCAAGCCAGTACTGGTTGGTACAGGTTTGGTACAGACCAGTATTAGTCAAAATACTTCCAACCAAGATATCTTAGTCAGTTTTTGAGATATCAAGAATCCAAGAGCACAGAATTGAAGGGCTTAATGAGCTCTTCAATTTGATATGCTTCATGCTTACCCTTCTCTAAGATAGGAAAAGCTATAGAGACTTTAAGTTTTTGGATGTATTTTTGTACATCAGTATGAGGCTTCAAAACCTTCCAAGCCAGATATCTTCTCCAATTTAGAAGATATCTGTATTCCAATGATACAGTATTGTAGGGCTTGATTAGATCTACAGTTTGATATACAACACTTTACAGCTGTATGAATATATTCCAAAGATACAGGGGTTTCTTTATATGGTTAGTTTCAGAAATCCTGTATTTTGAGATGTAAACCTTTAAACCAAGATCCCTCTGTCAATTTGGAAGATAGAGGGGTCTAAGGTATCTCAAATTAAAGCTCTCACTCAGACCTTCAATTTGGCTGTACTTTTGTACAGTTTTGTACAAGCCCTCCTACACCTTTGAGGGGTTGTTGGTGGAAAAAAGGTGGTATAATGGTATCTCCTGATTTAGGAGTGCTACAGATGAATAGATGATACCATTGTATAGCTCTACCTTAGAGCTTTAAGAAAGAAACCATTCTGTTTGGGGTTTCATGAAATATGTATAAGTTAGATTAGAGGCTAGAATAAGAGTTTTTTCTTATTTGGTCTTATCTTTGATAGGGCATATCTTTGTCCTTTCTTATTATATTTGAGGAGGTTTCCTCTTTATAGTTTACTTGTATTGGCTATATTTGTCCAATACTCCTCATACCATTACTTATGTTATGTTGGATGTCATGCTGGTGCTCTGTTTTGAGTCACAGGCTGACAATAGAACTGTTAGGAGGGTATAGCCCATTGTCTTGCAAAGAGAAGGTCAAAAAGATAAATACTTAGTTGAAGAACCAAGGTCTCTTATCTATAGACCAGAAGAAGGAATTGGAAATGACAACAGCTTTGGAAGAAGGCCCAGTGGCATCTACCAGCTCCAAGAGCATCCAAAGAGAAGCCCAAAGGACTTCATAAGAGAAAGAAAGGTCACAAGAATCATCAGGGAAAGGTCAAAGGAAAAGCAATTTGGCACAGACCTTACCCACAAGGGTACAGGCTCTCCAAATTGGAGCCTTAAGCCATGGACAGTGTCTTCAATATGGCCAGGACTCTTATGGAATTAACAGCCAAAGAGCAGGATAGGATGAACAGGACCTTTCCATTCAAATAATATATGAAATACAATTTGTTAAATCTAGTATTGATGTAGAACTTGGAAAATTTGATGCAAAGTTAAATAAAATAACATCACACATAAGTGAACTGAAAAGAAATGACAAAAAGTATACTGAGTGGTATAGTTTGACAGATGTCAGACTTGATTCAATTACCAATACATGTGACAGAATTAAAATTAAATGTCAAGTCTTAAATGATGAATTGGAATATCTTTCCATTTTGAAGATTAATGATCAACTTAGAATTCTGAAAGATCATTTCATCAACATAATTAATAATACCAATCAGTTTGCAACACATCTGGAAAAAAGTGACAGTGAAAGGCAGAAGTTAAATAATGAAATCATCGCAAATGTGGAGCAAATTAATAAGAATTAAAAACCACATATGCCAAGGAATTGTACACCCTTGACTGAAGAGAAACTTTCTGTAAAAGGAAGTTTGGCCCTATTTTGAGGAGAAAGTCCTATCTGTGCAAAAGACATTCCAAAACTGGAAGAATGGCCAACATTCTCTGGTGAAGGAGAATACAATCATATTGAGCTAATCAGAAAAATTGATATTTTGCAAGAAGATTTTCACATTCCTGATTAATTCATAGTGGGCAAGCTACACTCTTTGTTTACCAGAACTGCAGAGAACTGGTATTACAGGATGAGACTGCATCATGGTAAACATGATTGGCCTTGGTGGAAATCTGAAATAATCACCAAATGGGCTAAAAATTCTTGGAGATTTAAAATTTAAAATGCTTTTTAAGGTGCCATTTTAACTCAGAAAAGGATAAACAACATACTTGGTTCCTCAAACAGAAAGACATATTATCTGCCTTAAACCCAGATATGTCTGACTCTATGATTAATATGAAACTATTAAGAAAATGTGGAGGAGAACTAGAAAATGATATCAAGTGCATATGTGTAGAACCCTGCTCAACAGAAGACTACTTCAATGCCATGGAAGATATCATTGCTAGGCCAAGAATTGGTAAAACCTGGGTTAGAGTCCCTATGGAATCTTAAATGGTTTCTAAGCCTTCCAGAGAAGATAAGAGGCCTGAAAGACCTGTCTTGAAGTGTCATAAATGTGGAAGAACTTCAAATTTGGCCAACCCTTTCACCAAGGAGACAAATATTAATGAAGTTCAAGTCGTTGAAGAAGTTCAGTGTAGTGAGGAGAAAGAGGAATCTGACCTAGATTCTGCAGTCTCTGAGGATACACCATTAGAGGACTATCCCATTGAACACATTACAGCTTTCTTTGACGTCACAGAAGTCCATACTCACTTGCCACAGTAGAGTGAGGATTGGCATAACCTGATCAATATCTAGGACTC
Source organism: Austropuccinia psidii (assembly GCA_023105745.1). Classification (NCBI taxonomy): domain Eukaryota; kingdom Fungi; phylum Basidiomycota; class Pucciniomycetes; order Pucciniales; family Sphaerophragmiaceae; genus Austropuccinia; species Austropuccinia psidii. The sequence continues at coordinate 869,473 of JALGQZ010000018.1, read as the reverse complement.
CAGAATGTGCCAAACCAAACCTGCTAGAGGTAAAGGATACACTACTGGAGCATCTTGTCTCACATCAATCCTGATGAATGATATTGGAGCCAGAGTAAACTTGGATACAGGGGCATTTTGTACTTGTGTAGGCAAAGATTATCTTCAAGCCATACTTCCTGGATGGAAGAACCATCTATTACCAATAGAAGGTGTACAATGTAGTAGTGCCAGTAATAATATGTACCCTTTGGGCATATTGGACACCAATGTTGTATTTCCACATCCAGAAGGAAGTGTAAGAATGAAAACTGAGAAGGTAGTAATGGACAATTGCACATCTCAGCACATCATTCTTGGGAAATATTACTTGAATATTTATGGTATTAACATCAATAACCATAAAGACAGATATTTCACAATTGGAGAAAATAAAAGACAGAAATTTGCTTTTTCCAATATGCCAAAACAAATATCTGTGATATCTTCTGTTAAACATACTTATAAGGAAGAATTTGTGGCTAATAAAGCTCTTGAAGCCCAAATCAATCCATCATTATCACCCAAAATGAGACACGAACTTATTGATGTATTATACACATATAAAAATGCCTTTGCTTCTGATAATGAACCATTAGGCCCTATTAAAGGGCATGAAGCTCATATTACTCTTAATATTGAAAGACCATACCCTCCAGTACTTTGAAGACCAGCTTATCCAGCCAGTCCCACAGCTATAGTGTAAGGTGCAGATATGAAACTTTGATAAAATAACAAGTACTTTTCCTGTCCTCAAAATTTGTATAAGGTAAAATTATTTAAAAATAGTAATACAAAGTATTTTTAAAGAGAAAACATGCCAATTTTCTTGTTTTTAGCTTTGTAAGTATAAAACAATAATTTAATAAGAGTTTATTGTTTTACCAACAATAAATATTTATCCAAAAATACTTTACAAGAGATATTTAAGGCTACAAAAGAAGTTTCTTCAAGAGCAATTTCAATTGGAATTAATCAGGCAAGCAGCTGCAAGCAATTAATCAAAGAACTAAATCTTCAAAAATACATTTAAATAGAAAACGTGCCCAAAGGTGACCAGAGTGAATTTGGAAACAAAGTGACAAAGCTAACAGTGATGAAAGATGCTTTAATTCACTTTTGGGGTGGTTTAAGGGGTGAAAATGATTATAAGAGTTACAAAAAATGATTATAATGATTTTTTCACGTGTTTAAAAGGTTCAAAATGATTTATAAAGGTTGGTTTGAATCTTTCATTTATTGGTTTAACAATGTTTAAACTAATTATAAAAGGAAAAGATTCTAACATGAAGAGAAAAGTGGGGCAAAGAAGACATTCTTTTCTAGCCATCAATTTTCTTACTCCAAAAGTAAAATTTACTCCTGAAAGTCGTGGAAAACACTCTGACAACAGAAAAGGCAATTATGGCATCATTGAACCCTGGCTTAGAGCAACAAAGGGCTGGTTTTAGCCATTTTTTGCTGTTTTTTGCCATTTTTGCCCCTTAAATCAGCCATTACTATAGTAATAACTGTCCTAGAGCCACCAAAACACGTCAGAATGAGTGTGAGAGACATAGAAACAAGTCAAAACTGTCTTTACTAATATTGCTTTATCTTAAGGGTAGTTTTACCCTCTTGGCAACATTTAAAACTGCCCTGGTTGGTATCAATACCTCATCATCAATTGAGTCACAGACCCCATGACTCAATTCCAGGCCAAAAGTGATGAAATTTTGCATGTATTTTGACATCCCACGCCTGTCAGAAAGTATTTTGGAGGTCTGGCTCCCCTTTAGAGCTGGAGTTCCTTTTCCTCCGCAAATCTAATCTTTCCAATTTATTTTTTCCTTTAATTCCTCATCATGTATTATACTTATAATTTACATATGTAATTCAATTGAGTTTTACAGTACACTACTGTAATAATTGACAGATCATATGTAAATAAAAGTTCACTTATATAATACACATGCACATTTTGCCAATTCAATTGAATTCAATTGAAAATACTTCAATTCCTCATAACTTCTGAGCTATACACAACACCTCAATTTTAACAGAAAAATTGATGATTAACACTACATGTGAGGTGAATTAATTAAGGTTTTGAGGATTACCAACTTTTATACAGAAAATACAAAAAACTTAACTTAAGCTTATTTAGAGTTGAGTTACAAAAATTTCACTCAGAGGTGACCCCACCTAATTTTTGATAAGGAATCCAATGGTGAAATAAATTTTATATGTTAATTTTTTGGATAGAAAGTTATGATAAATTTTATTTAAATTTTTTTCCAAAACTGTTTTATTTTGATTAATTTTGTTGAGAAATCATTTTTACTTAAATTTTTCAAGGAAAAATGTGTTTGTACAATTTCAAAGTTCAATGTATTTTTTCTTTTCAAATCATAATCAAATTTTTGATTTTGTATATAAATTCATATTTATATTTTCATTTCTATTTTCATAATATAAATAAATTGATTTTTTTTATGCTTGTATATTAATTTTTTGTTTGTGGTCTTTTGGGTATATGAAAATACCTCTAAGGCTCACATAGAGAAGCCTTGGGAAAATATATCCAAGAGTTGATCCAACTTGGTGTACTAAGGAAAGTAGGCCATAATGAAGAATTTGAAGTAACAACACCTGTCATTACTGCTTGGAATAATGATAAATCAATGATGGTTGGAGATTTTAGAGCATTGAATACCTACACAGTTCCAGATAGGTATCCAATTCCTAGAATTCAAGAGACCTTGACCCAATTGTATAAATCCAAGTATATAACATCAATGGATGCATTAAAAGGCTTTCCTCAAAATGTTTTGATGCCCACAACTAGGAAATTACTTATAATTATCACTCACTGTGGTATTTATGAGTTTCTTAGAATGCCATTTGGTATTAAAAATGCACCATCTTGTTATCAAAGAATGATGAATGCCATCTTCCCCACAGAATTATCTGCAGGATGGCTTATCATTTATATTGAGGACATTATCATATGTTCTGACTCATGGTGTTTGCACCTTGAAATACTTGCAAGAGTACTTGACAAAGTTACAGGAGTGAATATGAAGATTTCACTCAAGAAATGTAATTTTGGCTTTGAAGAACTTAAAGCTTTAGGACATATTGTTTCTGGTTTAAGCTTGGGTATTGACAAAAATAAAGTGGTAGCAGTGTTACTTAAGCCAATACCCCAGAATAAGAAAGAAATGATGTCTTTTCTTGGAGTTTCCAGTTATTACAGGCAACACCTGAAAGACTTTGCAATTCTAGCCAAGTCACTCTATATAATCTATGATCAACAGACAGTAGTTGAGATTACACAGGAAAGAATTGAAGCTTATGATAAGATAAGGAAAGCTCTTACAGAAGCACATTTACTCCTCATTCCTGACTGGAATATACCTTTTAAATTGTACATTGATGCATGTGGAGATGGATTAGGGGCAGCCCTACATAAAGTCCAAATTATTGATGACAAACCTACATAGGGACCAGTTTGTTACATCTCAAGACAAATAAAACCAACAGAAGCCAGATATGGTGAAAGCCAGATGGAGTGCTTATTTTTGGTATTGGCACTTGATAAAATACATTATTATTTTGATGGCAGTGTTTTTAAAGTGATTACTGACTGTAATGCTGTGAAATCACTTCTTAACATGAAAACTTGCAACAGACATATGTTGAGATGGCAAATAGCCATTCAATAATATAGAGGTAACATGACTATAGTTTATAAGGCAGGAAACATTCACATGAATGCAGATAGACTTAGCAGGTGGGCATTAGCCAATACTCCTGATAACCGAGCTTATGTACCTTTGGAAGCAGAACCACAGATTCCAATTGAAGGAATTAACATGACTGATATTGGGACTGAATTCTTTGAAGGGGTCAGAGAATCTTAAAAGCAGCACAAGAATTTCCATATCTTGACTTCCTTTTTAGATAAAGACTGAAAAGATACATCTCCAGTAAATGCACTGGATGAAGTTTGGAAAAATTCCTAATCTGAAGAAATATTTCACTTGTTTGATGGGATAATTTACCACAGAACCAAACACTCTTGTATAATGACATTGTGTAGCCAATTGCTTATCAATACCATTTTTCATGAATGCCATGATAGCATCTACGTTGGACACCTGTCAGAAGACAGAACACTTTAAAAATTGAAGAACTGTGCATGGTGGCAATCTTGGAAAAAAGAAAACATTGAATATTGCCATACCTGTGATGGATTCCAAAAGGAAAACAGGAGTACAGGCAAGAAATTTGGACTGATGATTCATATTCAAGAACCAAAATTCCATTTGGAAGTTGTTCACATGGATTGGGTCACAGCACTTCCTCCAAGTGGTGAAAAATGTTTTAATGCTTGTTTAGTCATTGTAGAAAGATATAGAAAAACACCCATATTCTAACCATTTCATGAAGATGACACTGGTATGGATACAGCTCTTCCTCTATGGAGTATAGTTATTTCCCATACAGGATTATTTAGGATTAACATAAGTGACAGAGATCTCAAACTTACATCTGCACTCTGGACCAATCTTCACAGATTGTTTGGGACTAAGTTATCATTCTCAACAGTATATCACCCTCAAACAGATGGACTAGCAGAGAGAATGATTCAAACTTTGGAGGAAATGATCAGGAGATTATGTGCATATGGGTTAGAATTCAAAGACTAAGATGGCTTTACCCATTACTGGTGCACTTCAATACCTGCATTAGAACTGGAATATAAGACATCAGTCCATTATTCTACAGGCCAAACTCCTGCTATGTTAGAAAAAGGATGGAATCCAAGACTCCCAGCAGACACACTGAGGAAAGACTTGATTGACATTCATCCTACAGCTTCCAGCTTCAAGATAATGATTGATAAAGTGAGAAATGATGCAAAACTGATTATGAATGACACTTTTGACTATGCAAAGCAGAAGTGGGACAAGAGTCACAAAGTACCAGACTTCATAGTAGGAGACTTAGCTATAGTTTCAACCTTGAATTTTAATAATATCAAACACCCAAAGAAACTTAAATATTGTTATGTAGGACCTTTTGTTATTGTTTCCTTACATGGAACCAATGCAGTTAAAGTGGAATTGAGTGGTGAATTGGAAAATAAACACCCCACCTTTCCAGGAAGCTTGATAAAACCTTATCACCAAGCTGACAAAGAAGAATTATCTTTAAGGAACCCAACTCTTTTGACTGTACCATCAGTGGAACAGAGTGAAGAGAAAAAGATAAAGAAAGTCATTAAAGAAAGAAGACTTAGGGGTAAAAATTAAAGAGAATATCTTGTCAGATATAAAAATCCAGTACATGAAGATGAATTGCTGGCAGAATCAGGAATACCTTACTCAGATAACCTCTTAAGAAGATTTAGACATGAATGAAGGCTACAAGCCTGAATATGTCTATAAATTTGGTTTAAATTACTTGATCTGAGTAATGTGAAGAGGTTGGACAGTGGACATTAACCCCCTTTGGGGCCTTCTTCTTCTTAATACAATTAATAAAATTGTAGTACAATTCTGTTTTTTGGTGGGAGGGAATTTGAGCCTTGAGGTATATTTTAAATACTCAAATAGGCCACAATTATCTTAAAAATAAATTGTGAGCTATGCATATCTCATAAGTCATGCATGTATTCAAAATTAATCATTTTTTATTTCAGAAAAGATGAATAACTTTTTATTGAGTACATAAATCCATGAATTTTAGGCTTTGTTTGGATTCTACACAAAATTTCACCTTGCGTAGGTCCATAGAGTGAATAAGCTTAAATCAACTCTTTGAGGTGGTAATATGGAAAATACTTAAATACCACATAAAAGATCTGTAAAAATCTTTGTTTTTCTCAATTTCACGCCAAAAGAATGGGAATGTGAGAAATCCCATGTTATATATACACTAAAAATAGTGTTATGAATGTTTGTGGCACTTAATATTATGGTATTCTTACATACACTTTTGGTACACCCGTAGTGGATCTCTCACTTGAAGCCTGAATTTCTATATTTGATGTAAAAAATAGTCAAGGGGGACAAAAGACATCAAAGAGAGCCAGGGTACCCAAAATCCGAGGTCTCTGAGGTGTAGAAAGCTCCAAAGCTTTGACTCATGGCTAATCTTGGCCCAATGGGTAAACTAAAGCCTTTTGGGAACTTGGTTGGCAAGTCAAAACTTTATTATATCATAAGAAAATAGCAAATAAGCTGCTATTTTGACATGCCAAGGAGGTAAAGAGAAACTTAGACTCCTATAGCCATATCAATTCTTAATTAATTTCCGTTTAAAAACCCCCAAACTGTAATTAAAACCCTTTTTGAACTAGTATCCATTGATTAACCTCATAGCAACCAACCATATATTGCTATTTGCAATTCTATGTAGAAATGAGGTAAAAACTTCAAAAATTCATTAAAAACACAATTATTAATTAATCTTTCTGAAGCTTCCAGGACCAATTAAGAACTGTATAATTCATATAAAAACCAAAAAGAATTCTACTTACTAAGTAAAATTTTGTAAGGTTTGACTATGAAACAATAAGTAAAAATTACTAATATTTTACTTATTGTACTATGAATGTCCTTATAAATGAAATAAATAAGATAAAAATAATTATAATAATAAAGAATTATTATAATTATGGCGTAAAATAACTATATTATTATATAAATATAATAATATAATTTATATTATAAAGATAATATATATAAAATAAATACATTAATATAAGATAATTAATATATTAAAAAGCACTTTATTATTGTTACCAACAAATAATAAAGGTGTAGAAAATTGCTTTTTATTAATAAAAAACAATTAATAACAAGAATATTACCAATATCAAAGTTATAAATTAATATAAATACTATTTATATCAATTATGGTATTATTAAGAAAGTAATAATAGAGGAAGATTATTATAAGAGGGAAAATAACCTACTTTTAATGCTTAATATAATATTTTTGAGTAAATTTACACCTAGAAATGTAAATACAACTTATTCAAATTGTAAATACAATAAATTTTAATAGAAATTACAAATTCTCTTGGTTTTACGTGGAATTGAAGTTTTTGAGAGAAATTTAAACAAAATAATTAAATAATTGTAATAATCACGTCAAAGATGAGGATTACTATAAGATGATCTTTGGTCTTTAATAATATAAAAGTTTTATATATAAAGAATAAAGAAATTACCTTTTTTATTTAATGATTTAATGTTTTGTAAGCGTCTGAGGGGAAAACAGAGTAAAAAGAGCTCTATTTGTAGTAAATACCTCCCTCCTAGGGTCCAACAGGCTTCTAGTAGACGTGCACCGATCATATCCACTTGAATTGATCAAAAGTTTGAGGTTTGGTGATGATTACATCATGATCAAACCATCTTACCTCATTATTATGCCATTATTTAGAGCTATTACTATAACTGTAAGTTTGATGACGTCAAGGCTTGGCAGAATCCCAAATTTCATGGATTCTATTAGTTTTACTCATAAACTAACAGTATTCACTAATTTTATCACTCATATGACTGTTAAACCTAATTTAAAGCTACAGTGAGTGATCATAAATGATCAAATTAAGCTCAAATTTTAATCCTTAATGAATTTTAAGATTTACACGCTACAGAAATACATAGAGTGAATTATATTAGCTTGGCATAACCTTATTGTGCTTCCAAGGGCATTTTATTACATAATCAAAACTCTATTTTTGATGATTTTTCTTGTAACTCATCTTTTCTGTCGAAATTTAATATTTTAAACTTCAAACTATGATTTCAAGGGGTTATACCTTGAATATTATAATAAAAAATACATCATTCTTCACAAATGAACTAGGAGAATCTAACTGTGTACTTTCTTTTAAGTTTGGACCACTTTCACAACAAAGTGGTCAACAGCTCTGTTGATTTTAGTCAATAATCCCATACAGTTTTTAATCTTGTTTATAACTTGTGAAATAAACTTCATTTCTGTATTCCTAAAGTAATTAAGTAATGACTTTATTTTTGTTTCATCACTCTATCATGCATATTTCAAAAGATATTAGCTAAAATCCTTGAATATATGTGTTAACCAAAAAAGTGCATATATTCAGCTTAATTCCTTAAGTATTGACTTTGGAGCTTAGCTTATTAATTATTTATATGTGGAATTTTATGGAGAATCCAGTTGTATCAATTATCTCACATGTTGTTTCATTGGTTATTGAAATAAACAAGGATTTGTGTTTTTTATGAGGTATTATTACTTATAACTCATTAAATATTGACTTTACAGATATGCCATAAAAATGGTATATGTGTATTTTACCATGGGGAATCCAATGGTATAATTTATTTCACATGCTTGTTAATTGGATTTTAATTTAAACCAAGCTTTATGCCAATTTATGGCATCTTTGTGATTTTAAGGTAATTATTTTTAATGTATAATTATTTTAAATATTTCTTGTGACCTTTTTGGGTATATGGTCATACTTCAAAGGTTCACATTCCCTACCACCAAAGAAAATATTTTACCACAGTATGATATGTGTAGTTAGGGTATCATTCACTGTCCTACCTCTTCAATAGACTTTGTTAGTCTTGAAGCTCAATAATGCTTAGTTTTTCTATTTTTCAGGTTTTCTTTCATGTCTGAACCTTCTTAGTAGTTTATCAGCATTTGTTATATCTTTCTCAAGTAGCCATTCATCTTCTTGAGTTGAATTTCTACACCTTACAAGGTATTCTCTTTCTTTTTTGCTTCTTGTCCTTCTTTCTTTAAGGACTTTTACAATCTTCTTTTCTTCTCCTTCTTCCAAGGGGGGAATTTCAAGTGGGGGTTTATTTCTTAGTGGAAATAACTCTTTGTCACTTGAGCTGTAAGGTTTTATCAGACTTACAGGGAAAGTTAGTGGTTTGTTCATTAATTCACCTGTGAGTTCCAATTGCACAGCATTGGGTCCATGAAGTGCTTTTATCATAAATGTTCCTGCAAAGGAATCTTTCAATTTCTTTGGACCCTTTATGTTATTGAAATTAAGGGTTGATACTAGGACCAAGTCTCCTATTTTGAAGTCAGGTGGTTTATGAATTTTGTCCCATCTTTCTTTTGAATATTTGAAAGAATCTTTCATACATCTGTTTGCATGGTGTCTTTCTTTGTCAAGCATTATCTTAAAGCTGCTTGCTGTTGGATGTATATCCACTAAGTCCTTTTTGAGGGTATCATAAGGAAGTCTTGGATTCCAACCTTTTTCTAGCATTGCTGGTGTTTTGCCGGTGGAAGAATGGATTTATGTTTTATATGCCAGTTCACGAGCTGGTATAAGTGTACACCAATCATGGCTAAAACCATAAGAATATTTGAATTCTATTCCATAAGCACAGAATCTTCTGATCATGTCCTCCAAGGTCTGAATCATTATTTCTGCTAAACCATCAGCTTGAAGATGGTAAGCTGTTGAGAATGATAATTTTGTTCCAAACAAGTTATGGAGATTTCTCCATAATGCTGAAGTGAACTTTGGGTCTCTGTCACTTATAATATTTTGGAATAAGCCTGTATGGCTAATAACTTTATTCCATATCATTATTGCTGTGTCCATAGCTGTGTCATCTTTGTGACATGGTAGGAACATGGGAGTTTTTCTATACCTGTCAACCAATACTAGGCATGCATTATAGCTTCTGTCTCCTCCTGGAGGTAATGCTGTTACCCAATCCATATGAACTATTTCCCAAGGGGATTTTGATTCTTGGATTTGGATCATCATTCCAAATTTCTTTCCTGTGGCTCTGTTAGCTTTTTGACATCTGTCACAGGTTTGGCATTATTCTGAAACATCTTTCTTCCAATTTGGCCATCAAGAGCAGGTTTTCACTCTTTCTAGTGTTCTGTCTTCTGAAAGATGTCCAGCTGCAACACTATCATGACACTCATGTAAAATAGTGTTTATCAGGGTTCTATCTGTTAAGGCCATAACACATGTGTGTTTTGTTCTATGCTAAAGGATTCCATCAAGGAGGTGGAATCTTCCTTCATCATATGCCTTCTTCCATGTTTCATATAATTCTTATGAAAGTGATGAATCTTTGCAGTCTTTCATTAGAAGTTGGCTTAAGATATGGCAATTCTTGTCTATCTTATAGCTTTCTTCAACTTAGTTAAAGACTTCTGTGGCAATGTCTGTAACACATATTCCTTCTATGTGGTGCTCTTCCTGTGGTACCCATTCTGGATTGTCAGGGGTATTTGCTAGAGCCCATCTGCTAAGACCATCTGCATTTTTATGAATATTGCCAGATTTATGAACAATAGTCATATTTCCTCTGTATTCTTGGATAGCAATTTGCCATCTCAGCATATGTCTATTTGAAGTTTTCATATTCAATGGAGATCTTACAGCATTACAGTCTGTAATCACATCAAATACTGTTCCATCCAAGTAATAATGTAATTTTTCTAGAGCCCACACTAAGCAGAGGCATTCCATTTGGCTTGCTCCATATCTTGCTTCTGTTGGCTTTATTTGTCTGGAAATAAAACAGATTGGTCCTTCTACTGGTTTATCATTGATAATTTGTGTCTGGTGTAGTGCAGCACCTAGTCCTTCTCCACAAGCATCAATGTACAGTTTGAAGGGTAGTTTCCAATCTGGCATTAGAAGAAATGGGGCATTTGTCAAGGAATTTTTTGATTCTTCATATGCCTTGACTCTTTCTTCTGTCATTTCATGGACTATTTGTTGGTCACATAGCTTATACAAGGATTTAGCAATTTTTTCAAAGTCCTTTATATGCTGTCTATAGTATCCAGCAAATCCTAGAAATGATTGCATTTCTTTTTTGGTTTGAGGCATTGGCTTAGGTAGTACTGCTGCTACTTTATTCTTGTCTATGCCTAGACTAAGTCCAGATACAACATGTCCTAGTGCTTTTAGTTCACTATATGCAAAATGACACTTTCTCAAGGAAATTTTCATATTCACTTGCACTATTTTTTGTAGTACTCTTTCTAGTCTTGTGAGGTTATTTTCCCAAGTTTCTGGGAAAACTATGATATCATCAATATAGATGATGAACCATCCTTTTGAAAATTCTTCAGGAAATATGGTGTTCATCATCCTTTGGTAATGGGAAGGTGCATTTTTTATGCCAAATGGTATTCTTAAGTATTCAAAAATCCCACAGTGGACTATTATCCTTAGAAGTTTCTTGGCATTGTCTGTTAAGAAATTTTGATGAAAACCCTTTAAGGCATCCATGGCTGTAAGGAACTTATCTTGTGACAATTGTGTCAATGTCTCATGGATTCTGGGTATTGGGTATCTGTCTGGAATGGTATAGGTGTTCAGGGCTCTGAAGTCTCCTACAATCCTTGATTTTCCATTATTCCAAGTTATAATGACAGGTGTAGTGACCTCTACCTGTTCATTATGTCCTACCTTTCTTAATACTCCAAGGTCCATTAATTATTTAATGTGTACCTCCAAGGCTTCTCTAGCCCTTGGACTAGCTGGTTAAGCTGGTCTCCTTGATAAAAGTGGGTAAGGCTTTTCCACATTAAGAATTATATCTACCTCATTCCCAATTATGGCACCTAGTGGCTCCTTGTCAGTTGCAAAGGCATTTTTGTACTTAAATAAGAGGTCAATCAATTTTTCATTCATTTTTTCTGTTAATTCTTGATTGAATTCTGCCTTTTTGAGTTGTTCAGATATAAAAAGGTCCTTTTCTAGACTTTTTTCCTCATTCCTAATAACTTTGATTTGTTTTTTGTTATTTAAGAAACCAAACTTTTGTCTTCTGTTATCTCCTATGGTAAAACATCTGTCTTTTTGGTTAGAAATATCTATATCATAAATTGATAAGTAGTCATTTCCAAGTATAAAGTCATTACTAGTACAGTTGTCCATTACTACAAACTCTACTGTGATTCTGACACATTGTGACAGGTGAGGAAAAATTAGTGTTAAATCAATTATTCCAAGGGGCTTCATGCTCTCACTTGCACTACTAAATTTGACACCTTGTATTGGCATAAGTTTCTCTTGCCAGTCTGGGACAATGGTTCTTAAGTAACTTTTACCAACACAGGTGCAATATGCTCCTGTATCTAAGCTTACTTTTCCTTCTTGGTTATCAACCATAACAATACTTATACTTGATTTTCCAGCTGTATATCCCATTCCTATTGCAGGTTTTGTTCTGTACATCTTGGCATCTTGTATATTTGTCAGGTTTGTGTCAGATGTCCCAACTTGTGGTAAGTTTCAGTTAACATCGGGTACTTCATGAATTATATCAATATTATTAATTTGTGCATTAATTATATTAATTTCATCACTTTCAGAACTTTCTGACTCTTCTGTTTCTTTTTCAGAGTCAGATTCCTCCTCTTTGTGATTGTGGTTTTCTGTTACCATAATTTCATTAATCTTTGCCTTTTTGAGGCAATTATTGGCTAAATGTCTAATACCTCCACATTTATGGCATTTTCTTTGCTCATTATTATTGGATGTATTGGGCTTGAAAGGTTCTTTTGCTTTATCTTTTTTGATAAATGGTTTATTTGGACTTTTAATCTCCGATTTCTTCCAAGTTCTGCCAATTTTTGTTCTTGTTACTATGTCTTCTAGTGCATTGATATACTCTTCTGTGGGGCATGGTTCTATACATCTGCTCCTCAGGGCATGTTCTAGCTCTCCTCCACATTTTTTAAGTATTCTAATGTGCACCATTTTCTGTGACATTTCTGGGTACAATGCATTAAGTCCTTCAACTTGTTTCAAGAACGAAGTTAAAGGCTTGTCTTTTTCTGGGTCAAAGAAAGAATTTTTAAATGCATTTTCTATCTTGTACCTCCAGGCATCATTAGCCCACTTGGTGATTATTTCTTGTTTCCACCAAGACCAGGTATTTTTGCCATTTGTTTGCCTTATGCCATAATACCATCTTTTTTCAGATTTTTCAAATAATGAATGTAATCTTGCAGTGATTAATTCATCTGGTATGGCATAATCTACTTGTAGCATGTAAATTGTTTTGATAAATGACATGTGGTCATATTCACCTTCTCCTGTGAATGTTGGCCATTCTTTCAATTGAGGTACTTCCTTCATTAAGACTTGGTTATTGTCTTGGTGACTCAATTCTGTGATTAATGGGTTTGTTAATTCCTCTTTTGGTTTAACAGGGCTTCTTATGTGAGAAAATGGTTTTGATAAATTTGGAATATTTGAGTTAGCCTCATTAATTTTATCCATTTTTTCAGTAATAAGCCTTATTTCACTTTGAATATCATCTTTCAGATGCATTCTTGCTTCATCACTCTTTTCCACATGGTACAAAAGTAATTTTTGGTGTGATGAAGTCTTTTCTTCAAATTCTTCTACAGAAATGCTTAATTTGTTCAATTTTTATGTAAGATTATCAATACTCACATCATAATTGATTGTCAAAGTTTTTTCTTTGATATCACTTATGTATTTGTACAACTCTTGTTGTCCTTGTATTAATTTCTGAGTATTATCAATTAATACTTTCGGTTTATTATTTTAAATCATATATTCAATGTTATCAATTTCTTTTTTATTTTGTACAACAAGCTTTGTTAAAGATGATAAGCTATTATTTATTTCTTGGAAAGATAATAAACTATTTTTAATGTCTTGAAGAGGTAAAATACTATTTTTAAGCTCTGTTAAAGTATTTACAACATCAGGAGACAAGGTTATTTCTTTGTGAAATGGGGTTGTCTCATTCTTTGCTCCTCTTTGTCTTTGAACTCCATCAAAGTTCTGGCCATGTTGAATACATTTTCCATGGCATCTTTTTGGATTTTGGGGATCCTGTAGCTTGGGGAATATGGTTTTCTCCAATTCTTTTTCTTGTTCTTCTTCCCTTCTTGGGGAAGTTGGTTGGCTTGGGGCTTGCTGGTAGAAGCTACTGGGGCTTCTTCCTTGGTTGCCTCCTTCTTTTTGGCATGGTACTCCTTGATCTTTTTGATTTGAGTTTTGGATGATATGGATTCCATCCATTGGAGTATCTCACTATTTCTCCTCTTTGAGGAACTTTTTCAGGATGTGCCAGGAGTTCATCACTCCTTGGTGTATTTGGGGCAACATTTCCCAATCTTTGTCCTTGTACACCGTGTAGTACTGTTTGTACTGGCTCATGTAAATGTCTATTTGAGCCCTCTGAATGTGATTTGTACCTGTTTGAGTTATTCATACTTAGTTCCAATTCTGGTTCAGATATCATGGGCATTTCTGGGACTTGCCTTTGGGATAAGGCACTTCCTTGTGTGGATTCTGTTCCACTGGGGATATTGCCCTTCCTTTTCCCTTTTGAGGGATCAATTCTACCTCTGAGTCCAGCTCCATCTGATTGGATGGAGTATTGGGAGCCTCTTTTGGTAGTCATATTTTAAGAAAAATAAGAAATAAGAAGACTTTAGAACAGGAATTCTTCTTATGGAAATTTATAAATGAGGTACTCACCTTCAGAGTCCTGAATAGTGGGTCCTGGAAAGTCCAATTTCTTGGGTTTCTTTTTCTTAGTTATTATTGGTGTTGGGGAACTTTGGCAAGTTTCTTCCACCAATCTTTCAACATTGGTTTGGTTGTCCTCTGTTGGATTGTCTTCAAACACTAAAAAAGACAAATAAATATAAGTCTTTTATATAAAATTGTTATTTTTGGTGAGATATGGCAATTGTCCCTGAAAAAATTGCTTTTATATCTTTTTTTATTAAAAAAGTGAAAATAATTAAAGAAATGAAATTAAAATGAATAAAATAACTTTTTTATTGGTTTTTAATATTTTTATTATTTTTTATGTTTTTATTTTTAAATAATAAAATAAAATGAATATGATTCTTTTATAAAATTAATTTATAATATAAAATTATTCTTAATTCATAAAATATCTTTTTTAATCACTTGAGTCACTCAAAGAAAGTTTTTGCAAGTCTAAGGATGTGAAAAACCACGTGTAAGACAGTACAATTGCTTTCCAAATGCCTCAATAGCCTTTAAAATCAATAAATATATAATTATTATATAATTGTATGATTATAATTATAATTTATTATTGGATAAACCCAATTAGAATATTTTTAAAGGTCTTTTAGAGTAAATATCACAGCCAGGCCCCCAAATGTAAGGTTTGACTATGAAACAATAAGTAAAAATTACTAATATTTTACTTATTGTACTATGAATGTCCTTATAAATGAAATAAATAAGATAAAAATAACTATAATAATGAAGAATTATTATAATTATATTATTGAATAAATATAATAATATAACTTATATTATAAAAATAATATATATAAAATAAATATATTAATATAAGATAATTAATATATTAAAAAGCACTTTATTATTGTTACCAACAAATAATAAAGGCGTCAAAAATTGCTTTTTATTAATAAAAAACAATCAATAACAATAATATTACCAATATTAAAGCTATAAATTAATATAAATACTACTTATATCAATCATGGTATTATTAAAAAAGTAATAATAGAGGAAAATTATTATAATAAGAGAAATAACCTACTTTTGATGCTTAATGTAATAATTTTGAGTAAATTTATGCCTAGAAATTTAAATAAAAACTATTTAAATTGTAGTTACAATAAATTTTAAGAGAAATTACAAATTTTCTTGGTTTTATGTGGAATTGAAGTTTTTGAGAGAAATTTAAAAAAATAATTAAATAATTGTAATAATCACGTCAAAGATGAGGATTATCATAAGATGATCTTTGGTCTTTAATAATATAAAAGCTTTATATGTAAAGAATAAAGAAATTACCTTTTTTATTTAATGATTTAATGTTTTGTAAGCATCTGAGGGGAAAACAGAGCAAAAAGAGCTCTATTTATAGTAAATACCTCCCTCCTAGAGTCCAACAGGCTTCTAGTAGACGTGCACTGATTATATCCACTGTAATCAATCAATATTGTAAGGTTTGGTGATGATTAGATCATGATCAAACCATCTTACCTCATTATTACGCCATTATTTAGAGTTATCACTATAACTCTACGTTTGATCACGTCACGGCTTAGCAGAACCCCAAATTTTGTGGATTTTATTAGTTTTAATCATAAACTAACACTATTCACTAATTTAATAACTCATATGACTGTTAAGCTTAATTTAAAGCTACAGTGAGTGATCATAAATGATCAAATTAAGCTCAAACTTTGATCCTTAATAACTTTCAAGATTTACATGCTACAAAAATACATAAAGTGAATTCTAATAGCTTGGAATAACCTTATTGTGCTTCCATTAGCATTTAATTACATGATTAAAACTCTATTTTTGATGATTTTTCTTGTAACTCATCTTTTCTGTCAAAATTTAATATTTTAAACTTCAAACTATGATTTCAAGGGGTTATACCTTGAATATTATAATAAAAAATATATCATTCTTCACAAATGAACTAGGAGAATCCAACTGTGTACTTTCTTTTAAGTTTGGACCACTTTAACAACAAAGTGGTCAACAGCTCTGTTGATTTTAGTCAATAATCCCATACAGTTTTTAATATTGTTTATAACTTGTGAAATAAACTTCATTTCTGTATTCCTACAGGAATTAAACAATGACTTTATTTTTGGTTCATCACTCTATCATGCATATTTCAAAAGATATTAGCTAAAATCCTTGAATATATGTGTTGACCAAAAAAGTGCATATATTCAGCTTAATTCCTTAAGTATTGACTTTGTAGCTTCGCTTCTTAATTGTTTTATATGTGGAATTTTATGGAGATTTCAATTGTATCATTTAATTCACATGTTGCTTCATTGGTTTTGAAATACATAAGGATTTGTGTTTTTTATGAGGTATTATTACTTATAACTCATTAAATATTGACTTTACAGATATGCCATAAAAATGGTATATGTGTATTTTACCATGGGGAATCCAATTGTATAACTTATTTCACATGTTTGTTCATTGGTTTTTAAGTTAAACCAAGTTTTATGCCAATTTATGGCATTTTTGTAATTTTAAGGTAATTATTTTTAATGTATAATTATTTTAAATATTTCTTGTGACCTTTTTGGTTATGTGGTCATATCTCAAAGGTTCAAAAACTCAAAGCTTTACTTACAGTACATTTTTGATGATTCCATGTGAAATACTGAATCTTTAAAAATTCACAGAAAATAAAATCTGTGATGAATTTTCCAATAACATTTATAGCTTTGAAAAATCAATGATTAGTTTGGAATAAAAGAAGATTTACAGTTGTTACTCCTTTTATTCTCAACCATAAATGCGTTGGTAGTCACGTAAAAGCATCAATTAAGTAATTATGATAATGTTATGTGACTCACTGGTCTTTCAGCTTGCTCCATGGCATGCCTCTGCAAGCTGTTGTTGACTTAAAAGAGGACTCCTCTTGCTGTTTTTTCCAGATTATCACCTCATTCAATTATACCTTTATTACCAACAAGTAAGTATTAGTTAAATCTTTTCTTATATGTTTTATTCTTTCAGAATCAATAAAAAAAGACGTGAAATTGTGGGAATCAACTATATATTGTTGTTATACTGTTATAAATCCATTTTGATCCATTAAATCCACAATTATCTGTCAAATTTCTCTGCTATCATCTTTATTAAGTTCTTTGGAGTATTAAATTATATTTATAATTATTCTTGCAAAAGATAATTATATATTAAAATAACTTTATCATTTTAAAGAAGTTTTATTATTAAATACTTCTTGTAATTTATTCTAGTAGACAATTACTTCCTACCGTTATAATCACTAGTAGTGTATAACTAGTAAAAGAAATAAATACATAATTAATTGATTATTTAATTGTGGTTATAATAATTTTTATTTTTATATTTCATAAGAACAGTCATAAAACTGTTTATTAATAGTAATATTATCAACAGTTTCATAGACACATATTACATTTCTAGGATAGACAAAAACATCTGGGCCATTAGGTTAAGTGTAGGAAAGATGGAACTTTGGGACTTCTAAAAAAGCTGGGTATTGGTTGTCTTGGGCTCAGGAAATTTTGAATAAAAGTGTTTGAGTTTTTTCTCTAAAGCCACATCTTCCCATGAATATGAGCAATAAATCTCATCAAATAAGGCTGTAGCCTTGTTTGATGAGATTATTGGTGGGTGTTTAAAAAAGAACTTCTTTCTTGATTCATATTCAAAAATGCAGGTAAGCTTTCCCACTGAACAATCAAAGCAAGCCAAAGTTGAGTCATGGGTGAAGAAAAATTGAGCTTGAATAGAGGGCTCAAATTGAGGCACAAATTGCTGGAGTTAATTGGGAAGTGTTTAATTTATTTCATTTATGGCTGGTTGTATTGGACTTACATTGTATTGGTCACCAGCCTAATAGAGATATGAGGAATTCGGTTGGGAAGAGTAAATAATTGATAAACTAAAATGACTTATTTTGTTGATCCTTTTGATTGGAAGAAGGTACAGGGGGAGTGCATTATCCCCCCTGGGGTCAGCAGTTGAAATGTTTCCTTCATTCTTGGTTACCAAATTCACTTTAAAAAAAGTATCCTACTGAGGGAACTTGATCTATAGGGGTCTCCTGGATGGCCTGTACAGAAAAAGAAAAAAAGTGAGGTAATGGAGATGCAAATACTTTTGGTGGCATCATGAAGGCGGTGAAGAGAATTGATCATCACATTTACCTTGTCCCATTAAAGGGGTGAGAGGCAATACAAGACAAGGTTTGGAGTGCTATAAAATAAATGGTATGCCCCTTTGTGGTACCGTGCTTATGTAAGCAACTCATAAGTCAAGTTTCAGTGTGTACACAAATGGAACAACAGAGTAGTTGCTTTGGTGGTTTAATCTTCATCATCATCCATCAGCTTGACAGTTGTTGAAAATTTTTTGCTTTTCTGTGGGCTTTGATGCAAATATGATGCAAGGCAAGTGCTTCCCAAAATTATTGAGTTATAGCTTAGATTATACCAATGTGGTTGGTTGATTGAGTTGGAAATAGCCATGGGTCTATTGAGCCCTTCAGTACCAACAGGCAATTCTGGTGTTGGCTGGGGAAGGCCACTAATTCCTTCTCAAGAAGCCAATTGGATAGTGTGTTCCATGAACCTTATTGCTTGAGTTTTGGCACAGAACAAGTTGGTTATGGCTGGGATCTCATTGGCCATGCCGGAGTTGACAGATGCCTTATCAGTGATGATGGAAATAATGTTAGTTTTGAGATTGTATTGAGCCATATTTTGAGGAATATTTTGGTAAGTTCAGAACCCAAAAGATCACCTAAGAAGCTAATCAGCTTATAACACACAAAAAAAAACTCAAGAAACTTAAAGACTTAACTTCAATTTCAGTGAGGCCCAAAACAATGGAAATGAGGTTGAAATTCATTTCAAGATAGTGGCCTGTGACTACCATAAAGGCAGTCACATTAGGGCTGGTCCAAGTATCAGTCATAAATGATAAAACGCTTTCATGGCTGGAGAGAGTCTGCTGATAATGCTCTTGATGAAAAAAGAAGATGCTTGACAGATGAGCCATCAATGCTGCTTGACAAACCATCATTTTCAAGACACTGGGGTTACAAAGCTCAAGGAGAGCATGAAAGGGTTTTGATTTGGTTATTGAGGGAGGGAGGTCACAGTCAGATATGAAATAGACAAGTGATGTCTTGAGGTTCTCAAGGGATAATTGCTACAAAATTTATATTGTTAAATAAGATAATTAAATGATTGTTAAGTTTATGAAAGAATATATACCTTTTTGATGTGTTTTTCTTGCACATAGCTGTCAAGTCTCCTGAGAGACATGGCTGATTTCTTGTTGGGGTTGGCCAGATGATGCAGGGCTGTAAGGTGATCTGTCATTGCTTTGGTGTTTCCAGTACAATCTCATGTAAGTTTATTTTGACATTCTTTTCCTTGGAAATCCATGAAGCTACACTGAACAAATACATAATCAATAACCATCAAATATAGCCAAAACCACAATAAATTGTCTTTGAAAAATGTCTTACTGTTGGACACTTGGGTGTCTTCAGTTTCACTTGGTGTTGTGAGTTGAGATAGGCAATTGGCTGACATGGAAATTGGTGTTTTTGGGTAGGAAAAGAAGGCTTAAAGTAAAAAAAACACCAAGGAAAAAACTAAGAAATGGAAACAAAAAAAATAGAGAAGTAATGTAAAGGAGAGAAAAAAAGAAAACAAGGTGGGGGATGGAAAGAGCAGGGGCAAGGAGAGAAAAAAATTAAAGGAGATGGGGGATGGAAAGAGCAGATGTGAGGAGATAAAAAGGAGAAAATGAGTTGGGGGATGGTGCCTGGGGAAACAAAGATTTTGGGATTAAATAGTCCCCTTGACCCCCTCCTAGCTCTGACTGGCAGAAAGTGGAAAGAAGCAGGGAGAATTGTTTGACCAAAAACTCCCCATAGTCATAGCAGATCAGGGTGCGGCAAGGTGAAATGGGGTTGGCATTCCCACAGCAGGCACCACTAGTCATAGCCTTTTGTTTGAAGGGAAGGGCATTGTGATGAAAACAGTCATCATGCTTTTTGTCACTACTGTAATGAGAGTCGGGAATGTTCTGGCAACCTTTGCCAAAGCATAGAACCATCTAGAACTTGTTGTAAATAGATTATAAAAACCCTATATGCGGTAGACAAAAACAAGCAATGAAGTAAGAATCAAATTAACCTAAACTCATAGATCATAACAGGTTAAAAGCCTGCTCTACACTGAACACACCATTCTATGCCACTACGAAGTGGAAAAATTCATGAATCAACTGCTCAAAACACTGCTCTTTGTGCTCAGAATGATCAGATTCTAAATCAATCAACTCCATGGACAACAAGGAAAAAACCCCTGTGTTAGACATGGATGGCATAGAAGTCTTCCTTAACAACTCTATGAAATTTGCAACAGACATACCAGAATTAAAGGCCGATTGTTCCAATTTTTCTGACTGGGCAAAGGCACTTGATGCCATTTTTTTATATGTCTTTGACATACCTTGATTCACACAGGACCTATCAAATTTCAATACACTTGGACGAGCGACAAAAGCTATCCGTTTCCTTATACAAAGAAGTGTTTCAAAAGACCTTGTTGAAATGATTGATACCGAAATAAATCCCAAGATATACTTTCAGAAACTGCGTGATAACTTCAAGCGTAACTCAAGGACAGTTCAGTTGGAACTAATGACAGAGTTATTGGAACTTTATAACGTCGGATCGGATGATGTCACTGGTCATCTGAGTAAAATTTTTATCATATTTTAGAAGCTAAAGAGGGCGGGTCTGGACATACCTTCGGAGGTACAAAGCATTCTTGTGCAGGCGCTGACACCCCGGCCAGGAGACATCCCTCAGCATATATGGCTCCATTCAATCACATGGGAGCTGGACCGGATGGACTCTCACAACCCTCAGGATGCTCAGCGACTGGTGAATGCATTTGTTAGCTCGATGAGAGGGGGTAATCAATCTCAGTAGCCATCAGTAATGAAAGTACAGCCTCAGAATCAATCACCTTACAGGACTCCAAAAGGTCTCAATTCCTCCTTCCGAGATTTAACCCTCACAAGAAGTACTCCAAGCGAAACCTTGCCATTCCGGTGGCCATCAGAAAAGGAGGTACAACAAGCTTGAGACAATGTATGGCTGGGAAACAAGCAGCCCCAAGGACTATAACAACAAAAATTTGGGACTTCATGTAACTACTGTAAGTCACAAGGCCTTCCTTGTGATGGGCACTGGATTTCCACATGCCCAATTATTAGGAAGATGGTGGGCTTACCCCTGCCACCTCCACTAATGACACCTGAGCCAGAGATACATGCAGCAAATTCCAAAAGGGCTGCGAGTGTTGTTGACACCAGCTCACAAGTCCATGTGAGTGGATGTCTTAATACTTTTTCTAGTTTGCAGCCGCTAGATCAGACACTCCTGTTGAGTCTTGCGTCTCCTTCTGCTCTTGTACATGCAATGCACAAGGGAACCATGAAACTTCCCTGGACCAACTCAGAACTGAAGGAGGTACTGTTCTGTAAGCAAATAAATGGCACACTCATATCTCTTGGACAATTAATCAACCAAGGCTATAAACCAATGTTCTGAGGTAATGACATATTAGTATTGGACAAGGGAGGCAGAATCTTCTTGTTCGCAGAATTTTGTAGTAACACTTGGGTGGTTTCTGATCCCTTAAAAATTTGTAACACTGAATCTATCACTACCGTCTCTAAGCCCCTGATATATGCAATTACAAAAAACAAGTCTGACAACTGGCAATGTCGTCTGGGACATGCATCTGATTGGGTTGTAAAGAAGTTCCTACAACTCTATGTCCCATCATTTAATCAAAAACAGTGGACCCTGTTTATTTGTGAACACTGCTTGGTGTCCAATAGTACTAGGAGGGCTTTACAGGCACAAGATGAAATACCCCAGGCTCATCCCAGGGACCTTATGGTAACAGATGTCATTGGACCTATTCCTCAAGTGGATATACATGGCAATAAGTACTTGTTAACACTGAGGGATCACGCCTCAACCTTTGTTTTTTTCTTTCCACTAAAAAGCCGAGATCAGGTGACAAGCGTCATAATGAACACATTAAAACTGATACAAAATGTATTTCACAAATCGGTGAAGTTTATTAGGTCCAACAATGAAAAAGAATACAAGGAAAACAAATTCAATGTTCAATTAGTCTCAATGGGCACACAACACATATACACCTGAACAAAATGGTGAAGCAGAAAGACCAAATTGGACTCTGGGTGACGCAGAAAGAACAATGTTAAAAGCATCAGGGATGCCACCAACCTTCTGGTTGTATGCATACAAAGTTGCAGCTTACATACACAATCAGATACCAAACACTAAGACAGCAGACAAAACACCATTAGAATTATGGTATGGGAGGAAACCTCAAGCCCAGCGAATACACTCCTTTGGTGCCAAAGCAGTGGTACATGTACCTATTGAAAAAAGGGGAAAGCTGGACAACAGGGGGAGGATATGCAGACTGATTGGGTTCCAAGATGATAGTAGAGGATTTTTTTCTGGGATGAAGGGAAAAAATCAATAATAAATTCAAACCATGTGCCATTCATGGATGGGGGAGAGGGGGAGCTGACAAGTCCTTTGGACAAAATGAAAATTTCCAACATAATTAACAAAATATCAATGAAAATGGGGGAGGCAAACACCAAAGAATTCTGTGACAGACAGGACAACCAGATATATACCTTACCAACTAGAACAGACATCAATATACCATTAAACCTCAAATAATCCAAAGCAGCGCCATATTGGACAAAATGTGAAGGGGCAATTATGAGAGAACTGGACTTGTTTGATAACATGGCTGCATGGACACCTATCAAGAAGTCTAATCAAATAAAAACAATTAAGACCCAATTTGTGTTCAATCTGAAGACCAAACCAAATCAGGAACCAATTTACAAAGCTAGATTAGTAGCAAAAGGCTTCAATCAGAGATTCAGGGTGGATTGTTTTGAAACATATGCACCTACAGCTTCACTAAGTACATTACAATTACTGTTTGCCATTGCTGCACATAGACAATGGCATATTGCAAGCTTTGATATATCCATTGCATACTTACATAGCAATCTAGATGAGCAAATATATGTAGAGGCTCCAAGAGAATTTAGACCACACCTAAGAGGGAAAGTCATGAAGCTAAACAACACAATGTATGGACTTAAACAGGCCAGTAGATGTTGGTGGCTGCATTCCAGA
Organism: Austropuccinia psidii; assembly: GCA_023105745.1. Classification (NCBI taxonomy): domain Eukaryota; kingdom Fungi; phylum Basidiomycota; class Pucciniomycetes; order Pucciniales; family Sphaerophragmiaceae; genus Austropuccinia; species Austropuccinia psidii. Next base: position 845,639 of record JALGQZ010000018.1, on the reverse strand, counting down.
AATGGGATTCCAGGTGGAGGATCTGGAACAGAGTCTATATTTTTGCAAGAAGGGTGACTTACAAATGTATGTGTGGATGCATGTAGATGATGGAGTTGTGTTCTCAAACGATGAAAATGCACTAAATGACTTGAGGGTTGATTTGGAAAAGTGTCTTAAAGTGAAATGGGAGAAACAAGTGACAAAGGTAGTGGAAATTGAAGTTAACATCAATAACCGAAAAATAACCCTCAAACAGGAACAATTTGAAAAACAAATTGTGGATAACTTTGAGCGGAAAAGCAGTATGAACTTACTGCTAATATCAACAACCCACCGGATACTCAATTAATGACTGGGGATGGGGAAGGGATCGAGACCATGTGGTACCAGTCAATTATTGGGTCACTAAACTACTTGGGATTGGGGGCAAGACCTGATATCTCGTATTCGGTGAGCATTTTGGCAAGGTACTTGGCAAAACCTAATCAAACGCACTGGGAAGCATTATGGCATTTGTTAGCCTATGTCAAAACAACAACGGAATACTCACTGTGTTATCAGCCTTCGAACAAACAGCTGGAATTGTGGTGTGATGCTGGATGGGGAGGAGAATTCCAACGATCGACTTCGGGATTCTTGATAAGATTATTTGGTGGTCCAGTGTCATGGGGATCTAGGCAACAAAAAATTGTGGCAACATCAACATGCGCAGCCGAATTAATTTCGTTGGGGCTGGCAACGGAATTCTTAATATTTTTGCTACAAATGGCGAAACTCTGCTTACCATCAATTAAAACCGTAATATTGTGTGATAATAAAGCAGCGACTCTGGTATTGGAAGGGTCGAAGAGCAGGATGAAATGTATTGAGCTGAACTTTTATCATGTCAATGATTTCATTCGAAGGGAAAATATTGGACTGACCTGGGTTCCGACATCTAATCAACTGGCCGACATATTTACAAAGAGATTGAATCCAGGGAGGTTGAATTCAATCTTGGATAATTTTGTCGAGCGTGGCAAAGGTTGAGGGGGAGTGTAATGAGAGTCGGGAATGTTCTGGCAACCTTTGCCAAAGCATAGAACCATCTAGAACTTGTTGTAAAGGCTGGCAAGTCAGTACCAAGTCAGTCCGTACTCACATTTGAAAGCCTGGGCAAATGAGCACCTACATATATAAAGAAGGATGCATTTGATAGCTCTAAGAATTTCATGATGAGTACATTTGGATTCAGCTTCCTAGCATCAAATCCTTGCTTTTGGGGGCTAATGTAACTTATGAGTACGGGCTGACTTGGGACTGCATATCCAGCCCTAGACAAAAACAAGCAATGAAGTAAGAATCAAATTAACCTAACCTCATAGATTATAACAACTACTAAGTATTTGGAAATTCTGTAAGTACTCCACCATGAACAACAAATTTAAGTACTCAACCAGGGAAATTCCCTGGTTGAGTACAGTACAGTACTTACTGAATTTTCAATTAGCCTACAAGACTTTCAGTATTAACCCCGATAGAGTAATTGCAGCGTGTCCTGCCGGATAAGTTGTCAAAAAATAAATTCCCACCCGATTGATGAGGCGGAAAGCTATGGAGCCTGAGATAACTGATGCTTTTTCCCACTCAACAAACCGAAGAACCAGTTGGCAGTTTGATAGAGCATTCATAATTCACAGACTTTGATGCCCGAGCCGGCGCAAACGTCATGTGTTAAGATCAAAATTTCTCAGAGATTGTCCAATCGAATGGCGATAGGATATCATGCAGCACTTGATATTTCAACTTGAGCACTTTTCCTCTCCGCAAGCATATTATTAACCACCCAGTTTCTTCCGATTTCGACCAAACAGAAATGAGCCTATTCATGCGAAAGGCCTCCCAATTTTTTAGTTGAGTGTAAACCAAAGCTATTTGTATAAGTCTCCGAGTTTTTGATCGTTTTTTTTTGTTGTTTCTTCCAAACAGTATGCATGATTTCCATTGTAGCGTTGCTTTCTGTGAGCAAAGAAGCCCACGGCCAACCCATCCCGCAATCGCGCATAAGAGCTGGTGATATTACGTTGAGTTCCTCTATGTTATTTAATTTGATCCACGCACTCTTCGAAATTAATGCTTGAGCTTTACTTTTGTTTTTTCAGGAAGCATCATGTAACTGCTGGAGGTCGGCGAAAGACTTCATCGCCACCCCATAGGTGAGTGCGATTGCGAGCTTAATTTTTTTCCACAGTCTTTTTACGCTCTTCGAAATTGATGATTGAGCTTAACCTTTTTGTTTTAGGACAAAGCCTCATCATCATGGCGTGGTCTTAAAAGCTAATGGAAGACGTGGGAAGCCTCTAGCAGCTGTCTACGTGTAAGTGAGGTCGCCAATCAGATTTGTTTCACAACCTACTTGATGCAAATTTGTCCGCTTTCAGAGAACCGGTCCTTTGGGATCCTAATTCTGACCAGGGTTTCGAAAACTGAACGATCACCGCGAAACGGAGCACATGAGGAGATTAAAGTCACAGTGTGAAAATTGAGCTGAGCGTGTTGAGAGTTAATGTCCATGCGCATGTTGATAGAAATAGGAACTAAAAGTGGTATTTCATCAACACCTATTTAGGTACAAACAACGATAGATGAGAAACAAGAAAAAGTACCTAAAAGGTGGAAAGCCGTGAGATGACAACAGAGTTAAAAGATAAAGAATAGAAGAAAAAAAACGATGAATCTAATTACATGCTATAGGTACAAAGAAGTCTTCTTTAAATAGTGTCAGGATGTACATGATCGTTATTGCTATGGGCTCATGGTTGCTCATGCATTGTGGCCAGACTGGTCACAATGTATGTCTGAATCCTTACTACCCAGCTCGTTGTAGGCTGGTTCAGTGGCAGGAGTGATGGTTACTTCCTTTCTCTTAGCTAGAGATTTATCTTGGTTTTCGTCCAGGTAATCAACATCCCCCCTCTCTCCTAGCCGCAGGACCCCAAGAGGAACTAACGACCCCACCAGCTTCGGTTTGGGAACCGATTTAGTGAGAAAATCGGCCAGCATTTGAAGGGTCGGAACATATTGTAGACAAACGTGAGCAGCATCTATTGCCTCTCTAACGAAATGTAACTGGATGTCAATGTGTTTCATCCTCTTGTTGTTGAGGTTGCCATTGCCAGTTTCTGTCTTGATGCAACTCTGATTATCTTCAAAGATGGTGATCGGATCGTGAAAAGCAGAAATACCAGCTTCTTGACACCACTGTCGAAGCCAGAGAAGTTCAGAGGTAAGATCGCAAAGGGATTTATACTCAGCCTCGGCTGTAGACAAGAAGACTGTTTGTTGTTTCCTTGTTTTCCATAAAACAAGACATCCATGAAAGGTTGTCAGGTACCCAGTGACAGACCTTTGAGTTACTGAGCAGTTTCCCCAATCTGCGTCGCTATAGGCAATAACTTCCTGTTGAAAATCATCTCAATACAGACCAAGATGATCGACACTCCTAGCCTCAACTCCAACGATTCACCCGAGAGCCAAAGATCAATGCGCACATCAATGCGCATCACTAGACGACAATCAATTCACCTTATAAGTGGTCCCCTCTACCTGAATCAGGGAGGACATTCCTCTCTCTCCTTTCTTCTCTTCGACATCTTTTTTCCTTTCCACCTCATTCGTTTCTCTCTTCCTTGTTTCTTTTCCTTTGTTTCTTTATTTTTTTATTAATCAACACTGATTCAGGTACAGTCAAGACCACACTAACTTCTCATTAAAAATAAGTAAAACTGATCATTGTCGTAGTCTAGTTTGGTCATTGTGTTTAGTAGCAACCATTGTTGTATAAAGCAGTCTCATTAACTTTGTACGGTGTTATCCACTCTTAGGTACATCCTGATATTCTCACTTATTTTATTTGTGGATCACTAGTTAACGAAATAACACTCTTAGTTTTAACCTCTAACAGATTTACAGTCTTGTGGGCTCTATTACCTATAAGACAAAAAGGGTGGATATTGACTCTACAACATGACCAATAACAATGTAGAAAAAGACATTCTCACTATCCCCGTTCTGGATGGCACTAACTACAGTGAATGGAGTGTGAGAATGACAATCCTACTACGGTCAAAAGAATTACTTGACGTCTGTGAAAAAGAACCAGAACCTGGCATCTCAGCTGCTGCAACTAATTGATGGACCAAGGCAAGCTATGATGCAGTAAATATTATCACTGCTCGTGTAAGCCACAAGGTTTTCATCAAAGTCATCAAACTAAACACAACAAACTCCTACCTCTTATGGACCAAACTGAAGGACAAATATGCATCAAAAAAGGCCACCAACCGAGGTCGTGTGTGGATGGATCTTCTTCGTTCCTCCTATCAAGGTAACATTCAACAATATGTTACTCAAAGTCAAAAAATCATCCTCGAACTCGAATTGGTTGGAATTTTTCTTGCTCCCAATCTTCTCTCGTTTACCATCTTAGGCAAACTCATGGGAGATCCTAAAGTCCATCAATACGTCGAACTACTTACTCTTAATGAGGACTTAGTTGGCAATCCAGACGAAGTCTTGTCAAAACTTGAAGATTTTCATAATAACTCAACTCTTCAAGAACCTCAGCTTCAGCATTAGTCTCGGAGAGCTCTGGACCCTTCAAGATAACTCATTACTGTGCTAATGGAAAGCACAATCGGAAGTGCAACAACCACTTAAAAGAAGAATTTTATGCCGAGAATCCTCACTTACAACCAGCTTGTCGTGATAAAAGGAGAAGACCTTTTTCCAGTCAAAATGCATCTGCACATGTGTCCACAGCTCAGGCACTAATCACTGGACAAGATTCTTCATCAAGCATGCAAGATCTTATTATTGACTGTGGTGCAACTCACCACATGTTCAACAATAAAAATCTGTTCCTTTCTCTTTCTAAAATCAATCCTATGAAAGTCTCCACCGGTGATTCATCCAGCACCTTGTCAGCTATTGGTCTAGGGACAGTCAAATTAATCTGCAACAAGAAACCATTGATCCTCAAAAACAGCTTATTTGTTCCTGGACTCAATTCTAACCTAGTCAGTCTTCTTCAATTATTTGACGAAAAACTAGTAATCAGTCATTGCAAAAGTCAATTCACCCTGGAATCAGAAGGCTCAGTCATCGTAAAAGGTGCCATTTCCAATAACCTCATTAAGGTTAAATACCTCATTCCCCAAGCCTTCGTTTCCAAAATCAATACTCATTACTGGCATCAATGTCTTGGACACCCTGGTCCTGCGACATTAAAGTCTATGGGACTGCTGTCCAATACTATCAACTGCACCACATGTGACCTCAACAAGGCACATCTTCTTCCTTTTAAAGATCACTTTGAACACATACATCTACCCTTAGACTGTGTTCATCTTGACTTAGTCGGACCTATAACTCCTCCCTCTGTCTCTGGTTATCAATACTTCCTTACAATTGTCGACCAATCCACTTTGTTCAAGATGACCTGCTTTCTTAAAAACAAGTCTGATTCTATCAACGAGTTTCTTCAACAAAAAATCTTCATGGAGAACCTTCACGACAGAACATTGAAGAAACTCGTATCTGACAGGGGCGGTGAGTTCTTGAATCATAAGTTCAAGGCCTTATCTGAAAAGTGTGGATTCCAGCACATTTTTTCCCCTGCAGAAACTCCTCAACACAATGGATTCTCTGAGAGAGCAAATCAGTCAATTCTACTGAAGACGAGATGCATTCTTAATCACTCTAACTTACCAAAAGTCTACTGGGAAGAGGTGGTTCAAACAGCTACGGTTTTATGCAACATAGTTCCTACCCCATCCAGGACTAACCACAGCCCCTTCTCGCTTTGGAGAGGCACTCCTCCTCGGATTAAGAACATTTGAGCTTTTGGGTGCCAAGCTATTATCTCCCTTCAAAAAGGACATCGCGATTGGAAGTTCAGACCTTCTGGAAACGAAGGAGTGCTACTTGGTTTTGAAAATGATAACACTTCATATTGTATCCTCAGAACTTTGGACAAGAAGATCGTGATAACTCGTCATGCTACTTTTAATTAAGACTTATTCCCAAAGGTAACTGAAGACATTGGAGAGTTGATTATTGATTGGAACTCAAATCATTGGCCTGCAACAGTGGTAGATGAAACCCACATTGCAGCGTCAGCAGCGGTAGATGAACTCCGAGCTGATGAGCAACTCATAGACACGTCAAGGGTGGTAGATGAAGTCCATGTGTCTGATGAGGATGCTGCCAATGTTGATGTACCGGATCCTGAATCTTGTCATCCCTCAAATCCTAGGCCAAGAATCAAAATCATAGGTCCCCGGCATCCCACTCATATCACCAGCGAAATTCTGGAGCAGAACATTCTTCCTTACTCCAGACGGGCTAATGCTCTTTTAACTACAAGCAGCGCTGATCCTAAGACCTTTAGACAGGCTCTACTGTCCCCAAACAAGGAAGCCTGGACAGAAGCAATCAACAAAGAATTGAAGTCCATGGCAAGCCTCAATGTTTGGGAGGTCGTTGATCTTGATCCAGGCTATAGGCTGATAGGTACAACGTGGGTCTTCAGGACAAAATGCAGCCATCTCGGAGAGATTGTATAACACAAGGCACGTCTCTGCGCTCAGGGGTTCACTCAAACCGCAGGAGTTGATTACAACAAGACCTATGCACCAACAGGTCGTTTCAATTCCCTTCGGACCCTGATTGCCTTTTCCGCGACTAACTCTCTGCCGTTCCACCAAATAGACATTAAGAGCACCTTCTTGAATGCTCCTCTTAATGAGAAAGTTTACCTTTCAATCCCTCAAGGTCTTAATTTGGCAAGAGACAAGCACTGTTTACGCCTTCGTAAAGCCATATATGGTCTCAAGCAGGCTCCACTCACATGGTACAATAGGCTTAACAGCTGGCTTGTTTCTAACGGATTTGTTGCCTGCGTTCTAGAACCGTGTGTTTTCTATTGGAACCAAAATTACCCATTATGGCTTTATGTTCATGTGGATGAAATTGCAATCTTCGGTACTGATGTGTCGTCTTTCAAAACCAAAATCTCAGAAGAATTTGATATCAAAGACATTGGCCCTGCTGACCTTATGCTAGGTGTGAAAGTCACACACCTGCCCAATGGGATCAGCTTGGACCAACAACACTTTTCCCACTCTTTGTTGTTCTTGTATGGCATGCAGGATTGCAGGCCCGTTTCCAAGCCACTGCCACCAAATAACCACTATTCCCCCGCGACCAAAGAGGAGGCTCTTGAATTCAAGAAACTTGCAGTTAAATATTGAAGTGCCATTGGTAGTATCAACTACTTGAGCACTGTGACGCGGCCCGATCTCTCACATGCTGTGAGTTCGCTGTCTCAATTTCTGGAGAACCCAGGTGTCACCCATTGGCGCGGCTTTCTCCACGTCTTGCGGTATCTTAGGGGCTTCTTTATTCCGATAATCCCTCTCAAGGTATCACCGCCTATAGCAATGCTGATTGGGGAAATTGTCGTGTAAGTCGACGATCCGTCTTGGGATATCTTGCAACTCTCAATGGCTGCTTGGTACTTTGGAAGACTCGGAAGCAGCCATCTGTCTCTCGGTCTACCGCAGAGGCCGAGTACAAGGCTCTATGTGATTTGGCTTCGTCAATGGGTAAAAGAATGTTGCCTCTTATCTACGATCACTCTCATTGTGGCTTATGAAGACAAACAGAGCTTCATCAATGCGGCCAATGGAGACTGCAATGTTAACAACAAACACATGAAGCATGTCGACATCCAACTCCATTTCATTAACAAGGTCATTTGTTCATCCGCTATACAACTCAGCTACACTCCAACCTCATCAATGCTAGCTGACTTTCTCACCAAGTCAGTTCCTCGCTCTACACTGTCCAGGGCACTCTCCCGCTTGAGTGTCATGCGGCTAGGTGTGAGGGGGGATGTTGAAAATCATCTCAATACAGACCAAGATGATCGACACTCCTAGCCTCAACTCCAACGATTCACCCAAGCGCTGTGGGAACTCCTTTTGGTGTGGGATGAAATAAGGCAGTACCTTGAGGGGGAAATTATTGGTAAGTCTGTTTTGAATTTCAGAATTGTCCAATAACCATGGGTGCTAAGGTGTATTAGCTGCCCCTCTAAATAATACTGAATAGTCAGCCTACAGAGAATCACAAAATAAAATAAGATTTGTGGCTTTAACAGATAGAGAAGACTTATCAGCAGTCTCTAAATCAGACCTATCAATAACACTACAGTAAAAATTCTGATCTAAAATTTCTGATAAAATAAACACTAGATTTTTTTACTTTATTTTAATAAGAGTGATGATAATATATATATATATATATGTTTTGGGTTTCTGTTATTTTAATGAAACTAATAAGAATATTTTTTTTTTGTTTTTTTTTTTTAAGAATGATAAGAATATATATATTTTTTATGGTTTTAGGTTGATTATAATGATTTTTTTTTGATATGAGTACTAATAATAAGACTACTGGATTTGATTCTTTTAGGATTTTTTTTTAATACTGGGTTTTATATCACTACTACTTTTTTTTTAATAATACTAAGCCACTGAGCAAGGCTACTGAGCTTTTTACTACGTTAATACTACTATTCTTCACTAATACTAAGCTACTGAGCAAGGCTACTGAGCTTTTACTACAGTTATACTACTATTCTTCACTAATACTAAGCTACTGAGCAAGGCTACTGAGCTTTTCACTACTAAACACTACTACTATTCTAGATATCCTGCTAGTTCAGGGATGGTTGTGATCCTGGATAGTGGGAACTTGTTCCATGATGATGGCAAAAATGAGGGAGAGAGGACCTCTATTTATAGCTTTTGGGCCTCCATAGAGCTTCTCAAAATAGGGTACTTAGAAAAAATCATAGCTGAGAGGTTTTAGCTAGTGAGACATGTAGTTTTGGTGTAGCAGCGTGTTTGCTGAGAGAATTATGCTGGTGGTGCTTTTTCTTATCAAAATCATGTGATGTATTTGAGATAATTTTGCTGGTGACACTTTCATTTTTGGTGACTTTGTTACGTATTTTCTGAGAGAATTATGCTGGTGGTGCTTTTTCTTATCAAAATCATGTGATGTATTTGAGATAATTTGGCTGGTGAGATTTTATTTTTTTGCCAAGAAAGTGGAGAAAATACAGCTCCTGACAATTGAACTGTCTTCTAGTCATATGATATATATGAGAAAATTATGCTGGTGTTTCTGTTTCTTATCAAAATCATGTGATGTCTTTGAGATAATCTTGCTGGTGACACTTTCATTTTTGGTGACTTTGTTACGTATTTTCTGAGAGAATTATGCTGGTGGTGCTTTTTCTTATCAAAATCATGTGATGTGTTTGAGATAATTTGGCTGGTGATGTTTTCTTGAAGGTGGGGAAATTATTTTTGTTTCTATTTTTTACGTATGTTCTGAGAGAATTATGCTGGTGGTTTTATTTTAGTATTGTATCATTTAATGTGGAGATTGCATCATTTCTATCAAGTTTGATCTGTGTCATTATTACTAATCAAACATTTGTTCTTGGATAATATATTGAAATTTTATGCATAGCCTTGAGGTATTTCTTCTTTAAATTGAATCAAGGTGGGGAAAATACATCTTCTGATGCTTTGGTCCATCTTCATATACCTTTATTTAGATTAACTGCCTTTAATGACGTAATTTGTTATTGATGATGCAATAAGGTGGATAAATTCTTTGATACTATACTGTTTTGATAAGATCTTGAGGCTGTGTATTGTATATTTCTTTTTGAAATTTGTAATTGTAATGTGTAAATCTGTTTTGCGTAATTCTTTTTATTATCATTTTTTTCTTTTGTTTTATTGGTAAGCTTGAAACTGGTACTAATGGTATGGAATACCACAGCGCCAAAGATCAATGCGCATCACTAGACGACAATCAATTCACCTTATAAGCGGTCCCCTCTACCTGAATCAGGGAGGACATTCCTCTCTCTCCTTTCTTCTCTTCGACATCTTTTTTACTTTCTATTTCTTTTCCTTTCCACCTCATTCGTTTCTCTCTTCCTTGTTTCTTTTCCTTTGTTTCTTTATTTTTTTTATTAATCAACACTGATTCAGGTACAGTCAAGACCACACTAACTTCTCATTAAAAATAAGTAAAACTGATCATTGTCGTAGTCTAGTTTGGTCATTGTGTTTAGTAGCAATCATTGTTGTATAAAGCAGTCTCATTAACTTTGTACGGTGTTATCCACTCTTAGGTACATCCTGATATTCTCACTTATTTTATTTGTGGATCACTAGTTAACGAAATAACACTCTTAGTTTTAACCTCTAACACTTCCTTCTTCATATTTCTGACATATAAGAGCCCAATGTCTTGGGTGCCTTTCAGGTACCTAAGCACGTGAAGGAAGGATTGCCAGTGTGTGAAGCCAGGGGTTTCCAGAAATTGAGACAGTGAGCTAACCGCGAAGCAAAGATCAGGACAAGTTGCAGTGCTTAGTTAATTGATACTGCCAACAGCACTTCTGAAATTGATGTTGAGCGAGTTGAACTTCGCGATGTCATCAGGTGTAGCGGGTTGAAGGTGAGTGTTGGGCATCAAAGGAGTTGCGACTGGTTTGCATTCAGTCATCCCATATAGGTGAATAAGAGACTCAGTAAAATGTTGTTGATCTAGAGAGATCGCATCATTGAAATGATTGATCTTGATGCCCAACATGAGATCAGCAGGGCCAGAATCTTTGATGTTGAATTTTAAGGCAATTTCTCTCTTGAAGATACTAACGTCACACCCAAAAATGGCGATGTCATTGACGTGGATGTAAATCCAGGTGGGTGACTTACCTCCTCTATGGAAAACACACGGATCGGAGATGCAGGATGAGAAGCTGATTTTAACTAACCAGTCCCAAAGATGCTCATACCAGGCTAATGGAGCCTGCTTCAGGCCATAGATAGCCTTCTTTAATTTTAGGCAATAGCGTCAACAATCTGCCTCCAGTCCTTGAGGAATGGACAAGTAGACATCCTCAGTAAGAGGAGTGTTTAAGAAGGCGCTTTTCACATCTACCTGGTGAAATTCAAGACCTTCTGAAGCTGCAAAAGCAATGAGTGTACAAAGAGAGTTTAAGCGGCCAGTTGGAGAGTAGGTCCGGTCAAAATTGATTCCAGGCGTTTGAGTAAAGCCTTGGGCACAAAGTCTTGCTTTGTATTCATTTATCTCATTTAGATGATTGCGTTTAATCTTGAAGACCCAGGTTGTGCCCACCAATTTGTAGTCCCTTCTTAATTCTATCATCTCCCAAACGTTCATCTCTGTCATGGATGATAATTCTTTCTTGATGGCTTCAATCCATTTATCTCTGTCCAAGGAATCAAGAGCAGCTTTAAAGGTGCGCGGGGTGGAACCAAGGCTAGTCACAAAGGTATTTGCCCTTCTTGAATACGGCAGGATGTTTATGTCGTTGATATCGCTTGTAACCATGGTTGGGTGACGTGGTCCTATAACCCTGATCCTTGATGGATTTGCTGGTGGCAATTCAGGTACTGAGTCAGATGATGGCTCTCCCTCTGCCAAAGGATTATCTTCTGGCTTGGTTGGTGCATCCGGATTTTCATGCAGAGGTTGACTCTCTGTCTCAGTAATGGGATCTTCGGCAAGGTGAGTTTCTGTCATGTTTGCTGGATCAGGATCTTCTATGATGACAGAACGAGGATCGGTGATCTCATTGTCTTTTAGACAAGGAAAAGTACTTTCTTTGAAAGTAACATGCTTGGTTGTGAGGATCTTTGAATCTGAAAGACAAAGAACACAATAAGCAGTGTTTTCGTTTTCGTAGCCAAGAAAAATTCCCTCACATCCAGTTGCCCCTAGTTTCCAATCCCTGTGATTTCTAAGTACTGTAACAATCGCCCTACAGCCAAAGGTACGAAGCCTTTGTAACTTTGGAGAAAGACCTGTCCATAAGGTGTAGGGTGATTTGTTGAGTCTTGAAGGGGTAGGGAGAATATTGGAGAGCATGGCTGCAGTATTAACTGCCTCTGCCCAGTACATTTTTGGAAGATTTGAGGCTCCCAACATGCAGCGGGCTTTGTCTAAGATGGTGTGATTTGCTCTCTCAGCAAAACCGTTTTGTTGAGGAGTCTCAGGTGGAGCAAAAATGTGTTGGAAGCCACAATCTCTTGATAGAGAATTGAATTTCTCATTTAGAAACTCCCCACCATGGTCAGACACCAATTTCTTGAGTGTTCTGTCATGGTGATTTTCCATGATCCTTTTTACCACAAGGAATTTGCCAAAAGCGTCCAATTTCTTTTTTAGGAATTGGATTATTTTGAATGAAGTCGATTGGTCTACAATAGTGATAAAGTATTGAAACCCTGATAAAGAGGGTGGAGATATTGGACCAACCAAATCAATATGAACACAATCTAATGGTAGATTTGCATTTTCAAAGTGATTGCAAAATGGTAGGTGGTGAGCTTTGTTCAGATTACATGTAATGCAGTTGACACTACCTGAAGGAAGAGCAAGAGTTTTAACCGGTGTTGGTCCTGGATGGCCAAGACAATTATGCAACAGTGTGGTTGAGTCAATAGATAAGAGTCCTCTTGGAAGAGAATAGTCAATATACATAAGCCTGTTTGATATGCGACCTCTTAGCAGAATCTTGCCATTGGTCACTAGACTGAAGCAACTTGTCTTCTGGTTGATTGTCAGTTGATCGCCAAATAGATCAAGAAGGCTGACTAAGTTGCAATTAAGATTTGGAACATAAAGGCAATTGTTCAATGTTAGTGTTGTGTTGTTACATAGAATTCTTACAGTCCCAACTCCATGGGCTTTTAGTGCACTATTGGAGTCACCGGTTGAGACAGTGATGCTGGTCATTTCTGAGATGGATAGAAAAAACTTTTTGAGTTAAACATGTGGTGAGTAGCACCACATTCAACTATAAGCTAATTACGTTGAAGATTATCATTGATTGAAGTGACCAGAGCTTGGACTGTTGATAGATGTGTAGCAGCGTTGTTGTAAGAGTTCATTCTTTTCCTTTTATCTTTTCATTTCGGTCAAAGATGAGGTTGCTCTGAGAAACATTCTTCTTTCTTGTGCGTAATTCACTTTGGATTGTGTTTTCCATCTGTGCAGTAATAAACAATTTTGTATGGTTCATTGGTAGTCCACACAAGCGCAGAGGCACTTAAGTCTTTAATTGGTTCTTTAATTCTCATTAATTTGACATAATCTTGAAGTCTTGACAATGTGATGTCAGGTCTTTGGATAACATCTTCATTCAAGGTAAGTCCTTCTACTAATTGATAAAGTTTGGGGTCTCCTCCAAGCTTACCAAGTAAAGAGAATGTAAGAATTTCATTGGGTAAATGGATATTTACCGATTCCAGGTCCAGCATGAGTTTTCTACAGTCCTCAACATATTGTTGAAGGTTTCCGTTGTAGAAACAACATTGCCAGTCCATCCAGACCCAACCTCTGTTGGCAGGGGTCTTGGATGCATATTGATCATTGATTTGTGACCATAGGAGATTAGCCTTTTCTGAGGTTTCTCAATTAATTACTTCAAGAAGAACTCTTTCGTTGATGCGTGAGAGAATAGCGTTCACAGCCTCATAACTGGCTTTTGTCCATCTGTTGATTGTGACGGCTGATGCACCCTCTCCAAGAGGATGTTCACAAACTTCAAGAAGGTCTCTTGATCTGAGATGAGCCTTCATGCGAATGGACCATCTGCTAAAGTTGGAACCATCAAGCATGGGGATGCTTGATGTATCTTTGGAATCTGGTGCTTTGGTTGTCATTTCAAATTCTTGCAGTCCACCTTTTGATTGTTTGTAAGCCTCGAGACTGTAAATCTGATAGAAATAGGAACTAAAAGTGGTATTTCATCAACACCTATTTAGGTACAAACAACGATAGAGGGGAAACAAGAAAAAGTACCTAAAAGGTGGAAAGCCGTGAGATGACAACAGAGTTAAAAGATAAAGAATAGAAGAAAAAAAACGATGAATCTAATTACATGCTATAGGTACAAAGAAGTCTTCTTTAAATAGTGTCAGGATGTACATGATCGTTATTGCTATGGGCTCATGGTTGCTCATGCATTGTGGCCAGACTGGTCACAATGTATGTCTGAATCCTTACTACCCAGCTCGTTGTAGGCTGGTTCAGTGGCAGGAGTGATGGTTACTTCCTTTCTCTTAGCTAGAGATTTATCTTGGTTTTCGTCCAGGTAATCAACACATGTGTCAATCAAATTCATGCGCATTGCTCTTAAACTGACCAAGTGAATGTGCTCTCAAACAAAGGACAGCAGTCAATCATGACATCATGATTAACTGACCAAAATGCCCCTGCTGATAGCTATTTAAGGAAGCTCCTCTTTGTAAGAGTTCAAACTGAAGGTGGATTACATTAATACTGTGGATAAAGTTGTCAGAGATAATAACCAGCTGATATACCTGAAGGTGGACAGAAAGCTGTAATACAATACGTTTAGTGAATGGTCTTATTGGGAAAACTAAGGGATAAGATCTTTAAAATAAATGTTAATACTGAAGTAGCTACAAAAGGAATGAAACAAGAAGCATTACCTGCTAATGCTTCTTTTGAAGAAGTAATTCTAGATTATTTACGACAAGGATATTGCCGGGGAGAACAATCAATTATTGATTATAAGAATAATTAGATAATGTAGTAGAAATGAGGAACTAAGCTCTCCGAGGAAAAAGGAGCTACTCATAAGGGATAATACTCTTTTTATAGTCAACATGATTATCAGTGAGTGATGACTGATGACGTTATGGTCAACAGTCATTCTTTGTTTAAGAGCACATGTCATAATCAAATGACATAATCAGCAGTTTTTATAATCTTAGTTTTACCGGTTGACGCTTATTTCAACCGTTGGCTGTGTTGATTTCAACACTCTTCACCGTTCCTTTTGTCTCTTTTTCTTCGGAGAACTCCTTTCTTTGTCAAATCACCGTAGTCGACTCTTTATTTATATCCTATTTTATTATCCCTGTTCTCCCCGGTATAAGCCACCGTAAAAGTGCTCCATCACTTAAGGAGGTGAAGCCAGGTAATACTATTTCCGCTCAAGCACAATAGTATTACCAAACTTATTAAATACTCATTTTGTGGATCAAAATCCAGATATTTCTTACTCAACCATTCACACAGTAAAATTGTAGATTGTAGTGCTGTCCACCTTTAGGTAGATCTCAATTTGTCTCTGTTAAAACATAGCGTATGATTATTGAAATAAAAAACCCCACCTTTAGTTTGGTTTCTCTACAGAGCGTAGATGAAGTCCCCATCTCAACGTTGAATTGTTATAAGGAGAATTGAAATTCTTCCATAACTAATCGTTGAAGACATATTTTTGAAATTATGATTGGGGTTTAGGAGTTTAGTCTTGTTTGTTTTCTTATTCTGAATACTATAAAAAGACTGTTAGATTTACGATAGGCTTAAATAATCTTTGATATTATTTTATTCACTATTCTTATTAAATCTTTTATGTTTGTGTTCACTATTCACCTATCGATGAGGAGTAGTTAAGGTACTCAACTTATATCTGCTCGACCATCATTTTAAATACTAACTAGCAAGCAGTGCGGCAATGCCACCCACCAATATAATGGATGAAAATCTCGTTTTTTGAACCTCAGTTTTGAATTTCAATCAATCTGCAGGTGGTACATACTACAAATGATAAAATTACCACTGGTAAATGTTTTTCCAAGTTGGGAGTATGGTCTGTAAACTGGGTTTTGCCAGGTCAAAAATCAATCTTGGCATTTACCAAAATTCAATTGCATCCCTGACAAAAATATTGGATTTTTAAATTTGTAACTTTTTTTTGTGCCAGTTGTCAAATAAAACTTTGCTCATGTCCCTCATCTCAATCACAAAGCTCAAAAACTCTTTTGCTTCAAAAAAAAGTATTTGCTGTGTTTTTTACCACTTTTAATACATCATATTTTCCATGATTCTTAACCATTCCTTGGTGTGTCTAAGAACAATCAATTTATCTTTTTTCTGTCAATTGGAAAACAGTTTGTATTTCTTTTTTTCCAAATCTCATAAAATAAATCAAAAACCTTTTTTTAAGTTGTGTCACAAGCAACTTCAAAGGAAAGATCAGTCTCCAAGCTAATGAGGCTGAAGTTAGAAGGCTGGCAGAAGAGCTTCTAAAAAAAGTAAAGACTAATTTCAAAGGCAAATGATACAGAAAGCATGTCAGGGTGAGTCTATGTTGCAGCTGAATAATAGTAAATACAAGCTGGTACTATGACTGTGACACATCAAAATTAATTTATTTTAAAATAAAAGGGTCCTACTGTTTAAGTGGTAACAGTGGTGATGGGTCTATTGAGTACTTTGGTTGCAATACTCTGATCTCTTTTAATATAAAGAGTTACTAAAATAATTATATTTTAATTATATCTGATGATTCTAAGGACACTACTGGTTAATAACAGTTTTGTCATGTAAGAATACTAATAATAGGATAAGATGGGTCTTTTCCAGTGAGGAAAGAGCTTTTTTCATATCTTCTGGGGACTGTTAAGGGCTGGTAAGCTCTTCACACATCTTCAGTGTGAAAATGTTTACTCTGAAAGCTGAAGTTTGGGTCTATACGGTCAATTCTGACACCAGTATAGTCAGCATTGTGGTTTGGGACCACAAATGATCATTCTGGATCAATACAGGGTGAAAAACATTTTTGCAAGCCAGTTCAGCATGGGTATGAAGTCTTCCTGGTGTTTAGATGACTAGTATTAGTCATTCTAGAAGGCTTTAAGCTTTTTATTACTATCATTTTAGATATGAAGCCAGTACTGGTTGGTATAGTTTGGTACAGACCAGTATGGCCAAAAACCTTCCAATACAGGTATCTCAGTCAATCTTTGAGATAACAAGAATCCAAGAGCACAGAATTGAAGGTCTTAATAATCTCATCAATTTTATATGCTTCATGCTTACCCTTCTCAAAAATAGCAAAAGCTATAAGGGTTTCAAGTTTTTTGGGGTATTTTTGTACATCAGTATGGGGGTTCAAAATCTAAGCTTTACTCCAAATATACATAGCTTTTGGGCTTGGTATACAACACAGTACATCTGTATGGATATGTGCCAAGGATACAGGGGTTTCTTTATATTTCTCTTTTCAGAAATCCTGTATTTTGAGCTGTAGACCTTTGAATCAAGATCCCTCTGCAAATATTAGAGATACAGGAGACCAAGGTATCTAAAATTAAATCCCTCACTCAGATATTCAATTTTTGTGTAATTTTTTTATAGTTTTGTACTAGCCCCCTTAGACTTTTGGGGGGTTCTTGGTAAAAAAAGATGGTGTAATGGTATCTCCTGATTTGAGAGTGCTACAGAGAAATAGGTGATACAATTTAATAGCTCTTTCTGAGAACTTTAAGAAAATTATCATTATGGTGGGGCTTGAATCAAATATGCATAATTTAGATTGGAGGTGAAAATAAGGCATTTTGCTTATATAATCTTGTGAGCTTTAGAGGTATTGTTATGTACCCAAAAGACCACAAATAACAAATTATGTCATAATCATAAATATATAAATTTATTTATATTATAATCATAAGAATTAAAATATAAATATAAAATTTTTATACAAAAGTAAAATTGTAATTATAATTTAGAATTAAAAATACATTGAAATGTAAAATTGTGAAAACATATATTTACTTGAAAAAATGAAGTAAAAATAAATTTTTAACAAAAATATTAAAAGTAAAATATTTTTTGAAAAAATTCAAATAATGATAATTATAGATTTTTATCCAATAAATAAACTTATTAAAGTTCTTCCACCATTGGACTCCTCACAAAAGATAAGGTGGGGTCACCTCTGGATGAAATTTCTGTAACTCAACTCTAAATAAGCTTCAATTAAGTTTTTAGTATTTTCTGTGTAAAAATTTAAAATCCTCAAAGCTGTAGCTTAATTCACACCAAATATGGCTTTAATCATCAATTTTTGTGTTAAAATTTAGGTGTGGTGTGTAATTTAGATGTTATGAGGAATTGAAGTATTTGCAATTGAAAGGTCAAAATGTGTGTGTGTGTATTACATAAGTGAGCTTTTATTCAAATATGAGGTATCAATTATCACAGTTGTTTACTGTAAAGACTCAATTAAATAACATATGTAAATTAAAAGTCTAATACATGATGAGGAATTAAAAGAAAAATAGATTGGAAAGATTGATTCTGGGGGGAAAAAATAATTGTGGATCCAAAGGGGAGCCAGACCCCCAAATTCCTTACTGAAAGGCATGAGATGTCAAAATCCATGCAAATATTAATCAATTTTGGCCTGGAATTTAGTCATAAGGTCTGTGTCTCAATTGATGATGAGGTTTTGATACCAACCAGGGCAGTTTTAACTGTTGCCAAGAGGGTAAAACTATACTTAAGATAAAAAAACATTGTGAAAACAGTTTTAACTGGTTTTGACATCTCTTACACACATTCTGACATGGTTTTAAGGCTTAAAACAAGGTATTGATATAGCAATGGCTGATTTGAGGGTCCAAAATGGCTCAACCCAGCCCTTCTTTGGTCCTAACCAGGGATCACTGATACAATAATTGGATTTTCTGTTCTCAGTGTGTTTTTGTGAGCCTGTGAGGTATGTATAACATTCCCATAAGGCCACAAATGATTTCATATACAGCTGATTTAGTCTTCAACAGACTTTGCAATTGAATTTAAAATAAAAAATAACAAAAAATAAGTATAATTTTTTTGGATAAACAAAGTTATAAATATTATTTCATTTTTGGATTCTACACCAAAAATTACCTAGGGTACACTCACAGGGTGCTATACCCAAAAAAGCTTATTTCTAATGTTATTGGAAGATTTAAGAATCTCACAGTACTAATGTAACCTTTTTAACATTTTTTGAAAGTGTTAAATTCAAGCTTAAATAAGCATAAATTCAAGTTTGCATAAGGTTTATTCAAACTTACCAAAATTTCAGTTAAAATCAAGGTGTTGTGTATATTTACTGAATTAGCTAAGGATTTGCCATACAAAATGTAAATCCTGGGTGAGCTCAATTCAAAGGTGTTTAAGGCCATAGTATGGCTTTGAATAAATAAAAGGGCCAAATCCATGCAAAAAGGTGGGACAAAGGAGAAAGACCAAACAGAGATGGGGTACCCAAATTTTTGGATCTGCAAGGATTCAATTGAGGTTGTCCACCTGTATTGGAGGAATTACAATCTTATTTAAACTTTAAGATTAGACTTTGATCCAACCTTAAAGTTTAAACTGGATCTATCCCAATCTGGACAGGAATTTCAAGCTGCCAAAGGGTAAATCCCAATATGCAGGCTTGAAATTAAAGTTTTTGAGACCTGTCAAAGCTTAAATAAGCTTAAATCCTTGAATTTAAAAGCATTCAAACCTTATCAAAAGTTAAGGTTTAGTGTGTATTGCTATTTTACATGGAAGAATAGTTCTAACTTCAAAAATTCATTAAAAATCTGATTCTTAATGGATTTGCTTGAATGTTTTACACAGCTTACAATTTAATATTATCTCTATATAAATTAAATTTCAAGTATCTTTTATAAATGTATTTCATGGGTAATTAGCCTGGAAAATTTCTCTTTTATTTATACTTAAAGAAAGCTAAGATTTCTTTAGAAATTAATTCAAGATTGAGTTTAAGAGATTTCTGTTTGAAACTCTATTTTTAAGTTGTTCATGTGATGAGCTTTAATATAAATAAACTTATTTTATATTAAAACTTAAAATAATTAACTTAAATGAGGATTAAAGCTACTTGGAGTTAAGAATAACATTGGTAACTTTAAATTGGAATCAAAAATAAGCTACCTTAAGTTAATAACCTTATTTTTAAGCATGGTTTTTCAGTTTTGACCTGAGCACGCCCTCTATATCCACTATGAATCATGAGAACTGCTCTGTAGACATAAAATGAGTCTTTTCATTACTGATTTTGTACATGATCAATTATAAATCCAATTATATTATACATTTAAACAGGTAAAGCTTTATTATATATAAAATCTTATTGTTAAAGTATTTCTCAAGTATTTTATTCCTTATAAATCTTAAATTAAAGAATTGAAATCATAGAAATTAGATTATTGTTGTAATCACCTACAATATATTTTATTTTATAAAATTATTGTCTTTAAAATATCTTTTAAAATCCACAAATTCCTCTCAAAAGCTCTCTAATAATATTTTTTCTCATAATAATTTTTTTTTATCATTTAAAATATTGATTTTTGGTGGGTTTTTAGCTTAAAATTATTATTTAATATAATAACTGTTGTTGTTTGACTTGTTGTATTAAATGAATATTATAGGTTTTCTCTAAAGTTCTATATCTTTTTTATCTATTATGAGTTTTTTGATATAGAATTTTTCTATAAGAATTATTTGTGGACAGTGTGTGTTATAATTCTTTTATAAATGATATTTATATATCATTTATAAGTGGTTAAATATTTATTTTTTCCATGTGTGATTGTCTCATTAAGAGCTTTACACTTCTTATTGTTGTAATTTTCAGTGGCTATAACAATAATAGAGTAATTATAATTTATTATAAGTATTATATATTTTTTCATTATTATTTCATATAATAATAATTAAATTTATTTTTTTATATAATCATTTTCAATAATTATATTTAAATTTGTGGTTATAATATTTTATTATATTATATTTTTCTACTGAGGACAGTCATAGTACTCTTGATATTGTTACTATTATCAAGAGTTTCATAGACAAACCTTACAATTTTTTCAAAACTTAGAATAGTAAATTTTACTTTTGGGATAAGAAAATTGGTGCCTATCATAGAATGTCTTCTTTTCACCAGCTTTCTCTTCATGTTAGAATCTTTTCCTTTTATAACTAGTTTAAAAACTGTGAAACAATCAATAAGATATTCCAACCAAACTTTCTAAATCATTTTAAATGCCTAACCACCTGAAAAAATCATCATAATCATTTTTACACTTGAACCACCTCAAAAGTGAATCAAAGCATCTTTCACCACTGCTCACTTTGTCACTTTGTTTCCAAAGAAGCTCTGGTCACTTTTGGGTGTGTTTTCTCTTTGATATTTTGGAAACTCTTTTTTCATATTAATTTCCTGCGATCGCTTGCTGCATGAATTCTAATTTAAATTGCTCTTGAAGAAATTTCTTTTGTGGCAATAAATATCTGTTGTAGAGTATTTTTAGATACATTCTTATTGTTGGCAAAACAATTATTCCTTATAATAGGATTTTTCTATACCAAAAAAAACAAAATAAATGTGGCATATTTTATATTAAAAATCTTAAAATTTACTATTTTTGGATTAAATTTTACCTTATACAAATTTTGAGGACAAGCAAAGTACTTGATTCTTAATCAAATTTTCATATCCACACCTGACATATGGGGACCCACCCATTATATATTACCTGTGAAATATTTTGCCACTGTTTTTAAACCCTTTTCTTATATTGAAAGCTCAAAAATCCATAAAAAATACTTATAATTTCAAACAAATCTCAAAAAAAATCTTTTTTAATATTATAAGTGAGGCTTTATTTTTCATTTCTCTTTTGAAAAATATCTTCCTGTCATTAAATAATTTCTTTCTTCATTTTTTTTAGTTTCTGACAACGTGGTAAGAAAAGAAAACATGCAAACAGAACCAGCAGCCACTAGCATGATCCCAGATAGTAGTGTTAAGCCTGACCATAATAGCACAGCTAACATAAATCATAATAGTCAAACAGAGACAATTTACTCTGATTGAATCAATTTTGATAATAGATATACTCACCAAAAAAGCAAGAAATTTGGCCAATAGTAATTTTTTGATGTAAAATTACTATTCTTCAGCTTTTTTACATATAATTATCCCTTCAACCAGATCAGGAGAAAGCTCTAACCCTTGAAGCAGCACCCAAAATGGCTATAGACATTATTCTGAAAGAAGCCAATCAGTTTCAGAAGGACAAGGGTTAGTAAATGACTCCCAAACAGACAAATTATGCCATTCTAAAGCTTATAACACTGTTTTTCCTTTAAACAGTAATGACACTGCCACAAGAAGCCTCAGTGGATATTTTCAAAGCCAGCGCAAACGCATACAGCAATGCACCTCAATAAAAAGGGTATAAATTCCTGGAAGACCTTTGGAAGAACTTCATCAGCTTTGAACTGACTGTGGGAAAGTTTCTGCGCCATCCCAATTCCAGAACGTTATTGCATCAATGACATCCATTGATGGAAAGGATGAACATGATGCTTTTAACAGCAGAATAGAGGAAAGATAACCCCCAACCACCCAAACAGGTTCCAAAACCAGCCCCAGCTCAGAACATGGGCAAGGTCAAAGAACCAGCCACAAAGAATTACAGCCAGGGCTGCAGAATTCCAAGTATTCAACAAGATTCCACAGAAAATGTGTTTCACATGGCCAGAACCACGATGGAAATGCAGAAGAGAGAGGAAGCCAAATTAAAATATCAGAAAAAATTTCTGAGATCTTGTACAGAACTCCTGCTTTGTACACAGCCATAAACTATGTGAAAGTCATATTTCTGATAAGAATTGAAATATTTGTAACAATCTTAAGAAAAATAATTTGATTTTGACACAACCGTGGAAATCCACCCTCTTGGACCTCAATATGGCTTATCCATGCCATATCCATAAGCATTGGCCAAACTGGCCATTGTCATGTTGTATGGCCTTAATGGTCCTTTTATCATTTGGGGCCAACCTGGCCCCTTCACCATCATCAAGCCATTCTAGGCTGTCTCTTTGCTTTTGGGCATCTTGGGTATTTTCCATAAAACAGGAAAAATACAGCCTGAAATCCTGTATTTGGCTTTTTAATCTTTAAATACAGTTTGTGCACTTTGACGCATTTTGTGCACTTTTGCGCATTTGGCTGTATTAAGCCAGTTAGGCCATATTCCTCATTTATTATGTGAAATATGCCCAAAAGGCCATATCAGGCCTTTTGGGGCTTAACTGCCAGATTTGTGCATTTTGTGCACTTCTGCGCATTTTGCGCATTTTTGCGCACTTTGACACAAATACAGTTTTAAAGCTGCATTGGCTGTATTTAGCCAAATACCGCAAAAGAAACTTTATCACCTCTGAATCCTCCAAAACCAAAGTTTCAATTTTATTCTCCTGGAATCAGTCCAAAAGACCTTTGGCCACATTCAACCTTCAGTAACCAAAAGCGCAATATATGGTGTTATACACCATTATGCATATTTTTTCAGCAGCAATCCAATGGCCGCAATTTCAAATGGTTATTTTAAATTTTCAAAATTTCATCAAGGAACACCTTCCAGAGGATCCATCAAGGCTCAAGGGCAAGTGTCATAATCTCAAATAACAATGACGCCATCAAGCAATCAGTGGTTATTCTCACTCACATTATTCCTCCAAAGGAATACTGGCTGTTGATTCTCAAGGGATATTCAAGAGGCAGTTCCAAAACAATGTGTCAAGGGTTAATGCTCCACCAATCCACATTGGCAACCCAATTCATTCAGTACAGTCTTAATTCATCAAGAACTGTATTTTCCATTCATTCATCATGGGAAAATCATTAAACACAATTCATTTCCCAATCTGGCAAGGTATACACTCCATCAGACAATCAATACAGCTTCCAGTATTCAATACAGGACCACTGCTAGCCTGAAGGAGTCAATATCTCAGCTTTTCACATATACCAGCCTCCTTTGACCCTGGGGGGTTTTCCCCCAGTTAATTAATATATTTCGATTTTATTTTATCTTTATTTATCTTAACATTTTTGTTAAGTGAATACTGATATCATCAAGTCAGTCATTCAGCACCTTTTCTCTTTTCTTTCTTTGCCTGTTAATGGATATTTGGTGGTCATATCCTTACTAATTCCATTGTTCATTTTTGCAGGTTGAAACAGTGATTAAGGACTTACTTGGTTGGCTCTTTGGCCAATTGGCTTCCCATTTCTCTTATTGCATTTCATCTTTGTACTTGCATTCTTCTTAGAGAAATTTGACTATTTATTTTTATTTTCTTTATTCTTTTGGAGTCTTCCAAGTGAGTTCCCTGATTGCTGAGTGCCAGGCCACTCTTGTTTTTCTGTCCAAGAGCCCCTGTGACAGATTATAGGCCAGATAAGTGAAACACTTGTGTGTTTTGAGAAGGTTTTGCAAAAAACGAAAACAACAACAATGACACTTCATTTGCAAATAAAATAAGTTAACAATCTGTCATTATGAAATAATTGACAAATAAATATTCAAAATGTAATATTGATGAAATTATTGAAGCAAGAATAAACAAAGCTGTGAGCCTTGAGGTATATTTTACATACCCAAATAGTCCACAAGTAATACTAAAATAAATTCTGAACTATGCATAGCAAATCAGTCATGCATATATCCAAAATTCATTATTTTTTATGTAAGAAAAGATGAATAGCTTCTTTGTGAGTAAGTCGGCACATGTATTCAAGTCTAGATCTGGATTCTACACAAAAGCTCACATAGGGAAGATGCATAGAGTTAATTAACTTAACTTAACTCTTTGATGTGGTAATATGGAAGATAATTCAACACCACATCATCAATGCCACATAAAGGAATCGTGAAATGTTTTTTTTCCCTCAATTTCATGCCAAAATTATAGGAATGGGAGAAAGTGCATGTTACATATACACCAAGACTAGTGTTATCCATGTTTTTGTTACTTAAAAACATATTATTATTACATAAAGTTCTGGTACACCCATAGTGGATATCAGTCTTGAAGCCTTAATTACTATTTTTGACATGAAAACAGCTAAGGGTGACAAAAGACATCAAAGAGAGCCAGGGTACCCAGCTTCTGAGGCCTCTTAAGCATGGATAGCTTTAAATCTTGGATCAATTGCTTATCATGGACCAATTAGTACACTGAAACCTTTTGTGAACTTTGTTACAATCTTAAAGTCCCATTAAATCATAACAATATTGCAAATAAGCTGCTATTTTGACATGACAAGGAGATAAAGAGCAACTCTGACTCCTGTAACAATACCAATTCTTGATTCTTCTTCATAGATAAAACTTACAAGAGTAAGCAAAACCCTTTTTGGACTAGTATCTGGTCATTTACCTCATGGCAACCAGCTATACTGCGCTATTTTCAATTCTACATAGAAATAAGGTAGAACATTCAAACCTGCTTTCAAAACAAATTTCTTAATGTAAATTTATGAAGCTCCCATGGCCAATGGAGAATAGTATGATCCATAATGAAACCAAAAATAATGATGACTTCATAGTTAAAATTAAAAGGCTTATTTACAGTCCATTTTTGATGATTGCGCATGAAGCACTGAATCTTCAAAAATTCCCAGAAAATACAAACTGTGATGAAATTTCCAATACTATTAATAGCTTTGAGAAATTAATGTTTAGTTCAAAAGGAACAAATATCTACAGTTGTTATTTCTTTTATTCTTAATCAGAAATTGGTTAGTCACATAAAACCTTCAATTAAACAAATATGATAATCTTATGTGACAACAGATGATGCAGTTATTAATACAAAGATTATTATTGATTTCTCACTCACTCGTTTTTCAGTTTTATCCATTTCATGCCTCTGTGAGCTTTTGTTTATTTAAAAAAGGCTTCTTCTTGCTGTTTTTTCCAGATCATCTCATTATCCAATTATGTCTTTATTACCAAAAAGTAAGTATTAGTTAAATATCTTTCTTAAGTGTTTTAATTATTTCCAAATCAATCAGAGAGACATTAAATAATAGAAATATACTGTTGGGAATATTATCCAGCTATTATATCCTTCTATTATTGCTATAAAGCAATTTTGATCCTTTATATCAACCGTTTATCCATCAAATTTCTCTACCAATTCCTTTCAAGATCTTATTGGAGTATGAGTGAGTGTTTTTCATTAATTCTGAAAGTTTTTCTATAGTAAAAGTTTTCTTCAAGAGTTTTATTTCTAATTATTCTTGAAAAATATGATTGTATACTCAAACAATTTTAATATTTTAATAAACAAGTTTTATTATTAAATACTTCTTGTAGGCAATTACTGCTTACTGTTATAATCACTAGTAGTGTATAAAAAATAAAAGAAATAATCAATTATTGAATTATTTAATTGTGTTCATAAGAGATTTATTTAGTATGTTTCATAAGAAAAGTCATATTACTGTTGATTAATAGTAATATTGTCAAATGTTTCATAGAAACATCTTGCATTTGAGGGCACAGCCATGTTTTTTGAACCTTGAACCCTTTATTAATATATTTTTAAGTTTGAAAATATATATCAATTATAATAATATTTTTCTTCCATTTTGAAGTCACAATATTTTTATTTTTTGAAATTTTCTTACAATCTTTTTTCAATGAGGAATTTGGATTAATTTCATATTGTTCTACACATGGCTTTTCAAATCAAAAAACTTATGAAGCTCTTCTTTGAATTACTCTGAGCCAAATTTTGATTCAAAATCTTGAAATTTTAATTATTTCCTTTAAAAACCATAATTTTTAATATATAAAAAATATGAACTTATCAAAAAAACTAAAAAAATTGTAAAAGTATAAAAAACAATTTTATTTTATTAACTTTTTCTCTCTAGCTTCTTTAATCCAGTATATTGCAGCTGGTAATAAGCTCAGTAAGAGATATATTAACAGTCCACAATATTCAGAAGCAGAATCTGGAGACAGCTTTTGTAAGATGTGACTATGAAACTGATGATAATATTACTATTAATCAACAGTACTATGTCTGTTCTTATGAAATATAATAATAAAGTATTATTATAACCACAATTAAATAATTAAAAATTATTTCTTTCACATGTTAAACACTACTAGTGATTTTAACAGTGAGCAAGTAATTGTCTACAAGAATCAATTACAAGAAGATTTCAATAATAAAACTTCTTTTATTAAAATAATAAAATTATTTTAGTATATAATTATCTTTTTCAAGAATAATTATAATGGTAATTCTTGAAGAAAACTAACTTTAGAGAAAAAACTTTAAGAATTAAAAATAAATCACTCGCTAATATTCCAAAGAACTTATTGAAAGATAAAGTAGAGAGATTTGACGTAGAATTGTGGATTTAAGGGATCAAAATGGATTTAAAACAGTATTACAACAATATATAGTTGGATTCTATGATTTAACGTCTTTCTGGTTGATTCTGAAAGATTAAAACACTTAAGAATAGCAGTAACTAATACTTACTTGTTGGTAACAATGATTTAAATGATAATAGATGATGATGATGATGTGGAAAAAACAACATGCGCAGCCGAATTAATTTCGTTGGGGCTGGCAACGGAATTCTTAATATTTTTGCTACAAATGGCGAAACTCTGCTTACCATCAATTAAAACCGTAATATTGTGTGATAATAAAGCAGCGACTCTGGTATTGGAAGGGTTGAAGAGCAGGATGAAATGTATTGAGCTGAACTTTTATCATGTCAATGATTTCATTCGAAGGGAAAATATTGGACTGACCTGGGTTCCGACATATTTACAAAGAGATTGAATCCAGGGAGGTTGAATTCAATCTTGGATAATTTCGTCGAGCGTGGCAAAGGTTGAGGGGGAGTGTAATGAGAGTCGGGAATGTTCTGGCAACCTTTGCCAAAGCATAGAACCATCTAGAACTTGTTGTAAAGGCTGGCAAGTCAGTACCAAGTCAGTCCGTACTCACATTTGAAAGCCTGGGCAAATGAGCACCTACATATATAAAGAAGGATGCATTTGATAGCTCTAAGAATTTCATGATGAGTACATTTGGATTCAGCTTCCTAGCATCAAATCCTTGCTTTTGGGGGCTAATGTAACTTATGAGTACGGGCTGACTTGGGACTGCATATCCAGCCCTAGACAAAAACAAGCAATGAAGTAAGAATCAAATTAACCTAACCTCATAGATTATAACAACTACTAAGTATTTGGAAATTCTGTAAGTACTCCACCATGAACAACAAATTTAAGTACTCAACCAGGGAAATTCCCTGGTTGAGTACAGTACAGTACTTACTGAATTTTCAATTAGCCTACAAGACTTTCAGTATTAACCCCGATAGAGTAATTGCAGCGTGTCCTGCCGGATAAGTTGTCAAAAAATAAATTCCCACCCGATTGATGAGGCGGAAAGCTATGGAGCCTGAGATAACTGATGCTTTTTCCCACTCAACAAACCGAAGAACCAGTTGGCAGTTTGATAGAGCATTCATAATTCACAGACTTTGATGCCCGAGCCGGCGCAAACGTCATGTGTTAAGATCAAAATTTCTCAGAGATTGTCCAATCGAATGGCGATAGGATATCATGCAGCACTTGATATTTCAACTTGAGCACTTTTCCTCTCCGCAAGCATATTATTAACCACCCAGTTTCTTCCGATTTCGACCAAACAGAAATGAGCCTATTCATGCGAAAGGCCTCCCAATTTTTTAGTTGAGTGTAAATCAAAGCTATTTGTATAAGTCTCCGAGTTTTTGATCGTTTTTTTTTGTTGTTTCTTCCAAACAGTATGCATGATTTACATTGTAGCGTTGCTTTCTGTGAGCAAAGAAGCCCACGGCCAACCCATCCCGCAATCGCGCATAAGAGCTGGTGATGTTATGTTGAGTTCCTCTATGTTATTTAATTTGATCCACGCACTCTTCGAAATTAATGCTTGAGCTTTACTTTTGCTTTTTCAGAAAGCATCATGCAACTACTGGAGGTTCGCGAAAGACTTCATCGCCACCCCATAGGTGAGTGCGATTGCGAGCTGAATTTTTTTCCAGTCTTTTTACGCTCTTCGAAATTGATGATTGAGCTTAACTTTTTTGTTTTAGGACAAAGCCTCAGCCTCATGACGTGATCTTAAAAGCTCATGGAAGACGTAGGAGGCCTCTAGCAGCTGGCTACGTGTAAGTGAGGTCACCAATCAGATTTGTTTCACAACCTACTTAATGCAAATTTGTCCGCTTTCAGAGAACCGGTCCTTTGGGATCCTTATTCTGACCAGGGTTTCGAAAAATGAACGATCACCGCGAAACGGAGCACATGAGGAGATTAAAGTCACAGTGTGAAAATTCAGCTGAGCGTGTTGAGAGTCAATGTCCATGCGCATGTGTCAATCAAATCCCTGTTCTCCCCGGTATAAGCCACCATAAAAGTGCTCCATCACTTAAAGAGGTGTAGCCAGGTAATACTATCACCGCTCAAGCACAATAGTATTACCAAACTTATTAAATACTCATTTTGTAGATCAAAATCCAGATATTTCTTACTCAACCATTCACACAGTAAAATTGTAGATTGCAGTGTTGTCCACCTTTGGGTAGATCTCAATTTGTCTCTGTTAAAACATAGCGTATGATTATTGAAATAAAAAACCCCACCTTTAGTTTGGTTTCTCTACAGAGCGTAGATGAAGTCCCCATCTCAACGTTGAATTGTTATAAGGAGAATTGAA
Organism: Austropuccinia psidii; assembly: GCA_023105745.1. NCBI lineage: Eukaryota > Fungi > Basidiomycota > Pucciniomycetes > Pucciniales > Sphaerophragmiaceae > Austropuccinia > Austropuccinia psidii. Next base: position 816,068 of record JALGQZ010000018.1, on the reverse strand, counting down.
ATTCTTCCATAACTAATCGTTGAAGACATATTTTTGAAATTATGATTGGGGTTTAGGAGTTTAGTGTTTGTTTTCTTATTCTGAATACTATAAAAAGACTGTTAGATTTACGATAGGCTTAAATCATCTTTGATATTATTTTATTCACTATTCTTATTAAATCTTTTATGTTTGTGTTCACTATTCACCTATCGATGAGGAGTAGTTAAGGTACTCAACTTATATTTGCTCGAGCATCATTTTAAATACTAACTAGCGAGCAGTGCGGCGATGCCACCCACCAATATAATGGATGAAAATCTCGTTTTTTGAACCTCAGTTTTGAATTTCAATCAATCTGCAGGTGGTACATACCAGTGCTGGCTCCCGGGTACTTTTTGGGTAATCGGTAAACCCCTTGAGAGACCCATTTGAGCCAATACATACTCACTCCTGCTGTTAGCCGTCCCAAACTGAATAAGTCCAGGCCGACTAACATGTACTTATAGTTTCGGTCCAACCTTTTGCCAAGTAGCGAGACTACTTGAGTTTTAGCTGGGCAATGCATTCATGAATTGCATTTTTCATAAACAAATTTACCAGGGCATACAAAACAACTTCCCCCCAAATAATGAGTAACTAGACAATTAAAAAAAACAATCACAAGATCTTTTCATCATTCAACCACTCTTTCAAACATGTTAAGTGGGCAATAGTTCGGGCGCCCAAAGAGGCTCGCACAGGAGACTTTAACTTCCCACTGTGAGAAAAAACATGTTCCACACAGGCAGACGAAGCTGGAATGCTTAAGTATCGAAAGGCAATTTTTCCTAATGTTGGGAAATTACCTGTGATAATCTGCCGCTGCAAATAAACACATTAGCAAGAGCAAATGATTGAGACAATTGCATGAGAGACGTACCTTCCAGTAATCTAAAATGTGCTCACCCTTGCCCACAGGGTGTAAGTTCTGCAAGTAATTGAGCACCTCATCTTCATCTGAGCCAGAGAAGACTTGAGTTGATTCCATTGGCACTTGATCGAGGTGGTGAAGAATATCCAGCTTATCTGGTTCACTCTGGTAGTCAGGAGAATTGGGTGCACATTGAGATTCTTTATTTTGGGCTTGCATTCCTGTGCACTCGCGGCGAAGAAACTCAATGATCATTCTTGATCGTTCTGCTGGCACACCCAAAGTGCGAAATATCTCCTTGCGATATTTTGGATTCAATAATGTTGCTGTTAAGGTCGTGTTGTTGTTTATTTCCATCTTGTAGTACTTTTGTAATTTTGCTCTTGCTGCCTCACAAGCATTACGCCATGTGTGAGGACTGACACGCTCATAATGGTCTAATCGCTTGATGATAACATGGTAGTATGGTAAAACTAAGTGTTTTGTGGGTGACCTTGCTTGAAACACATTGCATGACTGTTCAATGAGCTCCAGAATTGGAAGCATAAACTCCATCGCACTCCACACTTCGTCTGATAATTCATATTTGGCGCCTTCAGGAGTTGCAGTATAGAGTTGTATACTCAATTTTAAGGCCTCCGCCCGTTTGATTTGCAGTAAGAAATAGTTCCATTGAGTCATCGGAATGTTAATCGGAAGGAGTTTTGGGTTGCTAGTCTGGTTGCGGGCATTAATAAATGCCTCATGTTGCTTGGCAGATCCACGAATGTGTGAGCACAAATCGCAAAGAGAACGAACAATGGTCTTGTTGCCTTTAGGGTAATTCAAAAGAAACCCTCAAAGGATTAGACAAGGCTAGGTGAAAATTGGCAACCAAATTAACTTACCTGTTCTTAATTGTGTGTTCAACCCAGAATCGTCATCACTTTCAGAAAAATTGGTTTCGGCGTCATTGACATGTCTCAGGTCACCCAATTTATCCTGCGTTTCAAGAGTGCTTTGATTAACTGCACGTGCACGCCTCTTATTTCGGCTGGAGTCTGAAGTTTTCTGAACACGGTTCAGTGTTCCTAATGATGATTAGCCCATGGTCAGCTGTCAATTGCCATGTGACAAAGCGTATAAGAGATAACATTAGTCACCTACCTCTTATCTCCTTGGGGGTTGGTGCTTCTTCATCTTCGCTGTCGGCAATTGGCGCTAGACAGACTGCCAAGTAATCATCAAAGAAAGCGTAATCTTCATCGGTCAATTGGCCCATGTGAGCCATAAAATCCTTTGCAACCAGATTTAGGACGTGGCATGCACATCGATGAAAGCGCTCCTCTTGGGGCCAGTTAATATTGATCCCTTGGTATTTTTTCTCAATGGCGGCAACCATGGAGATATTGTTGGCGGCATTATTGCCAGTAATGGTGAATAATCGTTTTAACATTCCTCGTTTGCCTAAAGATTCCCAAAAGGTCCACGCCAAATTGGCACCACTGTGAGAACCGCCCATTGTCTGTTGTGCAGCTAGGGATTAATAATGGCAATTCGCATGTGGGATAATGAGGTAAGAAACTACTCACATCAAAACAGAGTAATTTCTTGTGAAAGGTATAAGTTAATGGGTTTATCCACTGGATGACGGTAGCCATGTAGGATTGACTTTGATCCTTAGTCGTCCAGCAATCTAGGGCAGCGCTTATTGTTGTGTCAGATGGTAAGCTTTGAACGTGTTCAATAAGTTTTTGTTTGCGTTCAAAATATAGTTGAGTGGCCATGGATGCTATTTGACGTCGTTTAGGCCAAGGAAAAGTTGGAGAAATACGTTTCATGATGGACTGTAAGTGATCCGACTCAAACAGCGAAAAGGATACCTGAATGGCAACCAGGGCTTTCACTAGGTCCTTTAATAAGGTCCCCGACTCCTCTGCAGCCATCCGTGCCCCTAACGTCGGATCAATGGAGCCAGGGCATTTGGTTTCCCATGCAGAGAAGCGACCAACACAACACGTTCGATGTTTGTTCAGGTTGGAGGTGTTTTTTCCAAGAATACCTATAATATTGCTACAATCATAATCCCGAATTAGTTCACCCTCTAAAAGTGACGTCAAAATTTGATTGCTTACCTGCAATGTCGACACTTGTACTGAAACCGGAGCATTTGTTTCTCCTCATCCCACTTGCCTCCTGGGATTATATCCTGTGAGATTTGGGTGAGCCGATCAGCAAAATTTGGCAAATAAAATATTAATTAAATGACTTACTTCATAATAGTCATAAACGCCCGATCGAATACGCCTCTGTTTGCGGGCACCTTTGGCAGCTAAAGGTGTTGATTCATAACCATGAAAGTGAAGCTGATTTTGACTGACATTGTATTCGTCATTGTCATATTCATCTTCAGTTGAATCATTGTCTTGAGGCATCAGGTCTATTGAATTGAATTGGTAGTTGTTGCTCTGATCAGACAGACTGTGATGGCAAGTTGCATCTAATTCAAGTATGGAGCCGAATGCAACATAGGAAGCTTCAAAGTGGTCTTCAAGAATGGTAAGGGGATCCATTGGTGCTCCAAGTCCTTGTCCTTATATATTTTTGAATAATGTGTTGACGTGATTGGATGTCTTTATTTTTCGCGATTAATCGTTGTTTCTAATTGATCAGATCTGGGAAGGCAGTCGGAAGATGTCAGATCGGATAGTTGTCCTCCAGGTGGGGCCTCTCAGGTTTAGATTCTTGTGGAGATTGATGGATCTGGCCCGATCTTGAACTATGTTGATGCCTGAAAGGCGTTTGCAAAAAAACGAGAGGTGATATTTGACAGGTTAGAAGTCGTAAGCAAGTGAGAAATCTTGGAGAGCTGAGGTGAGTCAAAATTACCAACAGTAATGGTAAGGGCAAATAAATGCCAAATAAACAATGAAAGTGAGTTAAGACGAAGAAATAAATGGAAAAGGAACAATGAAGAAATAATTGCAAAAGTTACAATGGAGAACTAATTGTAAAAGGAACAGTGAAGGTGAGGTACGATGAACAGAGAAAATAGCAAACATGAGTAATGGTAGAGAAGGAAAAGGATAGGAGGTGAGGAAGGTGAGTCGAGGGGGAATTAGAATGAGAGGGGGTTGGTACCGAAAGGGTACAGGCCGATGAATTTGGAATCTGGGTAGGGTACATACCTGGGAAGGTGGAAACCCAGCGTGGATCGATTTGGTCACAACCGAAAAGGTCCCTAGGGCGGTCAGTACGGAACGATTGGAGTAACCGGGAAGCCAGCGCTGGTACATACCAAGGGTGGATATTTGGGCCAAAAGCAGTTTTGGGTCTGACTCAGATAGAGTCAGACCCGATAAGCCCGCAGCTGATTAAGCAAACCAGCAATACGTAGCTATTAAGACGCAAACTGAATATGTTGTTATTCAGTTTCGGTACAAACTCTCTTACAAAAATAATGCAAACAACCACAATTTTAGAAATCTAAGCTACAAGAATTTTTTTTTTCACTGTGCAAAAAGCACAAAAAAACCATTAGACAATAACACTACATTGTCTTAGACAGGAGGGCATTCATTGTTGAGCCACTCCTTCAGACAGGTCAAGTGCGCGATAGTCCTGGAGCCCTAAGAAGCCTGTGTTGGGCATTTAAGTCGGCCACTGTGAGAAAAAACCCTCTCCACTGATGCAGAAGAGGCAGGGATACTCAGATACCTTAGCGCCACCTTCCCTAAATTGGGAAAATTCCCGGAAATTATCTGGCGCTAGATTCACACATGAGTGAGCTGAAGCCATCATAAAGACTAGGGAGAGGCCAGAGTTACCTTCCAATAGTCCAATATGTGCTCGCCCTTGGTCATGGGGTGGGTATTCTGTAAATAAGATGTGACTTCATCATCCTGCAAGTGAAGCACATCATACATCGTCTCAATGGGGGGCTGTTTCAGGTGCTTCAGTAGATCGAATGACTCCGGCTCGCTGAGGTTGTCAGAAGAGGATTGTTGATCTCCTGTGACCAGCCCTGAAAGCTCGTTTTGCGCCAAGGTTGAACATTTGAATGCTAGTAGATCGATTACCTCTTTCGCTCGATGAGGGGGGACTCCCATTTGCTTGAATATCCCCTCGCGATATTTTGGGTTTAAAAGTGTTGCAATGAGCGAGTCGTTGTTGGCCATTTCATATTCATAATATTTCTTCAACTTCGCATGTGCAGCTTCACATGCTCGCCTCCACAAATGGGGGCTCTTGCTTGCATAATGAGTTAGCCGATTGAGTATTACCTGGTAATATGGAAGGACGAGGTGTTTTGAAGGAGCTTTTCTTTGAAAGACGTTGCATGATTGATCGAACATTTGAGGAATTGGCTCCATGTATTCCATCGCGCTCCAAACCTCTTCCGACAAGTGGTATTTGTCGGTCTGGGGCGTATTGGTGTAAATTTGAATCGAAAGTTTCAATTGATGAGCTCGCTGAATCTGTTTTAAAAAGAAGTTCCACTGCGTCATAGGAATACTGATTGGTAATAATGGAGGATCTCGAGTCTTGTTGCGTGAATCGATAAATAATTCCTGTTGTTTACTTGAACCCCGAATATGAGTACACAAGTCTTGCAAGAGGCGCACGATGGTTTTTTCGCCTGCACCGAGCCTAAGTCAGTAATGGACCAAATTAAATAAAATTGTCCAATGCGCGTACCTGGAGGCCTCTGAACTGTTCCAAGTTCATCACTATCTCGCTCAGATGCTTCGGAATTATGCGTTCCCATTATCATAGCAATGTCGCTTGATTTATCTTGGGTTTCAAGTGTCGCTTGGTTGAACGCGCAACTCTTCCTTTTTTTGAGTGATTGCCCTGAGTTGCGCTTCACGGTCTTAATAGATGCTGATGACAGAGGCGATCGGAGTACCATGAGCATCGGGCCAATACTGAGAGGAGACCCTAGTGCTTACCTTGGTCGTCTTTTAATCCTACGCCGTTGTCACTGTCTTCAATGGAGTTTTTTGTAATGGCAAGGTAATCATCAAAAAAGTCGTAGTCCTCATCGGTAAGTTGGCCCATGTATAATAAAAAGTCCTTGGCAACTAAATTGAGGACGTGACAGGCGCATCGATGGAATCGTTTTTCTCGATCCCATGTCATGTTGATCCCGGAGAACTTGCGTTGCATCTGTGCCATCAGGGTGACGTTGTTGGCTGCGTTATCGCCCGTAACACTATATAGTCGCTTAATCATTCCCCGTTCGGACAAAGCCTCCCACAGGGTCCAGGCTAAGGCCCGTGAAGCGACTGTGATTCACGTCAGTTCTGAAGCTTGCAGATGGCCAGGCATGGAGATTTTCACAACTTACCTCAAAAGCCCCAATACTTTTACGAAAGCTGTAATCGACTGGATTGATCCATTGCAGAACGATAGCCAAATAACTCTTGCTCTGGTCTTTGGTGGTCCAACAGTCAATCGCGCCACAAAGCAGGGTGTCTGAAGGTAAATCGTCAACCTCTTGTAATAGTTGATTCTTTCGTTCGAAGTACAACTGGGTGGCAGTCTGTGCCACCAATCGTCGTTTCGGCCAGCTGAAGTTTGGGGCCAATCTTTGCAAAACGCTGCGTAAACGAGGTGATTCGAAAATCAAAAACAAAACCTGAATTGCCACTAGTCCTTCGACCAGTTGCTTCAGGACGGATTCTTGTTCCTCCGCTGCAAGCTTGGCACCCATGTTTGGATCAACAGCGCCGGGTGCTTTACTAGACCATTCATTGAAACGGCCGCAACATCAACCTCGGTGTTTGTTGAGGTTGGAGGTATTGCGAGCTTGACACTACGACAAGTCACGCGTCAGCACTAATCGGAGAAAATTTGACGCAGGTTTGGTTACTCACCTGCAATGGCGACATTTGTAGGTAAATCAAAAGTTCCCCTTTGTTTCAATTCATTCTCCATTGGGGTTCAGCTTCTTTGATGATCCCCAACACAAGAAGACACAATTTAAGAAAATGTGAGAAATTGATCGGAAGCTCATGACTCACCTCAAAATAATCATAAACATTAGATCGTACCCGCCTCCTCTTCACCGAAGTTCTGGCTTGTTTAGGGGGGGTCACATCATCCATGCCCAATCCATCATCCTCCGCAACGACATAGTCTTCATCTCCATCCTCGTACTCCCCCAAGGATTCATCATCTGAGAGCATGGCTTGATAAAGTCCAGAGTTGCCCACGTGTGATCTGGCACGTTGGCCTAAACCTGAGTCGCTAGAGGTGAGATTAGGCGTGTCCAAATTTGGCGCTGATGTATCACTCTCAGTAAGTGTATCAGTGATGAACAGGAGGGGATTGATGTGCTGAATTGGCGCCATGGTGGTCGTATTTATAATCGGAAATTAGGGAATTCAAAAGTGATGGAAGATTTTAAGGTTACGTTGCTATAATTTAGGTCAAAATAATGTTTGGGGTTATTATTTTGAGTGAAGCTCTGAGCACAACCAAGTGACAGCTGGAAATTGCGAAAAAGAAGCTAAAAGGAAAGGAAATGCAAAGACAAGGCGAGTGGGGTGGTGGAGTTGACATTGAGAAATCTCGTTGAAATATTAATGTTTGGGTACCAGAGCGTCGGAACCTTTGCGGTTGGAGCCGAATAGGTTGAAAGATGGATTTTGATTGGTCAGTTCCGCGTCCAACGGGGAGCGAAGTCGCGATCCGGGACTGAATGGTTCCGGTTGGATATTCTGCGATTTTCAGTTGCGTCAAACTGGCTGGAATAACCGAGATGACAGCCTTGGTACATACTACAAATGATAAAATTACCAGTGGCAAATGTTTTGCCAAGTTGGAAGTATGGTCTGTAAACTGGGTTTTGCCAGGTCAAAAATCAATCTTGGCATTTACCAAAATTCAATTGCATCCCTGACAAAAACATTGGATTTTTAAATTTGTAACTTTTTTTTGTGCCAGTTGTCAAATAAAACTTTGCTCATGTCCCTCATCTCAATCACAAAGCTCAAAAACTCTTTTGCTTCAAAAAAAAATATTTGCTGTGTTTTTTACCACTTTTAATACATCATATTTTTCATGATTCTTAACCATTCCTTGGTGTGCCTAGAAACAATCAACTTATCTTTTTTCTGTCAATTGGAAAACAGTTTGTATTTCTTTTTTTCTCCATCTCACAAAATAAATCAAAAACCTTTTTTTAAGTTGTGTCACAAGCAACTTCAAAGAAAAGATCAGTCTCCAAGCCAATGAGGTTGAAGTTAGAAGGCTGGCAGAAGAGCTTCTAAAAAAAGTAAAGACTAATTTCAAAGGCAAATGATACAGAAAGCTTGTCAGGGTGAGTCTATGTTGCAGCTGAATAATAGTAAATACAAGCTGGTACTGTGAGCCTTTGAGATATGACCACATACCCAATAAGGTCACAAAAAAAACTAAGAATAATTATACCTTTTATATAATTATATTAAAATTACTTAGAATAATTATACATTAAAAATAATTACTTAAATATACAAAAAATACCATAAATTGGTACAAAAATTGGTTTAACTTAAAAACCAATGAGTCAACATGTAAAATAAATTATACCATTGGATTCCTCATGGAAAAATACACATATACCATTTTTATGGCATATCTGTAAGGTCAATATTTAATGAATTATAAGGTATAATACCTTATAAAAACCAGAAAACCTTATTTATCTCAAGAACTAATGAAACAACATGTGAAAAAAATTGTAAGAGTGGATTCCTCACGAGAATCCACACATAAAACAATTAATAAGCTAATTTCCAAAGTCAATACTTAAGGAATTAACCTGAATATATGCACTTTTTTGGTCAACGCATATATTCAAGGATCATAGCTAATATCTCCTAAACTATACATGATAGAGTGATGAACCAAAAATAAAGTTACCACGTAATTACTGTAAGAACACAGATATGAACTTTATTTTACAAATTATAAACAAGGTTAAAACCTATGATGAAATATTGATAAAAATCAACAGAGCTGTTGACCACTTTGTTGTGAAAGTAGTCCAAACTTAAAAAAAGTATACAGTTGGATTCTACTAGTTCTTTCGTGAAGAATGGTGTAATTTTTATTATTAAATTCAGGGTATAACCCCCTGAAATCAAGGTTTGAAGTTTAAAATATTGAATTTCGACAGAAAAGATGAGTTACGAGAAAAATAATCAAAATTAGAGTTTTGATGATGTAATGAAAAGCTCTTGGCAGAATAATAAGGTTAAGTCAGGCTATCAGAATTCACTCTCTGAATTGCTGTAGCGTGTAAATCTTAAAAGTTATTGAAGATCAAAGTTTGAGCTTAAATTGAGCAGTTATGATCACCTACTGTAACCTTAAATTAAGTTTAACAGTCATAAGAGTGATAAAATTGGTGAATACTCTTAGTTTATGATTAAAACTAATAAAATCCACGAAATTTGGGGTTCTGCCAAGCCTCTGATGTCATCAAACTTAGAGTTATAGTGATAACTCTAAATAATGGTGTAATAATGATGTAATATGGTTTGATCATGATGTAATCACCCTCAAACCTTAAAATATTGATCAATTCCAGTGGATATGATCAGTACACGTCTACTAGAAGTCTGTTAGACTCTAGGAGGGAGGTATTTACTATAAATAGAGCTCTTTTTACTCTATTTTCCCCTCAGACGCATCAAAAACATTAAATCAATTAAATCAAAGGTAATTTCTTTATTCTTTATATATAAAAGTATTATATTATTAAAGAGCTAAGACCAACTTGCTATAATCATCTATTTTGACATGATTAAATCATTTATTTAATTGTTTTTGTTAAAAATCTCTCTAAAAACTCATTTCCACGTAAAAATCCAGAATAATTTGTAATTTTCTTTATTTTTATTGTAAATACAATTTGAAAAAGTTGTATTCATATTTTTTGGCGTAAAATATTTCAAAATTACTATATTAAGTGTTAAAAGTAGGTCATTTTCTCTTATTATAATAATTTCTCTATTATTACTCCCTTAATAATTCTTTAATTAATATAAATAGTATTTATATTAATTCATAACTTGAATATTTGTAATATTATTGTTATTAATTGTTTTTTATTAATAAAAAACAATTTTTTATGACTTTATCATTTGTTGGTAACAATAATAAAGAGCTTTTTAAATATATTAATTATTTTACATTAATATATTTATTTATTATATTATATTTTCATAATATAAATTATATTATTATATTTATTTAATAATATAATTATTTTACGCCATAATAATAATAATTATTTCTTATTATTATATTTTTAATCTTATTTATTCAATTCATAAGGACATTCAGAGTACAATAAGTAATAAATTAGTAATTTTTACTTATTGTTTCATAGTCAAACCTTACATTTGGGGGCCTGGCCGTGATATTTACTTAAAAGACCTTTAAAAGGATTATAATTGGGTTTATCCAATAACAAATTATATTTATAATCATAAAATTATATAATAATTTTATATTTTATTGATTTTAAAAGCTATTGAGGCATTTGGAAAGCAATTGTACTGTCTTACACGTGGGTTTTCACATCCTTAGACTTGCAAGAACTTTCTTTGAGTGACTCTAGTGATTAAAAGAGATATTTTATAAATTAAAAATAATTTTATTATAATTTAATTTTATAAGAATCATATTCATTTTTTATTTTATTCTTTAAAAATAAAAAATATAAAAAAAAAATATTAAAAAATATTAAAAACCAATAAAAAAGTTATTTTTATTCATTTTTATTCATTTCTTTATTTATTTCAATTTTTCAAAGATATAAAAGCAATTTCTACGTGGAAAATTGCCATATCTTGCCAAAAATAACACTTCTTATAAAAAGACTTATATTTATTTGTCTTTTTTAGTGTTTGAAGATAACCCAACAGAAGGCAACCAAGCTACTGTTGAGAGATTGGTGGAAGAAACTTGTCAAAGTTCTCCAACACCAGTTATCACTAAAAGAAAGAAAGCTAAGAAATTAGACTTTCCAGGACCCACCATTCAAGACTCTGAAGGTGAGCACCTCTTTTATAATTGCTATAAAAAGAATTTTTATTCTAAAATACTTTTATTTTTTCTTATTATTTAATTATGACTACCAGAAGAGGTTCCCAATACTCCATCCAATCAGATGGAGCTGGACTGAGGGTAGAACTGATCCCTCAAAAGGGAAAAGAAAGGGCAATATCCCCAGTGGAACAGAATCCACACAAGGAAGTGCCTTATCCCAAAGGCAAGTCCCAGAAATGCCCATGATATCTGAGCCTGAATTAGAACTAAGTATGAGTAACTCAAAAAGGTACAAATCACATTCAGAGGGCTCAAATAGACATCTACATGAGCCAGTACAAGCAGTATTGCACAGTGTACAAGGACAAAGATTGGGAAATGTTGCCTCAAATACACCAAGGAGTGATGAACTCCTGGCACATCCTGAAAAAGTTCCTCCAAGAGGAGGAGATAGTGAAATACTCCAATGGATGGAATCCACTGTCATCCAAACCTCAAATCAAAAAAATCAAGGACCACCATGCCAAAAAGAGGGAGGCAACCAAGGAAGAAGCCCCAGTAGCTTCTACCAGCAAGCCCCAAGCCAACCCACTTCCCCAAGAAGGGAAGAAGAACAAGAAAAAGCATTTGAGGAAACCATATTCCCCAAGATACAGAATCCCAAGAATCCAAAAGGATGCCATGGACAATGTTTTCAACATGGCCAGAACCTTGATGGAATTCAAGGACAAGGAAGAGCAAAGAATGAGACAACCTCATTTCCCAAAGAAATAACCTTGTCCAAAGATGTTGTAAATACTTTAACAGAAATTAAAAACAGTATATTACCTCTAAAAGAAAATTAAATATAGTTTATTATCACTACAAGAAATAAATAACAAGTTATCTTCTTTAACAAAAATTTTTGTGAAAAACAAGAAAGAAATTGACAACATTAAGTTTACTGTTGAAAATAATAAACCAAAGAATTTAATTGACAATACTCAAAAATTAATACAAGGACAACAAGAATTGTATAAATACATAAAAGATATCAAAGACAAAACTTTGACAATCAATTATGATGTGAGAATTGACAATCTTACAGAGAAATTAAATAAATTAACTATTTCTGTAGAAAAATTTGAAGAAAAGACTTCATCACACCAAAAATTACTTTTGGACCATGTGGAAAAAAGTGATGAAGCAAGAATGCATCTGAAAGATGATATTCAAAGTGAAATAAGGCTTATCACTGAAAAAATGGATAAAATTAATGAGGCTAATTTAAATATGCCAAAGTTATCAACACCATTTTCTCATATAAGAAGCCCTGTTAAAACAAAAGAGGAATTGTCAAATCCTTTCATAACAGACTTGAGTCACCAAGATAATAACCAAGTCTTAATGAAGGAAGCACCTCAATTGAAAGAATGGCCAACATTCACAGGAGAAGGTGAATATGACCACATGTCATTTATTAAAACAATTGACATGTTACAAGAAGACTATGCCATACCAGATGAATTAATCACTGCAAGATTACATTCGTTGTTTGAGAAATCTGCAAAAAGATGGTATTATGGCATAAGACAAACAAATGGTAAAAATACCTGGTCTTGGTGGAAACAAGAAATAATCACCAAGTGGGCAAATGATGCCTGGAGGTCTAAGATAGAAAATGCATTTGAAAACTCTTTCTTTGACCCAGAGAAAGACAAACCTTTAAATTGGTTCTTGAAACAAGTTGAAAGGCTTAATGCACTGTACCCAGAAATGTCACAAAAGATGGTGCACATGAAAATACTTAAAAAATGTGGAGGGGAACTAGAACATGCCCTAAGACGCAGGTGTATAGAACCATGCTCCACAGAAGAGTATATAAATGCACTAGAAGATATAGTGACAAGAACAAAAATTGGCAGGACTTGGAAAAAATTGGACATGAAAAGCCCAAATAAACCATTTATCAAAAAAGATAAGTCAAAAGAATCCTTTAAGCCCAATACATCCAACAATAATGAGCAAAGAAAATGCCATAAATGTGGAGGTATTGGACACTTAGCCAATAATTGCCTTAAAAAAGCAAAGATTAATGAAATTGTGGAAACAGAAAGCCACAATGACAAAGAAGAAGAATCTGACTCTGAAAAAGAGACAGAAGAGTCAGAAAGCTCTGAAAGTGATGAAATCAATATAATTAATGCACAAATCAATAATATTGATATAATTTATGAAGTACTGGATGTTAATTCAAACTTACCACAAGTAGGAACATCTGACACAAACCTGACAAACATACAAGATGCCAAAATGTATAGAACCAAACCTGCAAGACGAATGGGATATACAGCTGGAAAATCAAGTATAAGTACTGTTATGGTTGATAACCAAGAAGGAAAAGTTAACTTGGATACAGGAGCATATTGCACTTGTGTTGGCAAAAGTTATTTAAAAACCATTGTCCCAAAATGGCAAGAAAAACCTATGCCAATACAAGGTTTCAAATTTAGTAGTGCAAGTGAGAGCATGAAGCCCCTTGGAATAATTGATTTAACACTAATTTTTCCTCATCCCTCACAATGTGTCAGAATTAAAGTAGAGTTTGTAGTAATGGACGACTGTACTAGTAATCATTTCATACTTGGGAATGACTACTTATCAATCTATGGTATAGATATCTCCAACCAAAAAGATAGATATTTTACCATAGGAGATAACAAAAGACAAAAGTTTGGCTTCTTAAATAACAAAAAACAAATCACAGTTATTAAGAAGGAAGAAAAAATTCCAGAAAAGGAACTTTTTATATCTGAACAACTGAAAGAGGCAGAATTCAATCAAGAATTAACAGAAAAAATGAAAGAAAAATTGATTGACCTCTTATTTAAGTATAAAAATGCCTTTGCAACTGACAAAGAGCCACTAGGTGCCATAATTGGACATGAAGTGGATATAATTCTTAATGTAGAAAAGCCTTACCCACCTTTATTAAGAAGACCTGCTTATCCAGCCAGTCCAAGGGCTAGAGAAGCCTTAGAGGTGCACATTAAAGAATTAATGGACCTTGGAGTATTAAGAAAGGTTGGACATAATGAACAAGTAGAAGTTAATACACCTGTCATTATAACTTGGCATAATGGAAAATCAAGGATGGTAGGAGACTTCAGAGCCCTAAATACCTATACCATTCCAGACAGATATATAATACCCAGAATCCATGAGACATTGACCCAATTGTCACAAGCTAAGTTCATCACAGCTATGGATGCTCTGAAGGGTTTTCATCAAAATGTCTTAACAGACAATGCCAAGAAACTACTAAGAATAATAGTCCATTGTGGAATTTTTGAATACTTAAGAATGCCATTTGGGATAAAAAATGCACCTTCCCATTATCAAAGAATGATGAATACCATATTTCCTGAAGAATTATCAGAAGGATGGTTAATTATCTATATTGATGATATTATAGTTTGCTCAGAAACTTGGGAAAATCACCTTATAAGACTAGAAAGGGTACTACAGAAAATAGTCCAAGTGAATATGAAAATTTCCTTGAAAAAGTGTCATTTTGGATATAGTGAATTAAAAGCACTAGGACATGTGGTATCTGGACTTAGTCTAGGCATAGACAAAAATAAAGTAGCAGCAGTACTACTTAAACCAATGCCTCAAACCAAAAAAGAAATGAAATCATTTCTAGGATTTGCTGGTTACTATAGACAGCATATAAAGGACTTTGCAAAGATTTCTAAATCCTTGTATAAGCTATGTGACCAACAAACAGTCTATGAGATGACAGAAGAAAGAGTCAAGGCATATGAAGAATTGAAAAATTCCTTAACAAATGCCCCATTTCTTCTAATGCCAGATTGGAAACTACCCTTCAAGCTTTACATTGATGCTTGTGGAGAAGGATTAGGTGCTGCACTTCACCAAACACAAATTATCAATGATAAACCAGTGGAAGGACCAATTTGTTTCATTTCAAGGCAAATAAAGCCAACAGAAGCAAGGTATGGAGCAAGCCAAATGGAATGCTTATGCCTAGTGTGGGCTTTAGAAAAAATGCATTATTATTTGGATGGCACAGTATTTGATGTAATCACAGACTGTAATGCTGTGAAATCACTATTAAATATGAAGACTCCAAATAGACATATGCTGAGATGGCAAATTGCTATCCAAGAATATAGAGGAAATATGACTATTGCTCATAAATCTGGAAATATTCATAAAAATGCAGATGGTCTCAGCAGATGGGCTCTAGCAAATACCCCTGACAATCCAGCATGGGTACCACAAGAAGAGCACCATATAGAAGGAATATGTGTTACAGACATTGGCACAGAATTCTTTAACCAAGTTAAAGAAAGCTATAAGACAGACAAAAATTGCCATATCCTAAGCCAACTTCTAATGAAAGACTGCAAAGATACATCACTTTCATCAAAACTAGATGAAATATGGAAAAAGGCATATGATGAAGGAAGATTCCACCTCCTTGATGGAATCCTTTACCATAGAAAAAAACACACATGTGTTATGGCCTTAACAGACAGAACACTAATAAACACTATTCTACATGAGTGTCATGATAGTGTTGCATCTGGACATCTCTCAGAAGATAGGACACTAGAGAGGGTGAAAACCTGCTCTTGGTGGCCAAATTGGAAGAAAGATGTTGCAGAGTACTGCCAAACCTGTGACAGATGTCAAAAAGCCAATAGAGCCACAGGAAAGAAATTTGGAATGATGATCCAAATCCAAGAACCAAAATCCCCATGGGAAATAGTTCATATGGATTGGGTAACAGCTTTACCTCCAGGAGAAGACAGGAGTTATAATGCATGCCTAGTGTTAGTTGACAGATACAGCAAAACTCCCATGTTATTACCATGTCATAAAGATGACACAGCTATGGATACAGCCATAATGATATGGAATAAAGTCATTAGCCACACAGGCTTATTCCAAAATATTATAAGTGACAGAGACCCAAAGTTCACTTCAGCATTATGGACAAATCTCCATAACTTGTTTGGGACAAAGTTATCATTCTCAACAGCTTATCATCCCCAAACTGATGGTTTAGCAGAAAGAATGATACAAACCCTGGAGGATATGATCAGAAGATTCTGTGCTTATGGGCTAGAGTTCAAAGATTCTGATGGTTTCACCCATGATTGGTGTACACTAATACCAGCACTTGAACTGGCATATAAGACATCAATCCATTCTTCTACTGGCAAAACACCAGCAATGCTAGAGAAAGGCTGGAATCCAAGACTTCCTTATGATACCCTCAAAAAGGACTTAGTGGATATACATCCAACAGCAAGCAGCTTCAAGATAATGCTTGACAAGGCAAGACACCATGCAAACAGATGTATGCAAGACTCTTTTAAATATGCAAAAGAAAGATGGGATAAAAGTCATAAGCCACCTGATTTCAAAATAGGAGACTTGGTCTTAGTATCAACCCTTAATTTCAATAACATAAAAGGCCCAAAGAAATTGAAAGATTCCTTTGCAGGACCATTTATGATACGAGAACTTCATGGACCCAATGCTGTGAAATTAGAACTCACAGGTGAACTAATGAACAAACACCCAGCTTTCCCTGTAAGTCTGATAAAACCTTACAGTTCAAGTGACAAGGAGTTATTTCCACTAAGAAATAAACCCCCACTTGAGATTCCCCCCTTGGAAGAAGGAGAGGAAAAGAAAATAGTAAAAGTCCTTAAAGAAAGAAGGACAAGAAACAAAAAAGAAAGGGAATACCTTGTAAGGTATAGAAATTCAACTCAAGAAGATGAATGGCTACTTGAGAAAGATATAACAAATGCTGATAAACTACTAAGAAGGTTTAGACATGAAAGAAAACCTACAGAATAACAAAATCAAGCATTATTGAGCTTCAAGACTGATCAAAGTCTAATGAAGAGGTAGGACAGTGGATGATACCCTAATCACACATATCAGATTGTGGTACAATCTTTTTTGGTGGTAGGGAATGTGAGCCTTTGAGATATGACCACATACCCAATAAGGTCACAAAAAATACTAAGAATAATTATACCTTTAATATAATTATATTAAAATTACTTAGAATAATTATACATTAAAAATAATTACTTAAATATACAAAAAATACCATAAATTGGTACAAAAATTGGTTTAACTTAAAAACCAATGAATAAACATGTAAAATAAATTATACCATTGCATTCCTCATGGAAAAATACACATATACCATTTTTATGGCATATCTGTAAAGTCAATATCTAATGAATTATAAGGTATAATACCTTATAAAAACCAGAAAACCTTCTTTATCTCAGGAACTAATGAAACGACATGTAAAATGAATTGTACCAGTGGATTCCCCACGAAAATCCACACATAAAACAATTAATAAGCTAATTTCCAAAGTCAATACTTAAGGAATTAACCTGAATATATGCACTTTTTTGGTCAACACATATATTCAAGGATCATAGCTAATATCTCCTAAACTATACATGATAGAATGATGAACCAAAAATAAAGTTACCACTTAATTACTGTAAGAACACAGATATGAACTTTATTTTACAAATTATAAACAAGGTTTAAACCTATGATGAAATATTGATAAAAATCAACAGAGCTGTTGACCACTTTGTTGTGAAAGTAGTCCAAACTTAAAAAAAAGTATACAGTTGGATTCTACTAGTTCATTAGTGAAGAATGATGTAATTTTTATTATTAAATTCAGGGTATAACCCCCTGAAATCAATGTTTGAAGTTTAAAATATTGAATTTCGACAGAAAAGATGAGTTACAAGAAAAATTATCAAAATTAGAGTTTTGATGATGTAATGAAAAGCTCTTGGAAGCATAATACGGTTATGCCAGGCTATCAGAATTGACTCTCTGAATTGCTGTAGCGTGTAAATCTTAAAAGTTATTGAAGATCAAAGTTTGAGCTTAAATTGAGCAGTTATGATCACCTACTGTAACCTTGAATTAAGTTTAACAGTCATAAGAGTGATAAAACTGGTGAATACTATTAGTTTATGATTAAAACTAATAAAATCCACGAAATTTGGGGTTCTGCCAAGCCTCTGATGTCATCAAACTTAGAGTTATAGTGATAACTCTAAATAATGGTGTAATAATGATGTAATATGGTTTGATCATGATGTAATCACCCTCAAACCTTAAAATATTGATCAATTCCAGTGGATATGATCAGTACACGTCTACTAGAAGTCTGTTAGACTCTAGGAGGGAGGTATTTACTATAAATAGAGCTCTTTTTACTCTATTTTCCCCTCAGACGCATCAAAAACATTAAATCAATTAAATCAAAGGTAATTTCTTTATTCTTTATACATAAAAGTATTATATTATTAAAGAGCTAAGACCACCTTGCTATAATCATCTACTTTGACGTGATTAAATCATTTATTTAATTGTTTTTGTTAAAAATCTCTCTAAAAACTCATTTCCACGTAAAAATCCAGAATAATTTGTAATTTTCTTTATTTTTATTGTAAATACAATTTGAAAAAGTTGTATTCATATTTTTCGGCGTAAAATATTTCAAAATTATTATATTAAGTGTTAAAAGTAGGTTATTTTCTCTTATTATAATAATTTCTCTATTATTACTCTCTTAATAATTCTTTAATTAATATAAATAGTATTTATATTAATTCATAACTTTAATATTTGTAATATTATTGTTATTAATTGTTTTTTATCAATAAAAAACAATTTTTTACGCCTTTATTGTTTGTTGGTAACAATAATAAAGAGCTTTTTAAATATATTAATTATTTTACATTAATATATTTATTTATTATATTATATTTTCATAATATAAATTATATTATTATATTTATTTAATAATATAATTATTTTATGCCATAATAATAATAATTATTTATTATTATTATATTTTTAATCTTATTTATTCAATTCATAAGGACATTCAGAGTACAATAAGTAATAAATTAGTAATTTTTACTTATTGTTTCATAGTCAAACCTTACAGGTACTATCACTGTGACACATCAAAATTAATTTATTTTAAAATAAAAGGGTCCTACTGTTTAAGTGGTAACAGTGGTGATGGGTCTATTGAGTACTTTGGTTGCAATACTCTAATCTCTTTTACTATAAAGAGCTGCTAAAATAATTATATTTTAATTATATCTAATGATTCTAAGGACACTACTGGTTAATAACAGTTTTGTCATGTAAGAATACTAATAATAGGATAAGATGGGTCTTTTCCAGTGAGGAAAGAGCTTTTTTCATCTCTTCTGGGGACTTTGAAGGGCTGGTAAGCTCTTCACACATCTTCAGTGTGAAAAGTTTTACTCTGGAAGCTGAATTTCGGGTCTATACTGTCAATTCTGACACCAGTATAGTCAGAATTGTGGTTTTGGGACCACAAATGATCATTCTGGATCAATACAGGGCGAAAAACATTTTTGCAAGCCAGTTCAGCATGGGTATGAAGTCTTCCTGGTGTTTAGATGACTAGTATTAGTCATTCTAGAAGGGTTTAAGCTTCTTATTACTATCATTTTAAATATGAAGCCAGTACTGGTTGGTATAGTTTGGTACAGACCAGTATGGCCAACAACCTTCCAATACAGGTATCTCAGTAATTATTTGAGATAACAAGAATCCAAGAGCACAGAATTGAAGGTCTTAATAATCTCATCAATTTTATATGCTTCATGTTTACCCTTCTCAAAAATAGAAAAAGCTATAAGGGCTTCAAGTTTCTTGGGGTATTTTTGTACATCAGTATGGAGGTTCAAAATCTGCCAATCAAGATAAATTTTTTAATTTAAAAGAAAGCTTTGTTGCAAATATACAGAGCTTTTGGGCTTGGTAGACAACACAGTACAGCTGTATGGATATGTGCCAAGGATACAGGGGTTTCTTTATATTTCTCTTTTCAGAAATCCTGTATTTTGAGTAGTAAACCTTTGAATCAAGATCCCTCTGCCAATCTTAGAGATATAGGAGTCCAAGGTATCTGTAATTAAATCTCTCACTCAGATATTCAATTTGTGTATAATTTTTGTATAGTTTTGTACTAGCCCCCTTAGACTTTTGGGGGGTTCTTGGTAAAAAAAGATGGTGTAATGGTATCTCCTGATTTAAGAGTGCTACAGAGAAATAGGTGATACCATTTGATAGCTCTTTCTGAGAACTTTAAGAAAATTAAGATTCTGGTGGGGGTTGAATCAAATATGCATAATTTAGATGAGAGGTGAAAATAAGGCATTTTGCTTATATAATCTTGTGAGCCTTAGAGGTATTTTTATGTACCCAAAAGACCACAAATAACAAATTATGTTATAATCATAAATATATAAATTTATTTATATTATAATAATGAAAATTAAAATATAAATATAAAATTTTTATATAAAAGTAAAATTGTAATTATAATTTAGAATTAAAAATACATTGAAATGTAAAATTGTGAAAACATATTTTTACCTCAAAAAATGAAGTAAAAATAAATTTTCAACAAAAATATTAAAATTAAAATATTCTTTGAAAAAATTTACATAAAAATGATTATAGATTTTTATCCAATAAATAAACTTATTAAAATTATTCCACCATTGGACTCCTCACAAAAGATAAGGTGGGGTCACCTCTGGATGAAATTTATGTAACTAAACTCCAAATAAACTTAAATTAAGTTTTTAGTATTTTCTATGTAAAAATTCAAAATCCTCAAAACTGTAGCTTAATTCACACCAAATGTGGTTTTAATCATCAATTTTTGTGTTAAAAATTAGGTGTGGTGTGTAATTTAGATGTTATGAGGAATTGAAGTATTTGCAATTGAAAGGTCAAAATGTGTTTGTGTATTACATAAGTGAGCTTTGATTCAAATATGAGGTATCAATTATAACAGTTGTTTACTTTAAATACTAAATTTAATAACAAATTTAAACTAAAAGTCTAATACATGATGAGGAATTAAAAGAAAAATAGATTGGAAAGATTAATTCTGGGGGGGGGGGAAAGGAATCCTAGCTCCAAGGGTGCCAGACTCCCCCAAATTCCTTTCTGACAGGTGTGGGATGTCAAACTTCACACAAAAGCTCATAAATTTTGGCCTGGAATTGAGTCAAAGGATATGTGACTCAAATGATTATGAGGTTTTGATACCAACTAGGGAAGTTTTAACTGTTGCCAAGAGGGTAAAGCTTCCCTTAAGTTAAAAAAAACACAGTAAAAACAGCTTTAACTGGCTTTGATGTCTCTTACACACATCCTTATGTGTTTTGAAAGCTTGAAATAAGGTATTACTATATCAATGGCTGATTTAAGGGTCTAAATGGCTGACAATAGAAAAAATGGGATAAACCATCCCCTTTTTGGTCCAAACCAGGGTTAAATGATGCCATAATTGGCTTTTCTGTTGGCAGAGTTTTTCCCACTACTAACAACAGTAAATTTCACTTTTGGAGTAAGAAAATTGGTGGCTATAATAGAATGTCTTCTTTGCCCCACTTTTCTCTTAATGTTGAAATATTTTCCTTTTTTAATTAGTTTGAACACAGTTCAACCAATCAATAAGATATTTTGAACCTTTCAAACATGTGTTAAGATTATTATAATGATTGTTTGTAACCCTTATAATCATTTTTACCCTTTAATCATCCCCATAAGTGAAGTAAAGAATCTTTCATTACTGTTAACTTTGTCACTTTGTTTCCAAATTAACCCTGGTCCCTTTTGGGAGTGGTTTTTCTTTTATAATATCTTTAAATACTTTTTTCATTTATTAATTAAATACAGTTCTTTGCTCAATGAATACAAATTGAAATTTCTCTTGAAAAAAATCCTTTTGTAGGCTTAAATACCTCTTGTATAGTATTTTGGGATAAATTTTTGTTGTTGTTTAAACAATAAATCTTTATAATATTATTGATTTATCCCTATAGAGTTAAAGGCAATAAATTTGGCATATTTTATCTTGAAACTACCGATTTCTACTATTCTTAATCAAATATTACCTTATACAAATTTTGAGGACAGGAAAAGTACTTGATTTCTAATCAAAGTTTATATCCACACCTTAAATTTGGGGGCTTAGCCATGATATTTTACCTGTGAAATATTTTTCTTAATTTTTAAATCCTTTTTCTTATGTTAAAAAATTTAAAAAATCCATAAAAAATACTGATAATTTCAAAAAATTATAAAAAAATAAAACTTTTTCATATGATAAGTGGGACTTCATTTTTTCATTTTTCTTTTGAGAAACCTTTTTTACTTAATTAATTGATTTTTTCATTGATTTCAGTTTCTGAAAACATGGTAAGAAAAGAAAATATTGAAACCACATCAGCAGATACTAGCTTTATTCATGCAAGTACTGTCAATTCTGATTATAAAAGCACAGTTATTATAGCTCAAAACAATTAACCAGAGCCAATTTCTCATTAATTAATCAATTCAGAAATAAGTATCACAGGGGCTCTTCCAAGTGAAGAGGGCCTGGTACTCAGTGAACAGACTTACTTACTTATGTAGGTCTCAAAGGAATACTCAGAAGATAAGAGCAAAGAGATAAAAGGTAGAATACCTAATGATAGAGGAATGAAAATTAAAGGACATGAAATCAAACAAAAGCAATAACAAAGAGCCAACCAAAAATAATCCTGAATAGCTGTTTAAACCTGTTCAGAAAAGAGAAAATGATTAATAATGATATCACCATCAGGACTCTACTGAACAGGTGAGGAAAGGCTAGGACTGACTTAAGAATTCATAAAATAATTCCTCTTGAGTGAGAAATAAAATAATACTAATAATAAATCAAATATTTTAATTAAATGGGGGAAAAACCTCAGGTGGGTGAAAGGGGGCTGGTATGTGTGAAAAAATGCCAGCCTGGAGTTTGAGTACCGAGAAACCATGACGGTATGTTGGAGGAATCTATATTTGAGATGTAAACCTGTATTGGCATATCCAATACAGGTGTTTGAACCTGTGTTGAGGACAGGCCTGTATTTGGGTTTTTCCTGTATTGAGCTGTATTGATGTTTGAAAATGTATTTGGTGGATGAAAACTCCTTGCTGATTGGGTGTTGGAGGATCTTCACTGACTAATGATTGGTAATGCCCTACCTGTCTCCATGGCCGTGAAATTGAGGCAATTTCCCCTTTATTGATCAATTTGGACATAAGTAATCCCCTCCAAAAGGCAAAGAATTTGTTCAATAGTAAGTTTTTTGTTACGTGAAAATACTATTTTAAGCTTTTTCAATAATAATTATGCCTTCAACCAGATGAGGAGAAAGCTATAACCCCTCAAGAAGCTCCCAAATAGGCTATAGAGCGGATTATGGCAGGAGACAAACAGTTACAGAAGGACAAGGGGAAGTAAATGAATCCCCAACTGACAAATTATGAAATTCTAAAGCTGAGAACACTGTTTTACATTCAAACCAAGCTGACAAAGCCAAACAAAGTCTTTATAACCATATACAAAGCCAGCCAGAAGGCTTATAACAATGACTTTCACCACAAAGAGTATCCAATCCTTGCAGATCTGTGAAAAAACTGCATTAATTCTTACCTGACTGTGAAAAAGTTTCTGAGACATCCCAACACTTGCACATTCCTCCATGGATGGCATCTATTGATGGAAAAGAAAACATGATTATTTTAACAGCAGTATGGAGGAAAAACAACCCTCCACAGCCCAAAAAAATTCCAAAAAAAGACCTAATAGCCAGAAGAAACAATTTTAACATGAAAAAAAAGCCACAGACTCATGAAAAGATCAAAGGCAAGGCACCAGCCACAAAGCCATACAGCCAGGGAAACAGAATCCCAAATTTTCAGCAGGATTTGATGGAAAATGTGTTTCAGATAGCCAGAGCCATTATGGAATTACAGAAGAAGGAGGAAGCCAGATTATAGTTTTAGAAATGATTTCTGACATTCTGGATGGCATTCCAAACTTGTATATGGCTATAAATGATGTGAAAAGTCATCTTTCTGATAAAACGTCATCCATTTGTAATCATCTTAAGTCAAATAATTCAAGTTTGAGCCAAAAAATGAAACACTTATGTGTTTTGAGAAAGATTCAATAAAAATTAAAGCTTTCATTAATGACAGCGCATTTGGTAATAAAAGAAATTAACAATCTGCAATTGCAAAATGATCAAAAGATAAATATTCTAAATTCAATATTTATGAGATAACTGCAAGAATAATAAAAAAAAGCCATGAATATTATCAAAGCAAATAATAAGAAAGTCCTTGATGATGTTTTGAATTAATTTACTGAAGTAAAGACATAAAACTTCCTTGAAAAATTGTTTTTACACCTCAAAGGATGTAAAATGTGTCTATGAAACTGTTGATAATATTACTATTAATCAAAATTACTATGACTGTGATTATGAAATATATTAATCAAAAATTATTATAACCACAACTAAATAACCAATTAATTGATTATTTCTTTTACTTATTATACACTACTAGTGATCATAACAGTAAGCGGTATTTGACTACAAAAATCAATTACAAGAATTATTTAATAATAAAATTATTTGAATATATAATTATATTTTGAAAGGATAATCATAAATATAGTTCTTGAAGAAAACTAATACTAGAGGAAAAATTTAAGAATTGATTGAAACCACTCACTGATATTCCAATAAAACCTTGAATAGAACTGGTAGAGAGATTTGATGGAGAGATTGTGGATTTAAAGGATCAAAATTGATTCATAACAGTGTTACAAAAAATTATAGTTGATTTCTATTATTTCTCATATTTCTGATTGGTTCTGAAATACTTAAAAGCTTAAGAGAAGATTTTAATCAATACTTACTTGTTATTAATAAAGGTATCATTGGATAATGAGATGATTTTGGAAAAAAACAGCAAGAGGAGGCCTCTTTCAAGTCAACAACAGATCATAGAGGAATTACATAGAGAGAACTGAAAAAACAATGAATTAGAAAAAAATAATCTTTTTTGAATTGATGATTGCATCATCTGTTGTCACATAAGATTATCATAATTACTTAATTAAGGCTTTTACATGACTACCAACCCATTTATGGTTAAGAATGAAAGAAGTAACAACTGTAAATATTATTTCATTTCAAAATAAGAATTAGTTCTTCACAGCTATCAGTTTTATTGGAAATTTCATCACAGGTTCTATTTTCTGTGATTTTTTGAAGATTCAGTGTTTCACATTGAGTTATCAAAAAATGGACTGTAAGTAAAACTTATAATTTTACTTATGAAACTATGATTATTTTTGACTTATTTATGGATTAAACCATTCTAATTTAGTTCTGAAGCTTTCAGAAATATTAATGAAGAATTGTATTTTTAATGTATTTTTGAAGTTTCTACCTTATTTCTATGTAGAATTTCAAATAGCACATTATAGCAGGTTGCTATGAGGTAAATCAATGGATAAAAGTCCAAAAAGGATTTTAATTAATATTTTAAGGTTTATCCATGGAGAATCATTAACAATTGGCATGGCTACAGGTTTCTAAGCTGCTCTTTACCTCCTTGTCAAATCAAAATAGCAACTTATTTGCAATTTTCTTATGATTTAATGAGAGTTTAACTTGGTAACCAAGTTCCCAAAAGGTTTTATTATACTAATTGGGACATGATCAGCCATATATCCAAGAATAAGAGCTTCTCATGCCTCAGAGGCCTCAGAATTTGGGTACCCTGGCTCTCTTTGATGTTTTTTGTCCCCCTTAGCTATTTTCACATCAAAAATTAGTATCTTAGGCTTCAAGACTGATATCCACTACGGGTGTACCAAAACCATTGTGGGAACTCCTTTTGGTGTGGGATGAAATAAGGCAGTACCTTGAGGGGGAAATTATTGGTAAGTCTGTTTTGAATTTCAGAATTGTCTAATAACCATGGGTGCTAAGGTGTATTAGCTGACCCTCTAAATAATACTGAACAGTCAGCCTACAGAGAATCACAAAATTAAATAAGATCTGTGGCTTTAACAGATAGAGAGGACTTATCAGCAGTCTCTAAATCAGACCTATCAATAACACTACAGTGAAAACTCTGATCTAAAATTTCTGAAAAAATAAACACTAAGATTTTTTTCATTTTATTTTAATAAAAGTGATGACAATATATATATATATATAGATGTTTTGAGTTTCTGTTATTTTAATAAAACTAATAAGAATATTTTCTTTTTGTTTTTTTTAATAAGAATGATAAGAATATATATATTTTTTTATGGTTTTAGGTTGATTATAATGATTTTTTTTTATATGAGTACTAATAATAAGACTACTGGATTTGATTCTGTGAGATTGTTTTTAATACTGAGTTTATATCACTACTACTTCTTTTTGTTGACAACACTAAGCTTTTGAGCAAGGCTACTAAGCATTAGCTACGGCTATACTACTATTCCCTTAATAATAATAAGCTACTGAGCAAGGCTACTGAGCTTTTACTATGGATATACTACTATTCTTCACTAATACTAAGCTTACTGAGCAAGGCTACTGAGATTTTCACTACTAAAACACCTCTACTATTCTAGATATCTTGCTAGTTCAGGGATGGTGGTGATCCTGGATAGTGGGAACTTCTTCCATGATGATGGGAAAATGAGGGAGAGAGAACCTCTATTTATAGCTTTTGGGCCTTCATAGAGCTTCTCAAAATAGGTTACTTAGAAAAAATCATAGTTGAGAGGTTTTGGCTGGTGAGACGTGTAGTTTTGGTGTAGCAGTGTGTTTGCTGAGAGAATTATGCTGGTGGTGCTTTTTCTTATCAAAATCATGTGATTTATTTGAGATAATTCTGCTGGTGAGATTTTCTTTTTGCCAAGAAAGTGGAGAAAATACAGCTCCTGATAATTGAACTCTCTTCTAGTCATATGATATATATGAGAAGATTATGCTGATGTTTCTGTTTCTTATCAAAATCATGTGATGTCTTTGAAATAATTTTTCTGGTGAGATTTTCTTTTTATCAGAGTCATGTGAGGTCATTGAGATAATATGGCTGGTGATGTTTTCTTGAAGGTGGGGAAAGTATTTTTTGTTTCTATTTTTATGTATGTTATGAGAGAATTATGCTGGTGTTTCTGTTTTAGTATTGTATCATTTCATATGGAGATTGCATAATTTCTATCAAGTTTGATGTGTGTCATTATTACTAAGCAAAAATTTGTTCTTGGAAAATATATTTTAATTTTATGCATAGCCTTGAGGTATCTCTTCTTTCAATTGAATCAAGGTGGGGAAAATGTTTTTGTTTCTATTTTTTACATATTTTATGAGAGAATTATTCTGGAGGTGCTTTTTCTTATCAAAATCATGTGATGTATTTGAGATAATTTGGCTTGTGAGATTTTCTTTTTTCCAAGAAAGTGGAGAAAATACAGCTCCTGACAATTGAACTTTCTTCTAGTCATATGATATATATGAGAAAATTATGCTGGTGTTTCTGTTTCTTATCAAAATCATGTGATGTCTTTGAGATAATTTTGCTGGTGACATTTTCATTTTTGGTGACTTTGTTATGTATTTTCTTAGAGAATTATGCTGGTGTTTCTGTTTTAGTATTGTATCATTTCATATGGAGATTGCATCATTTCTATCAAGTTTGATGTGTGTCATTATTACTAAGCAAACATTTGTTCTTGGAAAATATATTGTAATTTTACGCATAGCGTTGAGGTATTTCTTCTTTAAATTTAATCAAGGTGGGGAAAATACAGCTCTGATGCTGTGGTGCGTCTTCATATACCTTTATTTAGATTAACTCCTTTTAATGGCATAATTTGTTATTGATGATGCAATAAGGTGGATAAATCCTTTGATACTATACTGTTTTGATAAGATCTTGAGGCTGCGTATTGTATATTTCTTTTTGAAATTTGTAATTGTAATGTGTAAATATGTTTTGTGTAATTTGTTTTATTATCATTTTTTTCTTTTGTTTTATTGGTAAGTTTGAAACTGGTACTAATGGTATGGAATACCACACCGTATGTAAAAATACCATGTTTTTAAGTGCCACAAAGAGGCATAACACTTTTCTTGGTGTATATGTAACATGGGATTTCTCACATTCCCATCATTTTGGGGTGAAATTGAGAAAAAAATATTTTTCACCATTCTTTTATGTGGTATTGATGATGTGGTATTGAATTATTTTCCACATTACCACCTCATAGAGTTATTTTAGGCTTATTCACACTATGGATCTACCCTAGGTCAATTTTTGTGTAGAATCCAAATTGAGCCATAAATTCATGGATTTACTTACTCACAAAAAAGTTAGTCATCTCTCTTGAAATGAAAAATGATGAATTTTGGATATATGCATTACTTATGCATTATGCATAGTCCAGAATTTATTCCAATGATAATTGTGGCCTATGTGGGTATGTAAAATGTACCTCAAGGCTCACATTTCCTCCCACCAAAAGATGAGATTGAACTACAATGTCATTAATGATATTAAGAAGAAAAAAGCCCCAAAGGGGGTTAATTTCCATTTTCCAACCTCTTTAAATTACTCAGATCAAGTAATTTGAAGCACATATATAGACATATTCAGGCTTGTGGCCTTCTTTCATGTCCAAATCTTCTCAAGAGTTGATTTGATTCAGGTATCTCTGATTCTGCCAGCCATTCATATTCATGTACTGGATTTCTATATCTGACAAGATATTCTCTCTGATTTTTACCACTAAGTCTCCTTACTTTATCTTTTTGTCTTCAATCTGTTCCACTGGTGGTACAGCTAAAAGAGCTGGGCTCATTAAAGGAAACAATTCTTTATCAGCTGGCTGATAAGGTTTATCAAGCTTACTGGGAAGGTGGGGTATTTATTTTCCAATTAACCAGTAAATTTCACTTGAACTGCATTGGTCCCATGTCAGGAAACAATAACAAAAGGTCCCAAATAAGAATATTTAACTTTCTTTGAGGCTTTTATATTATTAAAATCAAAGGTTTAAGCCAGAACTAAGTCCCCTACTAAGAAGTCTGGTACTTGATGACTCTTGTCACACTTCTGTTTTGCATAGTCAAAAGCTTAATTAATGATATGTTTTGAATCATGTTTCACCTTATCAAGAATAATATTGAAGCTGGAAGCTGTGGGATGTGTCAGCCTGTGACTCAAAATCAGAGCACAAACATCACAGCCAAACACCATAAACCAATGATGGAGCAAAATACCACCAAGACATGGAGCTGAGCCAAACCAGCTCAAAATTTATCAAAAAGAAGAGGGAAAATCACCTGTTTCCAAATATACAAGTCCCGTTACAATAGGACAAACAATAACAAAGGTATTCCTGCTCAAAGAAGTTTCTGAGAATGAACCTTAATTTTCACCTCTCATCTGAAATCCAGAGGAAGGAGTTTAATCCCATCAAATGGGTATTAAAATTAAAACTCTAAGTCAGGAATATCCAATGGTACTAGCCAAATTGAGCTAGCGCCAAAGCTAAAGGGGTTGTGGCCAAAATAAGGTCAAATAAGGGTAAATAAAATATTCACCTCTCATCTGACTTCTACAGTTTTAGCGTGAGATACTTAAAGTGGGGTCTTCTTGGAAAGAGAAAAATCAGGGATATCGGCTATTGTCATCCATTTTTCCATATATCATCTAGAACAAAAGTTATGGGACAAATAATTTCCATACAGATTTTGAGAAAATCATATATCTGAATAACAAAAATTGAACATGGCTTAACTTTTCCATATTTAATGTTAGGCATACCAAATGAGGTAAAATTGTGTAGATCTTATTCAGGGCTACACAAGGAACCAACTTTGAACACAATATCTTAAAAACTGACAAAGGTATAGCAGCTTTAGGGTCAAAATCCCACAGTTTGTCCAATACACCTTTACTGTGAGATACTTTCCCATAACTATGATTATGAGGTGTCAAACAGACAAAGAAGCTTTTTAATAATTTATTAACTCATAGTTCATTCAATAATGAGGTCCCATACAGGTTCTGTCCAGCATTCTACACATCATATACATCAGCAGAGGGCTGTGTGGTCCCAGATGAAAATTTTCATCCCATATTGGGGAAAACTGCCCACATGTGGTTTTAAGACCACATCTGAGCTTAATAAAGAGAATACAGGCCTTGTGGAAACCACAAGCCAGTACTTTGAAGTGAGAAATCTTCACTTCCTTCCTGTGAAGTGGTCCAGAGGACCTTTCCACCAAATTTCAGGACAAAAAGGGCTCTCTCTCTGCCCAAAAGAGGAATCCCCATCCTGCTCTTGAACTTCTACATAGTACAACTGTCCAAAACAGCTATACTCCTGCAAAAAAATCAGGTATAATTCCAATCTTGAGTACTTTATTAGTTATTATTGTAACCCAAAAAATAATTTTTGCACACAGGGCTTTCAATAGCACTCACCACCACTAAAAGCATTTGTTAAAGCCCTTAAATACCCTTTAAAACTGTTTTTATCAATTTTTATCCGCTTCACAGTCACAATCAGAGTTTTATATACTGTAAGGTTTGACTATAAAACAATAAGTAAAAATTACTAATATTTTACTTATTGTACTCTGAATTTCCTTATAAATGAAATAAATGAGATGAAATTAATTATATTATTGAGTAAATATGATAATATAATAAATAAATATATCAATATTTAAATAATTAATATATTTAAAAGCTCTTTATTATTGTTACTAACAAATAATAAAGGAGTAAAAAATTGCTTTTTATTAATAAAAACAATTAATGATCATAATATTACTAATATGAAAGTTATATATTAATATAAATACTACTTATGCTAATTAAAGAATTATGAATAGTAATAATAGAGAGAAATTGTTATAATAAGAGAAAATAACCTACTTTTAACACTTGATACAATAATTTTGAAAGGTTTTATGCCAAATAATGTAAATGCAACTTATTTAAATTGGATTTAGAAATAAAAATAAAAGAAATTACAAATATTCTTGATTTTTACCTGGAAATAAGATTTTTAAGAGAATTATAACAAAACAAATGAACAATTGGAGTAATCACATAAATATTGATGATTATAATAAATATTATCTCTTATATTTGATGATATTAAAGATCTATATATAAAGAACAAAGATTTTACCTTTTGATTTAATTGTTTTATTGTTTTTCATGCATCTGAGGCAAAAATAGAGTAATAGGAGCTCTATTTATAATAAATCCCTCCCTTCTAGTAGAGGTGTACTTATGGTATCCACTGTAAATTATCAGTATTTTGAGTTTTAGTGATGATTACATCCTGACCAAACCATCTTATCTCATCATTACACCATTATTTAGAGTTATCACTATAACTCTAAGTTTGATGACATAATAGGCTTGACCAAAGCCTAAGCTTTGTGGATTATATTAGTATTAATAAGAATATAATAGTATTCACCAGTCTTATCACTTACATAACTGTTAAACTTAAAATAAGATTACAGTGAGTGATAATAAATGATCAGTTTTAAGCTTAAACTTTGATCATTAATAATTTTCAGGTTTTACACGCTACAGTTATTCAGAGAGTGAATTCTGATAGCTTGGAATGTCCTTATTAAAATGTCAAGAGAATTTCATTACATAATCAAAACTCTAGTTTTGATGATTTTTCTTGTATCTCATCTTTTCTGTTGAAAGTCAATATTTTAAATTTCAAAACTTGATTTCAGGGGGTTTTACCTTAAATATTATGATAAAAAAACACATCATTATTCACTTATGAACTAGTAGAATCTGAATATAAACTTTATTATAAGTTTGGACCATTTTCACAACAAAAGGGTCAACAGGTCTAGTAATTTTGTTCAATAAACTGTCACAACCACGAGTTTGACCCTCCTCCTTGATGGTTGCGGCAATCCAACCTGGAGCCAAATTGGGGCCAATTGGCCACGTCATATCATTTATGGCCCATTGGCCCCCTTTGGATGTCCAATGGCTCTCACGCCACAGCCCATCCCAATGGCCATATCCTGCCGTCATTGGCCCTCTTGGCCAATTCACATCTCACCAACCCCCAGGCCTTCATCATTGATTTTGGGCCTGGGGGGTCCTTTTTGTCTTCTAGGGGTCTCCAGGCCCCCCATTTTCATTAGGGGGTCTTGGGCCATTTAGGCCCCCTACGGTCCGTAGGCCACGTACCGTGGTCTGCAGGCCTTTTAGGCCCCTTTTGGCCTAATCCAATGAGGCCAAAAGGGGGCAACCACCTAGCCCCCAAGGCCAGGTGGGCCCACCTGAGCCAAAATTGGCCATATTTCCCTTGGACTCAAAATTGGCCAAAAACGCCTTGGACACCTTTTTGGCCATAAATCACATAGGACCCATTTTTGGCCATGGACCACTATGGATCAATATCTCCATCATAGCCTCTGGCAGCCACCAGGGGTCACCAAATCAGTTCATCAAGCTTTTCCCTCAACTTAAGGAAAATTTTTCCATACCTCCATGCACCCCGTACTCAAGGTTGCAGGAGTGGTGCATATATGGTGTTATATACCATTATGCACCATTTTTTCTCAGCAATTCAATGGTGACGTTTTCAGCACTCAATTCCACCTTCTCAACTCAAGGCACCAAAATCCAATGCCCATTTCTAAGGAGGATTTTTGGACTCATCAGCTGGGCAATCCATGGCGGCAAGCAGAAGACCAGTCAAGGACTCCAACCACCTGGCTATGCAGGAGTTGGGTTGGTACTCTCATTCAGGATTCTTCCAAGGTTCATTCTCAGAGGTATTCCATCATTTCAATCAGTTGTCAAGGCAGCAAGTATTTCAATACTCCTTGGACAACTCAATTGGTTCATACAGGCGGCAATCAATCAACCTGTATGTACTTGGCCCAATTGGGCCAATTCATGTTCTACTGTGGGAATTCAATCACACAGTTCAATTTCAAGATGGGCAGAACTGTATTGGCCCGATTCGGACAATACAGCCGGTGATCCACCTTCAGGATCAATCTTTCAGTTTTTCACATATACTGGCCACCTTTCAGCACCTGCGGACTTTTTCCCCAGTGAATTAATATATTGGATTTATTTTTATCCTTATTTTATTTTACATTATTAAAGTTAATACTGATAATCTTAAGTCAGTCATTAGCACCCTTTTCTCTTTTCTTCTTTTGCCTGTCAGTGGATATTGGTGGTCATATCCTTTACTATTTCCATTGTTCTTCCTGGAAGGTTGAAACAGTGAATTGAGGATTCACTTGGTTGGCTTCTTGGCTTTTGGCTTCCTTTTATCTTTGGCCTCTGGCTTCACCCTTATTATTCTTTTTGCCTTTGGCATATTTGTCCTTTCTCTTTTTTCTGCTTAAGAAATATATTCCGTAGTATTTCTTATCATCTTTGGAGCCCTCCAAGTGAGTTCTTGATTCCTGAGTGCCAGGCCCTCTTTCTTCCATAAGAGCCCCTGTGACATTATATTAATTAACTCATAATTTCTTTTCATTCTATTCATTCATTCTTCATCATTTTATTCATTCATTTGTCATCATTTTCATTCATTCATTCATCGAAATTATGACTCTTTAACGCTTATGAAAATTAACTGATTTTCCATCACCTCTCAATTTTCTCTCATTCATTTCTTTATTCTGAAAAATTGAAAGCTGACCCAAATTTTATTTCCTGTTTATCTTTTCAATTTTAATCTCAATCATCAATCTCATTCTATCCTTCATTTCAGGCGTCTTGTCATTTTGATTTTCAGATTATTCATCTAATTATTCAGACACGTTCTTCATATCAGGATTCAATTTGATTTTCTCTTCAAGAATTTTGATTTCAGGAAGAATTCACTTGATAATTGATTTGATTGACTGATTTGGCATAATTGATATTGACTTAAAGATATTTGATTGACCTGAGGATTTTTCCATTGACTGCTGAATTTTACATCAAGATTTTGACATAAATTGATTTTTGACTCAAGAATTCATTTGACTGATTGATTTTCACTGCAAGATTTGTTTTCATTTATTTTGATTGATTGATTTTATTGACCTCAAGACTTTCATTGATTTGGATTTTTTTGACTTCAAGACTCATCTGATTTGATTGATTGACGTACCTGAAGACTTTAATTGATTCCTTGATTTCCCTTCAAGTTTTGATTTGATTTTGATCCTCAAGACTATTTTGGTTTTGCCTCAAGTTTTTATTCAAGTTTCGATTCTTTTTATTTAAATTTTACTCTTATTCAATAATGCCACTCCAACACTCACCTCCTGCAAGACAGACCAGGTCCCAGGCTCGAACTCAAGCTGTTCTTACTCCTACTCCAAGAGTTCCTCTTGATGGCACCCCAGCAGTTCCTCAACTGAGGGCCCAATTAGATAGAGGACCCCGCATGGAAGGAGCAGCACCATCCAGGAAGGAAGGAAGAGTGCCAAGAAGATCAAATTCTTTTTCAGGAGTAGTTGGCGGTTTTCCAGGCATGTCAAGGACTAGTTTCAAAGGTCCAGGTGAAGACGGTGAAGAGGAGGAGGAGAATTCTGTGGAAGAGGAAGAGTCTGAAGGTACTGAAGGTGTTCCTGCTCCGGTGGGGGAATCCCAAGGTACTGGAAGACTAACTCTAGCCCAGTCTGATCAGCCTGTCTCTCACCAATCTGAACCATCTTTATTGGCCATTATGCAGCAAATGACTCAGATCATGGCCAATCTTCAAGCAGCTTCTTCTTCTGATTCATCAAGACCACCAGCCTTCAAGACTCCATCTATGAAGGCACCAGAATGCTTTGATGGGACTCAGCCCTTCAAAGTCAGAAGCTTTATTCAATCTTGTCAACTCATCTTTCATAATGTTCTGGCAAACTTCTCTCAAGATAGAAAGAAGGTTCTTTATGCCACTTCATTCTTAGTTGGCAGGGCTGCAAAATGGATTGAGCCTTATCTTTCCAATCTCAATAATCAAGACTCAAGTTCCCTTCTCAATTCCTGGCCACTGTTTGAATCCAAATTATTCACTTTATTTGGAGACCCAAATGAAGTTAGAAAAGCTGAAGCAGAATTGGATGGCCTTAGGATGAAAGAAGGTGGGCATGTTGCTTTATATATTGCCGATTTCAGGAGTTTGGTTTCAAGAATCGGGGATTGGGGTGAAAGGGCTCTTATTCATCATTTCAGGAAGGGCTTGGCCTCCAGAATTCTGGATCAATTAGCCTCCCATCCTTCAAATATTGATTCTCTTCAAGACTTAATGGACGTCAGCCTGGAGCTTGATACCAGGTACCATGAGAGGCAAAAGGAGAAGAATCATCATCAAGAGAAGAAGCCTGAAGCCTTGAAGTCTCACTCATCTCATCATCAAGTTTCTTCAAGCTCAAGGCATAAGAAGAAATTTCATTCTCAAAAGGGGGACAAGCCCCATTCTTCCTTGTTGAACAAGGACTTCAAGTTGAAGGGTTCTGAAAAAGAGAGAAGAATCAAAGAGGGCTTGTGTACCTATTGTGGTGGGAAGCATAGTCTTGAGTCCTGTGTCAAAAGGCCTCAAAATAAGCTTACCCAACCGTCAGGCAGTTTTCCCAGCCAGGGAAAAGCCTGAGTGAAGATCATGTTGTGTTCAATGGTCTTCACAGTTTTCCTTCCAGAGCACAATTGGGCATTCTGAATACTGGTGTCAAAAATTCTCTTAAAGTTTTTGTTTTTTCTTCTTTTTCTGATGTTTTTTACAGTATTCTCATTGATTCTGGTGCTACACACTCATTTATTGCAAAGCAGTTTGTTCACAAGTACTCATTGACTACGTCAGAACTTCCAGAGAAGATTCCTCTTATCATTTTTGACTCCTCTGAGTCTCCTTCCTTATCTGTTACTCACCATACTAAATATATGGTTGAGCTCCCTACCTTCCCAAGCTTTGAATGGGACTTTTTAGTCATTGATACTCCCAAGGGAGAAGACCTCATATTGGGCTTTGACTTTCTCAATCATTTTAATCCTTCTATTGATTGGAGGCAAGGGCTGATCAGCTTTAATACTGATCATTTGGACTATTCTGATCCTTCTAATTCTGTCTGTAATGACTTTTCTTCTGCCAAATCTTGTGCAGCTCTGGTTGGTGATTCTAGAACACCATCATTTCCGTCTTCTGTCCATATTCCTTCCCTTAATTCCCCACAGTCATTACTACCTCCTAGAGCTGAAGTCTTCAAAGAGATTCAAGATGTTGGAGAAAATAATTCTGTATCTTCACTTCACCTCTTATTTGGGAATATGGACCTTCCTCCTTCATCTTATCATGACTCCCTGGAGGAGTTTTGGGATGAAGAGGAAGAGCCAGAAGAAGTAGAAACGGTGATGAAGGTTGTTCCTCCTGTCTATCATCAATACTTGGATGTATTCTCCAAGGTGAAAGCAGAGAAACTTCCTCCTCACCGCGCCTGTGATCATCATATCAAACTGGAGGGGTCTCTACCTCCAGTTGGGGTGATCTACTCTTTATCCAAACAAGAGTCAGATACACTCAGGGCCTACATTTCAGAGAATGTAGAGAAAGGTTTCATCCGGCCAAGCTCCTCTTCAACAGGAGCACCTGTCCTCTTTGTCAAAAAGAAAGATGGTGGCCTCCGTTTGTGTGTTGATTACCGCCAACTCAATGCTGTTACTAGGAAGAACAAGTATCCTGTTCCTCCAATGAATCAGCTCCTCAATGTCTTTAATGGTTCTTCTATCTTCTCCAAGATTGATCTGCGTGGTGCATATAACCTGCTCAGGATCAAGGAGGGTGATGAACACTTGACTTGTTTTAGAACTAAATATGGCAGTTATGAATACTTGGTTATGCCATTTGGGCTCACCAATGCTCCTGCTTCTTTTCAAAATCTTGTCAATGATATCTTTCAAGATCTTCTTGATGTTTATGTTGTGGTTTATTTGGATGACATTATGGTCTTTTCCAAATCTGAGAAAGAACATGTCACTCATGTGTCCACTGTTCTTTCCAGACTCAGAGCAAATAACCTTTTTGCTAAGGCGTCCAACTGCCTGTTTCATGTTTCAAGCGTGGAATATCTTGGTTATGTAGTTTCTTCTGAAGGCCTCAAGATTGACCAAGCAAAAGTCCAGCAGATTCTCAATTGGCCACCTCCAAGAAACCTCAAGGCTCTTCAATCCTTCCTTGGCTTTGCCAACTTCTACCGCCGTTTCATCAAGAATTATTCAAAGAAGATCAGTTCACTCACCAGTTTCCTCAAGAAGGATTCCTGTTTTCCCCTCAATGAGGAAGCTCTTAGTCAGTTTCACCAACTCAAAGAGGCTTTCACCACCGCTCCAATCCTTCTCTACCCACCATTGTAGAGACCGATGCATCAGATTATGCTTTGGGTGCTGTGCTGAGTCAGGTCTCTGACTCAGGAAAACATCCCATTGCATTTGACAGCCGCAAGCTTATCCCAGCAGAGATCAATTACGAAATTCATGACAAGGAACTCCTTGGTATTGTCTGGGTGCTCAAGCGCTGGAGGGCTTTTCTTCTTTCACTGTCTTCCCCTTTTGAAATTCTTACTGATCACTCTTCCCTTCAATACTTCATGACCTCCAAAGTACTCACTCGCCGTCAAGCCCGTTGGGCTGAATTCCTTTCTGAATTTCATTTCTCAATCACTTACCGCCCTGGCCGCCTAGCTACTCTTCCGGATGCCTTATCATGTCGGGACGACGTTTATCCGGAGAGGGGGGAGGATTTCATCAGCAAGAATCCAATGAATTTTCAGCAAATCATTAAGCAAGATGAAGTTCAACCCTCAAAGTTTTTTGCAGTCAAAGTGGAATCTTTTTCAAATTTGATTGATTCAATTCAGAATAAATTATGGCAAGACCCCCAGTACAGAAGTATTCTTGAAGATTTGGGTAAAGGTAAATCTGTCCAAGATTATTCTCTTGATTCCTCCTCCCAACTTCTTCTTTTCAAAGATCAGGTGGTAGTCCCAAATGACTCCACAATTCAACTTAGTATTCTTCAGAAGCGTCACGATTCTCCTCTAGCTGGCCACCCTGGCCAAGAGAAGACTCTCAAACTTGTCAAGCGGGATTTCCACTGGTCCGGCATGACTCAATTTGTCAGGGATTATGTTTCATCCTGTCACCAGTGCTCAAGGAACAAGAATATTCACCACAAGAAGTTTGGATTCCTCAAACCTCTTCCAATTCCAAATGGTCCTTGGACTTGTCTTTCAATGGACTTCATCACTCAACTGCCGCTGTCCAATTCCTTTGATTCAATTCTGGTCATAGTGGACAGATTCTCAAAAATGGCGGTTTTTATTCCAACAATGTCTTCAATCACTTCCCTGGATTTGGCCCATTTATTCATCAAGAATATCTTTTCAAAGCATGGCCTTCCGTTAAGCATTGTCAGTGATAGAGGTTCACTCTTTGTTTCTTCCTTTTGGACCAATCTGTGTCAGCAGCTCAAGATTTCAAGAGACTTGTCAACTGCTTACCATCCAGAAACTGATGGACAGACAGAGAGGGTAAATCAGATACTAGAACAGTATCTTTGAATGTATGTCAGTTATCATCAAGATGATTGGAACACCTGGCTCCCTCTGGCTGAATTTGCCTACAATAATTCTGATCATTCTTCAACCAAGCAATCCCCGTTTTTCACTGTTTATGGAAGAGATCCACACTTTGATTCAGTTCACATCACTCAAGACACTCCTGCTGGAAAGTTATCAACAAAAATCCAATCAGTACAGCAAGATGTCAAGAGAGAACTTGAAGCTTCCATAAACCGGTTTAAGAGGTATGCAGATAAAGGTAGAGCAAGTCCACCTGTTTTCAATCCTGGTGACATGGTATGGCTTTCCTCCAAGAATATCAAATCAACCAGACCCACCAAAAAACTATCCGAAAGATGGTTGGGTCCCTTTTCAATCTTGAAGAAAGTCATTTCTCATGCTTATCACCTCAAGCTTCCATCCCAATGGAAATCCATCCACCCAGTCTTCCATATCTCCCTTCTGGAACCAGTCAAGACATCAACAATCCCAAATTGGCAGCAAGAACATCCTCCTCCAATTACCATTGAAGAAGAAGAGGAATGGGAAGTCTGTCAAGTACTGGATTCAAAGCTCAAGAGGAGAAAGTTATGGTATCTGGTGGAATGGAAAGGTTTCAGCCAAGACCCAGAAAGATCCACTTGGGAACCAGCGGAAAACCTCAAGAATTGTCCTGATCTTGTCAAAGATTTCCATTCTTTGTATCCTGACAAGCCAGGACCCAATTCTTCAGAAGCTTGATCTTTTATGGTGCTTGGTGGGGAGAGGAATTACCAAAAGTAAGTCCCACTCCTGGTATGCACCCCTAGGGGTATTCTACTCCTCTTTTGTTGTAAGCATCACCTTGGCCACTCTGTGAGCACTTTGCAATTTGGACACGGATTCATTGGCCTGGATTTCAACATCAGGTCCAAAATTATGGCCATTTTTCACTTGGGGAAATGGACCATTCATTTTCATTTTCCCTTCCAAGTTTTTCCAATTCAAGACACTCCTTAATCAAATTGATATCATTATTTATGGCACTGGCGGGATTGGTAACTTCCAAAAGTAAGTTCCTCTCCTGGTGTGCGCTTCCCTGAGGGGCCTACAATCTGTCAAAACATCACCTTGGCCACTCTGTGAGCACCTGGCATCAAATTCTTTTATCCAGGTCCTTGGCCACTTTCAAAAATCAACTGTCGTAATCCGTGATGAAGATTGGATTCCTCCTCAAAATTCATTTTCTCTTTTATTTTTCTTTTTCTTTCTTCATATCTGTTTCTTTTCTCTTTTATTCTTTATATTTTCTTGAAATTCTTTTCTTATAACTCTTTAATGCCAAATCTTCATGTCAAATCGCGTTTTCAACAATTGTCAAAGCCAAATGTCAAGAGAAGACCAAGTCAACCTCAATTCATATGCCAACAAGTTTATCAATTCATTTTTTCTTTTCAAGATTCAATGCCTCTGGAATCCCTACGTCAAATCTGTCTCAATAGCCTCAACAGGCGTCTACCTCATCTTGGTGCTCAGGAGCTCACCATTCAAGGTAGGGGGGTACTGTCACAACCACGAGTTTGACCCTCCTCCTTGATGGTTGCGGCAATCCAACCTGGAGCCAAATTGGGGCCAATTGGCCACGTCATATCATTTATGGCCCATTGGCCCCCTTTGGATGTCCAATGGCTCTCACGCCACAGCCCATCCCAATGGCCTCAGGCCATATCCTGCCGTCATTGGCCCTCTTGGCCAATTCACACCTCACCAACCCCGAGGCCTTCATCATTGATTTTGGGCCTGGGGGGTCCTTTTTGTCTTCTAGGGGTCTCCAGGCCCCCTAGCCACCACCATTGGATCCAGGCCCCCCATTTTCATTAGGGGGTCTTGGGCCATTTAGGCCCCCTACGGTCCGTAGGCCACGTACCGTGGTCTGCAGGCCTTTTAGGCCCCTTTTGGCCTAATCCAATGAGGCCAAAAGGGGGCAACCACCTAGCCCCCAAGGCCAGGTGGGCCCACCTGAGCCAAAATTGGCCATATTTCCCTTGGACTCAAAATTGGCCAAAAACGCCTTGGACACCTTTTTGGCCATAAATCACATAGGACCCATTTTTGGCCATGGACCACTATGGATCAATATCTCCGTCATGGCCTCTGGCAGCCACCAGATCAGTTCATCAAGCTTTTCCCTCAACCTAAGGAAAATTCTTCCATACCTCCATGCACCCCGTACTCAAGGTTGCAGGAGTGGTGCATATATGGTGTTATATACCATTATGCACCATTTTTGCTCAGCAATTCAATGGTGACATTTTCAGGACTAAATTCCACCTTCTCAACTCAAGGCACCAAAATCCAACGCCCATTTCTAAGGAGGATTTTTGGACTCATCAGTTGGGCAATCCATGGGGGCAAGCAGAAGACCAGTCAAGGACTCCAACCACCTGGCTATGCAGGAGTTGGGTTGGTACTCTCATTCAGGATGCTTCCAAGGTTCATTCTCAGAGGTATTCCATCATTTCAATCAGTTGTCAAGGCAGCAAGTATTTCAATACTCCTTGGACAACTCAATTGGTTCATACAGGCGGCAATCAATCAACCTGTATGTACTTGGCCCAATTGGGCCAATTCATATTCTACTGTGGGAATTCAATCACACAGTTCAGTTTCAAGATGGGCAGAACTGTATTGGCCCGATTCGGACAATACAGCCAGTGATCCACCTTCAGGATCAATCTTTCAGTTTTTCACATATACTGGCCACCTTTCAGCACCTGGGGACTTTTTCCCCAGTTAATTAATATATTGGATTTATTTTTATCCTTATTTTCTTTTACATTATTAAAGTTAATACTGATAATCTTAAGTCAGTCATTAGCACCCTTTTCTCTTTTCTTCCTTTGCCTGTCAGTGGATATTGGTGGTCATATCCTTTACTAATTCCATTGTTCTTTCTGGCAGGTTGAAACAGTGAATTGAGGATTCACTTGGTTGGATTCTTGGCTTTTGGCTTCCTTTTATCTTTGGCCTCTGGCTTCACCCTTATTATTCTTTTTATCTTTGGCATATTTGTCCTTTGTCTTTTTTCTGCTTAAGAAATATATTCCGTAGTATTTCTTAACATCTTTGGAGCCCTCCAAGTGAGTTCTTGATTGCTGAGTGCCAGGCCCTCTTGCTTCCATAAGAGCCCCTGTGACATAAACCCTTACAAGTTGTAACCTTGCTTATAGCTTGTCAAATAAGCTTCATATCTGTGTTCTTACAGTAAACAAGGGGTGACGTTTTCTTGGTTTAACTCTTTATCATGTATATTTCAAGAGATATTAGCTCAAAACCATGAATGTATGCATTGACCAAAAAAGTGCATATATTCAGCTTAATTCCTTAAGTATTCACTTTAGAGAATTTTCATAAATGTTTTTATGTGTATTTTTTAATGGAGAATCCAATGGTTCCATTTCTTTCACATTTCGTTTCATTGGTTTCTGAGCCAAATAAGAGTTTATGTTGTTTTTAGGGTATTATTACTTAGTATTCAATAATTATTGACTTTACAGATATGCCATAAAAATGATATATATGTATTTTAACATGGGGAATGTAATGGCCTAGTTTATTTGACATTTTACTGATTAGATTCTGAGTTAATTGAAAGTTTATATGTATTTATGGCATTTTCACTGGTTTTAAGATAATTATTAAGAGTATAATTATTATAAAGTTTTCTTGTGACCTTTTTGGATATGTGGTCATATCTCAAAGGCTCAAATATACTATATTTATTACTCTATGATAGACTCAGTGTGACAGGATGGATTTCACTTAAGTCTTTCCTCAGTATGTCTGCTGGGATTCTTGTATTCAATCCTTTTTATAACATAGCAGGATTTTGACCTGTGGAAGAATGAAATGATGTCTTATATGAAAATTCTAATGCAGGTATTAGAGTGCACCAGTGATGGGTAAGATCATCCAAGTCTTTGAATCCTAATCCATAGGCACATAATCTCCTTATCATGTCCTCTAAAGTTTGAATAATCCTTTCTGCTAGCCTATCAGTTTGAGGGTGATATGCTGTAGAAAATGATAACTTGATACAAAGAAATCTATCAAGATTTTTTCGAAGTGAAGATGTGAACTTGGGTTCTCTGTCACTTAAAATATTCCTAAATAACCCTGTATGAGAAATAACTCTATTTCATCGAAGAAGAGCTGTATCCATAGCAGTGTCATCTCTATGAAATTGTAAGAAGATGGGAGTTTTGCTGTATATGTCTACAATGACTAAACAAGCATTATAACTTCTGTAAACACTTGGAGGAAGTGCTGTGACCCAGTCCAAGTGAATAACTTCCCAAAGGGATTTTGGTTCTTGAATATGGATCATAAGTCCAAATTTCTTGCCTGTACTCCCATTTGCTTTTTGGCATCTGTAACAGGTATGGAACTATTTAATGGTCTCTTTTCTCCACCAACATGCACAGTTTTTCACTTTTTCAAGTATTCTGTCTTCTGTCAGTTGTCCAGAATAGATGCTATCATGCAATTTATGAAGAATGGTATTGATAAGAAATCTACTGCATAATGTAATTAAACAAGAATGTTTGGAGCTGTGGTAGACAATGCCATCAAACAAATGAAATCTTCCTTCAGAGGAGGAAGTTTTCCATACTCCATCTAGTGAATTCATTGAAGCTGTGTCCTTGCAGTATTTTTCCAGCAAGGCTTTCAAGATATGGCAATTATGTTCCTGTTTGTAATCCTCTTTGACTTATTCAAGAAATTGTATCTCAATATGAGTTATGTTAATGCCTTCAATTGGAATATGTGGTTTGGCTTCCAAAGGCACATAATCTGGGTTATCAGGAGTATAGGCCAATGCTCAGCTACTAAGTCCATCAGCATTCTTATGAATATTTCCTGCCTTCTAAGCTATAGTCATGTCACCTCTATATTCTTGAATGGCTATCTGCCATCTCAAAATATGTCTGTTGGGTGTTTTTATTTGAAGGATTGATTGAACAGAATTACAGTAAATTATCACCTAAAAACCACTTCAATCAAGATAATAGTTTAGCTTCTTAAGTGCACAAGCCAAACATAATCACTTCATTTGGCTTGCACCATAGCTGGCTTCTGTTGGTTGTATTTGCCTTGAGATATAACAAACTGGCCCTTCTGTAGGTTTGTCATCAATAATTTGGACTTGATGTAGGGCTAACCCTATTCCATCTCCACATGAATCAATTTACAATTTGAAAGGTATATTCCAGTATGGAATAAGGATTAAGGGTGCTTCTGTAAGAGCTTTCCTTATCTCCTCATAAGATTTGATTCTTTTCTGCGTCATCTCAAAGACTATCTGTTGATCACAGATTCTATATAGTGACTTGGCCAGAATTTCATATTTACTCCTGCAAGTCTTTCAAGGTGCAAGGACCATGAATCTGAAGATATGACTATATAATCAATATAAATAATGAGCCATACTTCAGATAATTCTGTAGGGAAGATGGTATTCATCATTATTTGATAATGAGATGGAGCATTTTTAATAACAAATGGCATTATAAGATACTCAGAAATACCACAGTGAGTGATAATTCTAAGTAATTTCTTGGCTTTGGGAATCAAAACATTTTGATTAAAGTCTTTTCATGCATGCATGGAGGTTATATACCTGGCTTCGGATAATTTGGTGAAAGGTTCTTGGATTCTAGGAATTGGATACCTATCTTGAACTGTGTAGGTATTCAATTCTCTAAAATAACCAAACATCCTTG
The DNA here is from genome assembly GCA_023105745.1 of Austropuccinia psidii. Classification (NCBI taxonomy): domain Eukaryota; kingdom Fungi; phylum Basidiomycota; class Pucciniomycetes; order Pucciniales; family Sphaerophragmiaceae; genus Austropuccinia; species Austropuccinia psidii. The sequence goes on along the minus strand of JALGQZ010000018.1, from coordinate 771,807 downwards.
ATTTATCATTATGCCAAACAATAATAACAGGAGTTGTAACTTCAAATTCTTCATTATGGCCTACTTTTCTTAGCACACCAAGCTGTATAAACGCTTGGTAATTTTTTTAAAAGGCTTCTCTATCTCTGGGGCTTTCTGGGTAAGCTGGTCTTCTAAGTACTTGAGGGTATTGTCTTTAAATATTAAGAGTAATATCAGCTTCATGTCCTCTTATAGTGCCTGATGGTTCATTATCTGAAGAAAATGCATTTTTATATGTATATAACACATCAATAGGCTCATGCCTCATCTTGGATGATAATGATTGATTAATCTGTGCTTCACCAAGTTGATCAGTCACAAATTCCCATTTGTAAGTATCTTTATCTGGAGCTACTACTGATATTTGTTTGGACATATTGGAAAAAGAAAATTTTTGTCTTTCATTTTCTCCAATTGTAAAATATTTATTTTTATGGTTCTTGATGTCAATACAATAAATATTCAAGTAATAATTCCCAAGAAAAATATGTTGAGATGTACAGTTGTCAATTACTACTATCTCCGTCTTCACTCTCACACTTTCTGCAGGGTTTGGAGATACAAGATTAGTGTCCAATATTGCCAAAGGGTACATATTATTGCTGGCACTACTAAATTGCACACCCTTTATTTGTAATAGAGGGTTCTTCCATTCAGGGAGTATGCCTTGAAGGTAGTCTTTGCCTCCAAAAGTGCAAAATGGCCCTGTGTCAAATTTACTTTGGCCTCAACATCATTCATCAGGATTGATATGATAGAAGATGCTCCAGAAGTGCAACCTTTTCCCTCAGAAGTTTTAGTCTTACACATTCTGGCATCTTGGATATTGATCAGATTTTAGCAATATTCACTATATTGTGGTAAGTGATTATGAACTTTAGTTACTTCAAAGCAAGTGGGAAAATTTTATCAAGATAGTCCTCTACTTATGTGCCTTCAGAAGGTGCAGGATCATGGTCAGATTCTTCTTTTTCTTCAGCACACTGAACCTCTTTAATGAATTGAAGTTAATTTCTTTTAGTATTTTTAGTGCAAGTGTTGGCTAAATGTGAGGTTCTTCCACATTTATGATACTTTAAGACAGGTCTTTCAGGTCTTTCATACTCTCTGGAAATCTTTAGGACCATTTTTGACTCCATAGGTTTTCTAGCATAGGCTTTACAAATTCCTGTCCTAGTAACGATATCTTCCATTGAATTAATATAGTCCTTTTTTGAGAAGTTTGCTACACATATGAACTTTATAGAATATTATAGTTCTCCTCCACATTTTCTTCATATTTTCATATTAATCATTGATTCAGACATATCTGGGTGTAAAGCAGATAATCTGTCTTTCTATTTGAGGAGCCAAGTAAGTCGTTTATCTTTTTATGAGTTAAAAATGGAACTTTCAAAAGCATTTTCCATGTTAAATCTACAAGAATTATTGGCACATTTGGTTATTGTTTTAGATTTCAACCAAAGCCAATCATGTTTACCATGATCTTGTCTTATCTTGTAATACCATTTCTTTGCAGATCTGGTAAACAAGAATTGTAATTTTCCCACTATCATTTCACTAGGTATATGAAAATCTTCTTGCAACATATTAATTGTTCTAATGAAATCAATATTGTTGAATTCACCTTGACCAGAGAATGTTGGCCATTTTTCTAATTTGGGAATATCTTTTTCAGGGATTGCATTTTCTCCTAGAAAAGGGGTTGAAATTTCTTTCACAGAAATCTTTCCTTCAGCAAAAGGTGTGGAATTTCTGGGAATATCTGAGTTTGGTTCATAATCCCTATGACTTTTCTCTAAATGAGAAATTATTTAATCCTTCAATTTCTTCCTTTCACTGCTACTTCTTGCCAAATGTGTGGCAAAAAGATTGGTATGATTAACTATTTCTAAAGCATGATTTTTCAAAATTGTAAGTTGGTCAGTAATGTGACTGATTGAAAGATCTTCGAATTAATCATTCTGTACTTGAAATTTACTTTCAATTCTGTCACATGTGTTTGAAAGTAACTCAAGTCTGGAATTTGACACTTTAAACCATTTGGTAAAGGTTCTGTCATTCTTTTTTAAGTCATTCATATCTGATGTAGATTTCTTGAGTTCTGTTTCAATTTTATTAAGTTTTACATCCATAATAGATTTATTATATCCAATTTTATCTATTGTTTTTGTGAAAAAGTCTTTTTCATACTTTCCTTCTCCTTGTCTGTCAATTCCATGAGGGTTCTGGCAATATTGAATACACCGTTGACGGCTGAAGGCTTCAATTTGGGGATCCTGCACACTTGTGGTAAAGGTCTGTGCCAATTTGCTTTGCCTTTTACCTTGCCTTGACTGTTCTTGGGACCTCTCTGCTTCTTATGAAGTCCTTGGATACTTCTCGAGCTGGTTGACACCACTGAGCCCTCTTTCTTGAAAGTTGGGTCTTTTCCCACTCTTCCTTCTGGTCTATGGATAAAAAACTTTGGTTCTTCAACAAATTCCTTATCTTTTTGAACTTGTCTTTGCAAGAAAATGAACTCCATCCTCCTAAGAGATATATGGTCTTCTCCTTCCCCAGAAAGCTCTTGATGTGTAAGTAGGAGTTCATAGCCCACTGCCAAAGGCTTGGGCATATTTTGAACTCCTCTTCCTTGGCTGCTCTATACCAGGTTTTGTACTGGGACTGATATATTTCTATGGCTTCCACTTCAAAATGCTTCAGCCCTTAAAACATTACCTTGAATCAGTTCAGACTCATAGTTAATGTTTCCTTGGGGGATGGGGTGCAGCTCTGAAATCCTCAAGACATGTCTTTTTTAAGGAACAGTTTTCATATCTGGACCTGGAATTGCTTCTTCCCTGTCCACATCTATCTTGTTTGACTGAAAAGCTTCTTCCATTTCTAGTATGCAACATTCTCATGTCAATTAAAGTGATGAATACAGCTAAAAGACAGAAAACACATACCCTTTGGTGGTTTTTTGGATATTTATGCTTTGAATAAAGTGTCTTTTTCAGAAATTTTCCATTTTTCAGCCTGTGACTCATAATCAGAGCACAAGCATGACAGCCAAATACCATAAGCCAATAGTAGAGCCAAGATACCACCAAAACATGGAGCTGAGCCAAACAAGATCAAAAATTATCAAAGGAAAGAGGAAACTAACCTCCTTCCAAATATACAAGCCCCACCATCATAGGAAAAGTAATAACAAAGTTATTCCTGCTCAAAGTTGTTGCTGAGCATAAACCTTATCGTTCACCTCTCATCTGAAATCCAGAGTAAAAAGCTTAACCCCATCAAATGGGTATTCCAAATAAAGCTCTAAGTCAGGGCTATCAAATGGTACTAGCCAAATTGAGCTAGAACCAGGATTACAGAAGTTATAACTAAAATAAGGTCAAAGAAGGGTGGATAAAATATTCACATCTCATCTAACTTCTACAGTTTTAGTGTGAGATACCTTAAGTGGGGTCTTTTTTTAAAGAGCACAATCAGGGCTATCTGATGGGTGCCATCTATTTCCCCATATTTCATCTAGAACAAAAGCTATGGGGAAAGCAAGTTCCATACAGATTTTAAGCAAATCATACATATGTACAAAGAATCTTGTACATGGCATAACTTTGCCATATTTAATGATAGCCATATCAGATGAGGTACCATTGTTTAGAACACATCCAGGGCTACACAATGAATCAACCTTGAGCTTGATATCTCAAAAACTGACAAAGCTCTTGCAGCTTTAAGGTCAAAATCCTACAGTTAGACCAATACAGCCTTACTGTGGGATATTCTCCCATAGCTATGATTATGAGGTGTCAAAAAGATGAAGAATCCTTTTTATACTTCAATACCTCATAATTTGGTCAATACTTGGGTCCTGTACAGAATTCTACGCATCATACACGTCAGAAGAGGGCTATCTGGTCCCCAGATGAAAACGTTCACCCTGTATTGGTGAAAACTGCCCAGATGTGGTTCCAAGACCCCATCTTAGCTCAATACAGACTATACAGGCCTTGTGAAAAGCACAAGGCAGTCCTTTGAAGTGTAAACTCTTCACTTCCTTTAGGTGAAAAGGTCTAGACGCCTTTTTCACCCAATTTTAGGATAAAAAAAGACCTTTTCTCCACCAGAAAAGGTCTTCTCATCCTGCTCTTGAATTTCTACATAGTACAACTGTCAAAAAAGTTATACTATTGAAAAATAGCCAGGTATAATTATAACTTTAATTATTTTAGTCTTCATTATTGTAAACCAACAGGTAAAGCTGCACCCAGGGCTTTCAACAGCAGTCACCACCCCTATTTCTCAATAGTAAATCCCTGAATATCTTCTTATTGACCTTTACTATCATCAAGTAAGCTTTTTATAATACGTTTTACTATGTCACAGTCATAGTATAGGTTGTAAATTCCTGTATTATCCCTTTTGCATAGACTCAACCTGACAGCCCCTCTGACCCCAAAGAAATGGAGTGAATGAGTAAAAGCCCTTACCTCTCTCTAGTGAATATGAATAATAAATTAAAAATTAAGGATTTGAATTCAAAAATTCAGTTCTTAGTCCAGATCCGGAATTTTGGAAAACAGAAGATGAGACTGAATATAATAAGTCCTATATATGGGAAAAGCATGAGAAATTTGATTTGAACATGAAAGAAGTAAATAGCTCAGAAACAATCAATGGACCACCAATTCATAATATGATTAATTGTTTCAGAATATTTGGGTAATAAACACCTTCCAAGAAGCATGAGGATGAACAAAAGATAAATTAAAAATGGATTCAAGATCAAAATATTCAATCTAAGAGTATTAACAATGAATTATCAAAGATTTTTCAGGACAAACAATTCTTGGAAAAATTCAACCAAGAAGTAAAAAAAGAAGTCTGATGAGGTAGAATATGAAGATTTTGAACAGCCCCCAATGAAGAAAATCAAACATTCTCATGGTTTTGAAGATGCTAAGGAATAATTTATGAATAAATAAATCATTGAGGATCATAACAACCAAGAAGAAAAAACTCTCCTCCAACAGAAATTATGAACTCTATCATGTAGTATCGTAAGGATCCAGAAGACCCATGGAGAATTGATAAAGACAAGGAAATGGACTTTGATAAGAAATTATTAAAGGATTATGATGAAATGCTATACTGGAAACTTCCAACACCTGAAAAAGAGCCAGATCACTCCATTCTTCCTTACATATAACTCAAAGCTATCTATTATGAATCTCCAACAAAATTAAAAGGAAGGAAATGGCTTAGAAATCCTCCAGGACTCAATCTTTCAAGGATATAATTCGGGCTCTGTTAAGTGAAGAAGATCTTAGAGGAAAATTAGGAAACAAATACTGGGAGAAGATACATTTTTTGATGAAAAAACAAGGAAAGCATTTTATGACTATATAATATGGCCACAACAAGATTTCAATCTGAATAATATGGAGCTTTTGGGGGGAACACTTAAATGGAAAGAATATCGATATGTCTTTTTACATAAGGAAGAGGTATTAATCAGTAATTGGAAAGGTGAAACATTAGAAGAAAGGAAGATGGGAATAATGTTACCTGGAGAAATAGCCAAGGATGTATGAACTCATAGAATTATTAAAAATAAAAAAATGGAAAATGAGTTTCATGGGGAGGATATTTATGAAAAGACCTGAAAAAAAAGAAAAGTCTTTTATAAATTAAAAATAATATATAAACAAAAAACTGAGAAACAATTAAATAAAAAAATAAAAAAATAAAAACAATAGGGAATGAGAGTGTAGATTGGTATTATAGTTATACCTTCTGTAAAAGTATCAGGAATGTATTACTGTAATTTATTATTATAAAAAATGGGGGTGGGTGTTAGTTTCTTATTCAACCCATAATGGTTTAAGTTTTTTAGCATGAAATTGTTGGGAATCTCAATATAAAGTTTTCTCTAAAAGAAGTATTGATATCATTACTCTCAAAATCTTTCATCAAGAGATTTCTTTTATATAATTGCAGGCTTTAAAAAACAACAAACCGGCTCAAGAGGCCAATGTTTGGATGTTATGGGGATTAATTGTTGGAGGATGAAGAAATTTTGGATCAAAGGCAGTTGAAGAAGCAATGTTAAGAATTTTTTTTGAATATGAAGAAGAACTCCAAGAATATCATTCATTTACCAATACAGAAAAAATGTAAGATTTGACTATGAAACTGATGATAATATTACTATTAATCAACAGTACTATGTCTGTTCTTATGAAATAAAATAATAAAATATTCTTATAGCCACAATTAAATAATTAAAGAATTATTTCTTTCACATGTTAAACACTACTAGTGATTTTAACAGTGAGCAAGTAATTTTCTACAAGAATCAATTACAACAAGATTTTAATAATAAAACTTTTTTAATTAAAATAATAAAATTATTCTAATATATAATTATCTTTTGCAAGAATAATTATAATGATAATTCTTGAAGAAAACTAATTTTAGAGAAAAACTTTAAGAATTAAAAATAAATCACTCACTAATATTCTAAAGAGCTTATTGAAAGATAAGATAGAGAGATTTGACGTATAATTGTGGATTTTAAGGATCAAAATGAATTTATAACAGTATTACAACAATATATAGTTGGATTCTATGATTTCACGTCCTTCTGATTGATTCTGAAAGATTTAAAACACTTAAGAATAGCTATAACTAATACTTACTTGTTGGTAATAATGGTTTAAATGATAATAAGATGATGATGTGGAAAAAACAGCAAGAGGAGGCCTATTTTAGGTCAACAACAGCTCACAGAGGCATGCCATGGAGAACACTGAAAAACCAGTGAGTGAGAAAACAATAAACCTTTTTGGATTATTGATTGCATCATCTGTTGTCACGTAAGATTATCATAATTAGTTAATTGATGCTTTTACATGACTACCAACCCCAATATGGTTAAGAATAAAAGGAGTAACATCTGTAAATCTTCTTTTATTACAAAATAATCATTGATTTCTCACAGCTATCAATGTTATTGGTAATTTCATCACAGGTTGTAATTACTGTGAATTTTTGAAGATTCAGTGTTTCACGTAGAATAGTCAAAAATAGACTGTGAGTAAAACTTTTAATTTTACTAGTAAAATAATAATTCTTTTTGGTTTTACCATAGAAACGAAAGTTCTTTATTTTTCCTGAACGTTTCAGAAAGATTCATTAAGAATTGTATTTTTAATGATTTTTTGAAGTTTTTACCTCATTTCTACGTAGAATTGCAAATATCAGAGTTTCACTGGTTGCTATGAGGTAAATCAATCAATAAAAGTCCAAAAAGGGTTTTAATTACTCTTTTGGGGTTTATCCATGGAAAATCATTAATAATTGACATGGTTACAGGAGTCTAAGTAGCTCTTTACCTCCCTGGCACATCAAAATAGCAGGTTATTTGCTATTTTCTTAAGATTTACAGTAGTTGTAACATGGTAACCAAGTTCCCAAAGGGTTTTAGCTTACCAGTTAGGCCAAGATCAGCCATGGATCCAAGCTTTGGAGCTGTCCACGCCTCTGAGGCCTCAGAAGTTGGGTACCCTGGCTCTCTTTGATGTCTTTTGTCCCCCTTGCCTATTTTTCACATCAAAATAGAAATTTAAGCTTAAAGTGAGATATCCACTATGGGTTTACCAAAAGTCCATGTAGGAATAACATAATATTAAGTGCTCAAAACATGCATAACACTATTCTTAGTGTATATGTAACATGGGATTTCTCATATTCCCATTATTTTGGCGTGAAATTAAGAAAAACAAAATTTTTCACAGATCTTTTATGTGGTATTGATGATGTGGTATTGAAGTATTTTCCATTTTACCACCTCAAAGAGTTAATTTGAGCTTATTCACTCTATGGAGCTACCCTAGGTGAATTTTTTTGTAGAATCCAAATCTAGACTTAAATTCATGGATTTACTTACTCAATAAAAAGTTAGTCATCTTTTCTGAAATCAAAAATGGTGAATTTCGGATATATGCATGACTTATGAGTTGTGCATAATTCAAAATTTATTTTTAAGATAATTGTGGCCTATTTGGGTATGTAAAATATACCTCAAGGCTCACATTCCCTCCCACCAAAAAATAAGATTGTACTACAATTTTATCAATGGTAGAAATAATAAAAAGCCTCAAAGGGGGGTTAATGTCCACTGTCCAACCTCTTTACATCACTCGGATCAAGTGATTTAAAGCACATTTATAGACATATTCAGGATTGTGGCCTTCTCTCATGTCTAAATCCTCTCAAGAGTTTATCTGAGTCAGGTATGTACTGGATTTCTATATCTGACAAGATATTCTCTCTGATTTTTACCCCTAAGTCTCCTTTCTTTATCTTTTTGTCTTCAATCTGTTCCACTGGTGGGACAGTCAAAGGAGCTGGGTTCCTCAGAGGAAACAATTCTTTATCAGCTGGTTGATAAGGCTTTATCAAGCTTACTGGAAAAGTGGGGTGTTTATTTTCCGATTCACCACTCAATTCCACTTGAACTGCATTTTTTCCATATAAGGCAACAATAAAAAATGGTCCTACATAAGAATCTTTAAGTTTCTTTGGGCCTTTGATATTATTAAAATTCAAGGTTGAAACTAGAACTAAGTCCCCTACTTTGAAGTCTGGTACTTTATGACTCTTGTCCCACTTTTGTTTTGCATAATCAAAAGCATCATCCATACTTTGCTTTTCACAATGTTTTACTTTATCAAGCATTATCTTGAAGCTGGAAGCTGTAGGATGAATGTCAATAAAGTCTTTCCTCAGTGTGTCTGCTGGGAGTCTTGGATTCCATCCTTTTTCTAACATAGCAGGAGTTTGTCCTGTGGAAGAATGGGCTGATTTCTTGTATGCCAATTCTAATGCAGGTATCAGAGTGCACCAGTCATTGGTAAAGCCATCTGAGCCTTTGAATTCTAACCCATAAGCACAAAATCTCCTGATAATTTCTTCTAAGGTTTGAATCATCCTCTCTGCTAGCCCATCTGTTTGAGGGTGATATGCTGTAGAGAATGATAACTTAGTCCAAAAAAATCTATGAAGATTGGTCCAAAGTGCAGATGTGAACTTGGGATCTCTGTCACTTATGATATTCTTAAATAATTCTGTATGAGAAATAACTCTAATCCATAGAATAAGAGCTGTATCCATAGCAGTGTCATCTTTATGACATGGTAGAATTATGGGAGTCTTGCTATATCTGTCTACAATGACTAAACAAGCATTATAACTTTTGTCACCACTTGGAGGAAGTGCTGTGACCCAATCCATATGAACAACTTACCAAGGGGATTTTGGTTTTGAATATGGATCATAAATCCAAATTTCCTGCCTGTACTCCTGTTTGCTTTTTGACATCTGTCACAGGTATGGCAATATTAAATGGTTTTTTTCTCCAAGATGGCCACCATTCACAGCTCTTCACTTTTTCAAGTGTTATGTCCTCTGAAAGGTGTCCAGAGTAGATGCTATACTGGCATTCATGAAGAATTGTATTGATAAGCAATCCGCTGCATAATGTCATTACACAAGAATGTTTGCTTCTGTGGTAAATAATCCCATCAAACAAGTGAAATTCCCCTTCAGAATAGGAATTTCTCCAAGCTTCATCTAGTGCATTGACCAAAGATGTATCTTTGCAGTCTTTAGCTAATAAAGAAGTCAAGATATGGCAATTCTTGTCTTGCTTATAAGATTCTCTGACCTCTTCAAAGAATTCAGTCCCAATATCAGTTATGTTAATCCTTCAGTTGGAATCTGTGGTTCAGCTTCCAAGGGTACATGAGCTGGATTATCAGGAGTGTTGGCTAATTCCCACCTGCTAAGTCCATCAGAATTCTTGTGAATGTTTCCTGCTTTGTGGACTATATTTATGTTTCCTCTATATTCCTGAATGGCTATTTGCCATCTCAACATACGTCTGTTGGGAGTTTTCATGTTAAGAAGTGATTTTACTGCATTCCAGTCAATTATCAATTCAAAAACACTGCCATCAAGATAATAGTGTAATTTCTCAAGTGCCCATACCAAACATAAGCACTCCATTTGGCTTGCACCGTATCTGGCTTCTGTTGGTTTGATTTGTCTTGAGATGTAACAAACTGGTCCCTCTGTAGGTTTGTCATCAATAATTTGGACTTGATGTAGGGCTGCCTCTAATCCATTTCCACATGCATCAATGTAAAATTTAAAGGGAATATTCCAGTCAGGCATGAGGAGTAAAGGTGCTTCTGTAAGAGCTCTCCTTATCTTCTCATAAGCTTTAATTCTCTCCTGTGTCATCTCAAATACAGTCTGTTGATCACAGATTCTATAAAGTGACTTGGCTAGAATTTCAAAGTCTTTCAAGTGTTGCCTATAATAACTGGAAAACCCAAGAAAAGACATCATTTATTTTTTATTCTGGGGTATTGCCTCAAGTAACACTGCTGCTACTTTGTTTTTGTCAATACCCAAGCTTAAACCAGAAACAATATGTCCTAATTCTTTGAGTTCTTCAAAACCAAAATTGCATTTATTAAGTGAAATTTTCATGTTCACTTCTGCAACTTTGTGAAGTACTCTTGCAAGTCTTTCAAGGTGCAAAGACCATGAACCAGAACATATGATAATATCATCAATATAAATGATAAGCCATCCTTCAGACAGTTCTGTGGGAAAGATGGTATTAATCATTCTTTGATAATGGGATGGAGCATTTTTAATGCCAAATGGCATCCTAAGATACTCATAAATACCACAGTGAGTGATAATTCTAAGTAATTTCTTAGCTTTAGGCATCAAAACATTTTGGTGAAAGCCTTTCAATGCATCCATTGATGTTATATACTTGGCTTTAGACAATTGAGTCAAGGTTTCTTGAACTCTAGGGATTGGATACCTATCTGGAACTGTGTAGGTATTCAATGCTCTGAAATCTCCAACCATTCTTGACTTGTCATTATGCCAGGAAATAATAACAGGTGTTGTCACTTCAACCTCCTTATTATGGCCTACTTTTCTTAGTACACCAAGTCGGATTAACTCTTGGATATGTTTCTCCAAGGCTTCTCTAGCTCTAAGACTGGCTAGATAAGCTGGTCTTCTAAGTACTGGAGGATATGGCCTGTCAATACTAAGAGTAATATAAACTTCATGTCCTCTTATAGCACCTAATGGTTCATTGTCAGAGGCAAATGCATTATTGTATGTGTATAACACATTAATAAGTCCATTCCTCATTTTTGGTGACAATGATGGATTAATGTGTGCTTCAACAAGTTGATTAGACACAAATTCATCTTTATAAGTATCCTTGACAGAAGATACCACAGATATTTGTTTTGGCATATTGGAAAAAGCAAATTTTTGGCTTTTGTTATTCCCAATTGTGAAATATCTGTCTTTATGGTTATTGATGTCAATACCAAAAAAATTCAAGTAATCATTTCCAAGAATGATGTGCTGAGATGTGCTATTATCCATTACCACAATCTCAGTTTCCATCCTCACACTTCCTGCTGGGTGTGGAAATACAACATTAGTGTCTAATATACAAAAGGGGTACATATTGTTACTGGCACTACTAAATTGCACACCTTCTATTGGTAATAGATGGTTTTTCCATTCAGGAAGTATAATTTGGAGTTAATCTTTGCCCACACAAGTGCAAAATGCCCCTGTATCCAAATTTACTTTGGCTTTAATATCACTCATCAAAACTGATGTGATACAGGATGCTCCGCAGTGTAACCTTTTCCTCTAGCAGGTTTTGTTTTACACATTCTGGCATCTTGGATATTTATCAGGTTGCAGCAATCCTCACTGTACTCTGGCAAGTGGGTATGGACTTCTGTGACCTCAAAGAAAGCTGTAATGTTTTCAATGGGATAGTACTCCAATGGTGTATCCTCAGAGACTGCAGAATTTTGATCAGATTCTTCTTTCTCTTCAGTAAACTGAATTTATTCAATGACTTGAACTTCATTGATTTTTGTCTTTTTGGTGCAAGTGTTTGCTAAATGTGAAGTACTTCCACATTTATGAAACTTCAAGACAGGTCTTTCTTGTCTTTTATCCTCTCTGGAATTCTTTGGGACCATCTTGGATTCCATAGGGCTTCTAGTCCAAGTTTTACCAATTCTTGTTCTGGTAATGATATCTTCCATTGCATTAATGTAGTCCTCTGTTGAACAGGGTTCTACACATCTGCTTTTGATAGCATGTTCCAGTTCTCATCCACACTTTCACAATATTTTCATATTAATCATAGTGTCAGACATATATGGGTGTAAAGCAGATAATCTGTCTTTTTGCTTGAAGAACCAAGTAAGTGGTTTATCTTTCTCTGAGTTAAAAGTGGCACTTTCAAACACATTTTCCATTTTAAACCTCCAAGAATTGTTGGCCCATTTGGTAATCACTTCAGATTTCCACCAAGACCAATCATGTTTTCCATGATCAATTCTCATTTTGTAATACCATTTCTTTGCAGTTCTGGTAAACAGAGAGTGTAATTTCCCCACTATAATTTCATCAGGTATATTAAAGTCTTCTTGTAATATATCAACAGTCCTGATGATCTCAATATGGTTGTATTCTCCTTCACCAGAGAATGTTGGACATTCTTCTAATTTGGGAATATCCTTAACAGAGACAACATTTTCTCCTAAAAGTGGGGTAAAACTTCCTTTGACAGAAAGTTTTTCTTCAGTCAAAGGTGTAGAATGTCTTGGCATATGTGGTTAATAATTCTTATGAATTTGTTCCACATTTGCAATGATTTCATTCTTTAATTTCTGCCTTTCACTGTCACTTTTTGCTAAATGTGTAGCAAACTGATTGGTATTTTCAACTATCTTTAAGACATGGTCTTGTAGAGTCTTGAGTTGATCATTCATTTTGAAAATAGAAAGATCTTACATTTCATCATTCTGAATCTGACATGTACTCTCAATTCTGCTACAAGCATTGACAATTGAATTAAATTTGGCATTTGTCAATTCATACCATTCAGTATATTTCTTGTCATGTTTTTTCAATTCATTAATATCTAATGCTATTTTAGTTAACTTTGAATCAAGCTTACCAATTTCTACATTAATACCTCTTTGTACATGATTTAGTTGCGTGGAAAAGTTCTGTTCATCCTTTCCTGCTCCTTGGCTGTGAATTCCATGAGAGTTCCGGCCATGTTGAACACACTGTCCACGGCTGAAAACTCCAATTTGGGGATCCTGTACCCTTGTGGGTAAGGTCTGTGCCACTTGTCTTTGGCTTTGCCCTTACCTTGATGGTTCTTGAGACCTCTCTGCTTCTTCTGAGGTCCTTTGGGCTTGTCTTTGGACACTTCTGGAGCTGGTTTGGAACTGGTAGACGCCACTGAAGCTTCTGTCTCCAAAGCTGGAGTCATTTCCAGTTCCTTCTTCTGGTCTATGGATAAAAGACTTTGGTTCTTCAACCAATTATTTATTTTTTTGACCATGTCTTTGCAAGACAGGGGGCTCCATCCTCCTAATAGTTCTATGGTCTTCTCCTGACCCAGAAAGCTCTTGATGTGTAAGTAGGAGTTCATGGCCCCCTGCCAAAGGCTTGGGCATATTTCCCACTCCTCTTCTTTGGCTGCTCTGAACCAATTTTTGTACTGGCATTGATATATTTCTATTGCTGCCACTTGAAAATGGTTTAGCCCTGGAAATATTGTCATGAATCAGTTCAGGCTCAGAATTCACGTCAAAATCTGTGGCTACAGACCTTGGGGAATGGGAGGCAACTCTGGCATCCTCCAAATGTGTCTTTCTTGTGGAAGACTTGGCACTTCTGGATTTGGTCTTGCCTCTTCCTTGTCCACATCCATCTGGTTGGACTAAATAGTTGCTTCAATTTCTGGTATGCACCATTTTCACGCCAATTTAAAGATAAAAGGTGAAAATATAAGATAAAATACATGCCTTTTGGTGGTAATTTAGTCTTTTATGAGTTAAATAAGGTGCCTCTTTTAGAAATTTGCACCTCAATATTGTCTTCAGATTCTTTACTAGTGATATATCTCTTACTGAGTCTGTTGCCAGCTGCACAGTATTTGATCAAAGACACTAGAAAAATTATAAAAGAGAAAAAATTATTTTTTATACTTTTTAAAATATTTTTATAAGTTTTATATTTTTTTAATATTGAAAAATTATTCTTTTCAAAGAAAAAATTAAAATTTAAGATTTTGAATCAAAATTAATTCAGAGTAACTCAAAGAATAATTTTTTGAGTTTTTTGGATGTGAAAAAGCGACGTGTAAAAACTGTAAGGTGTAGATATGAAACTTTGATTAAAAATCAAGTACTTTTCCTGTCCTCAAAATTTGTATAAGGTACAAATCAATTAAAAATAGTAAGAAATATTATTTTTAAGAGAAAACACGCAAATTTTATTGTTTATAACTTTATTAGTATAAAACAATAATATTATAAAAATTTATTGTTTTACCAGCAATAAAAATTTTTCCAAAAAATACTCTACAAGAGATATTTTAAGGCTACAAAAGAAATTTCTTCAAGAGCAATTTCAATTGGAATTAATTGAGAAAAGAACTGCAAGCAATTAATTAAAGAAAAAGTCTTTAAAAAGAATATTAAAGAGAAAACACGCCCAAAAGTGACCAGAGTAAATTCGGAAACAAATGGACAAAGTTTACAGTGATGAAAGATGCTTTAATTCACTTTTGGGGTGGTTCAGGGGTAAAAATGATTATAAGAGTTACAAACAATGATTATAATGATTTTTTCACGTGGTTAAAAGGATTAAAATGATTTAAAAATGGTGGTTGGAATCTTTTATTGATTGGTTCAACAGTGTTTAAACTCATTAATAAAAGGAAAAGGTTCTAACATGAAGAGAAAAGTGGGGCAAAGAAGACATTCTTTTGTAGCCACCAATTTTCTTACTCCAATAGTAAAATTTACTCTTGTCAGTCGTGAAAAACAGTCTGACAACAGAAAAGCCAATTATGGAATCATTGAACCCTGGTTTGGACCAAAAAAGGGCTGGTTTAAGCCATTTTTAGCCATTTTTAGCCACTTTAGACCCTTAAATCAGCCATTACTATAGCAATACCTGGTCTAGAGCCTTCAAAACACGTCAGAATGTGTGCAAGAGGCTTAGAAACTATTTAAAACTTTTTTTGCTAAGTTTGTCTTATCTTAAGGGTAGTTTTACCCTCTTGGCAACAGCTAAAACTACCCCAGTTGGTATCAAAACCTCATCATCAATTGAGTCCACAGACCCTGTAACTCAATTCCAGGCCAAAATTGATGAACTTTTGCGTGAATTTTGACATCCCACGCCTGTCAGCAAGGATTTTGGGGGTCTGGCTCCCCCTTAGAGATAGAGTTCCTTTCCCCCCCCATTTTAATCTTTCCAATTTATCTTTCCTTTAATTCCTCATCATGTATTATACTTATAATTTACATATGTAATTCAATTGAATTGTACAGTACAATACAGTAATAATTGACACCACATATGTAAATCAAAGTTCACTTATGTAATACACGCGCACATTTTGACATTTCAATTGAATTCAATTGAAAATACTTCAATTCCTCATAACTTCTAAACTAAACACAACACCTCAATTTTAACACAAAAAATTGATGGTTAACACCACATGTGGTGTGAATTAAATCAAAGTTTTGAAGATTTTCAACTTTTGTATTGAAAAATACTAAAAACTTAATTTAAGGTTATTTAGAGTTGAGTTACTGAAATTTCATCCAGAGGTGACCCCACCTGATTTTTTATGAGGAATCCAATGGTAAAATAATTTTTATATGCTTATTTATTGGATAAAAATTTATAATAATTTTTATTTAACTTTTTTCCAAATTTGTTTATTTTTTTACAATTTTGTTAAAAATTAATTTTTACTTAATTTTTTCAAGTGTAAATGTAATTTTGCAATGTCAAAATTTTAATGTAATTTTATTTTTAAATTGTAATTAAATTTGGAATTGTGAATGTAATTTTAGAATTATATTTTAATTTTCATTTTAATAATATAAATAAATTTATTTTATTCATATTTATATGTTAATTTTGTATTTCTGGTCTTTTGGGTATATGAAATTACCTCTAAGGCTCACAAAAACAGTATAAAATTAAACCAAATTCCTCAATGAAAAAGATTTCCAAAACAATTTCAAAAATGAGAATTATTTTAGCTTCAAAATGAAAGAAAAAATTATTAAATTAATATATTTTAGAGCTTAAAAATATATTAATTAAGGGTACAAGGTTCAAAAAACATGGCCAGGCCCCCCAAATGTAAGATTTGGTAGGTATGGTGGTTTTTTAGAACACAAAAATGAAGTCCAGAATATGATTATATCCAAAACTCTGGTTACAATCACGGCCAGGCCCCCAAATGTATGATTTGACTATGAAACTGACGATAATATTACTATTAATCAACAGTACTATGTCTGTTCTTATGAAATATAATAATAAAATATTATTATAACCACAATTAAATAATTAAAGAATTATTTCTTTCACGTGTTAAACACTACTAGTGATTTTAGCAGTGAGCAAGTAATTTTCTACAAGAATCAATTACAACAAGATTTTAATAATAAAACTTCTTTAATTAAAATAATAAAATTATTTTAATATATAATTATCTTTGGCAAGAATAATTATAATGATAATTCTTGAATAAAACTAATTTTAGAGAAAAACTTTAAGAATTAAAAATAAATCACTCACTAATATTCCAAAACGCTTATTGAAAGATAATATAGAGAGATTTGATGTAGAATTGTGGATTTTAAGGATCAAAATGAATTTATAACAGTATTACAACAATATATAGTTGGATTCTATGATTTCACGTCCTTCTTATTGATTCTGAAAGATTGAAAACACTTAAGAATAGCTATAACTAATACTTACTTGTTGGTAATAATGATTTAAATAATAATAAGATGATGATGTGGAAAAAACAGCAAGAGGAGGCCTCTTTTAGGTCAACAACAGCTCACAGAGGCATGCCAGGGAGAAAACTGAAAAACCACTGAGTGAGAGAACAATAAACCTTTTTGGATTATTGATTGCATCATCTGTTGTCACGTAAGATTATCATAATGAGTTAATTGATGCTTTCCCGTGACTACCAACCCCAATATGGTTAAGAATAAAAGGAGTAAAATCTGTAAATCTTCTTTTATTCCAAAATAATCGTTGATTTCTCAAAGTTATCAATTTTATTGGCAATTTCATCACAGGTTGTAATTACTGTGAATTTTTGAAGATTCAGTGTTTCGCATAGAATAGTCAAAAATGGACTGTAAGTAAAAATTTTAATTTTACTAGTAAAACCATAATTCTTTTTGGTTTTATCATAGAAAATACAGCTCTATATTGCTCCTGAAAGTTTCAGAAAGATTAATTAAGAATTGTATTTTTAATGAATTTTTGAAGTTTTTACCTCATTTCTACGTAGAATTGCAAATATCAGAGTTTCACTGGTTGCTATGAGGTAAATCAATGGATACAAGTCCAAAAAGGGTTTGAATTACTCTTTTGGGGTTTATCCATGGAAGATCATTAAGAATTGACATGGTTACAGGAGTCTAAGTAGCTCTTCACCTCCTTGGCACGTCAAAATAGCAGGTTATTTGCTATTTTCTTAAGATTTACAGTAGTTGTAACATGGTAACCAAGTTCCCATTTACCAATTAGGCCAAGATCAGCCATGGATCCAAGCTTTGGAGCTGTCTACGCCTCTGAGGCCTCAGAAGCTGGGTACTCTGGCTCTCTTTGATGTCTTTTGTCCCCCTTGCCTATTTTTCACGTCAAAATAGAAATTTAAGCTTAAAGTGAGATATCCACTATGAGTTTACCAAAATTCCGTGTAAGAATGCCATTATATTAAGTGCTCAAAACATGCATAACACTATACTTAGTGTATATGTAACATGGTATTTCCCACATTCCCAATATTTTGGCGTGAAATTAAGAAAAACAAAAATTTTGACGGATCTTTTATGTGGTATTGATGATGTGGTATTGAAGTATTTTTCATTTTACCACCTCAAAGAGTTAATTTGAGCTTATTCACTCTATGGAGCTACCCTAGGTGAATTTTTGTGTAGAATCCAAACTTGGCCTTAAATTCATGGACTTACTTACTCAATAAACAGTTATTCATCTTTTCTGAAATCAAAAATGGTGAATTTTGGATATATGCATGACTTATGAGTTATGCATAATTCAAAATTTATATTTTTAAGATAATTGTGGCCCATTTGCATATGTAAAATATACCTCAAGGCTCACAAAAAAACACAAGCTAGAAGAAATAAGGTTGTCATTGGAGGAACTTAGAGTTTTGGACAAAAAAAATCTTATGATAAAAATTATTTACCATCAATGAGAAAAGTACAGCTGATTTCAATTCTGAAAACCTTCAATTTACGTAATTCAAAAACAAAGAGGAGAAGAAAATAAATATAATTTGATATAAATGATCAATTCCAGTTTTTGTGGCAGTTACTGCTTGCCTTATCAAAGAAGACCCAAATATTTCTCACGTTATGACTCAAAATTTCAATTAATTCATTTTTTGGAAGTTACTTCCTGTTTTATCAGAGAGTATTAATTATTTTTTAAGAAAATAAACTGAGTATGTTGACTTGATTTACACCTATTGATTCAATTATTATAATTAATCATATCCTTTGATCAAAATATATCTATCACCTTTTACCTTTTATCACCATATTGTATGAAATGGATGAAGTGAACAAATCTCTATGAACTATTGGCCTGAATCAGAAATGAATGAAGAAATCTAAGACCTTTGGATTGGTGATAATTTGCAGAAATTTGATAATGGAAACAAAAGATGGGTTTTATCATTAAGTGAAACGTTTGAGATACCAGATTAGCATATTATTCCATTTATTAACTTTGAAGATAGTTTTTCAAATAAAGGATCACCTCAATGACAAATTTTGATCCTTGAGGTATAGTTCACATACTCAAATAGGCCACAATCAATATTAAAACAAATTTGGAACTATGCATAACTCATGAGTCATGAATATAGCACAAATTTATCATTTTTTATTTAAGAAGAGATGAACAAGGTTTTTTGAGTAAGTAATTCCATTCATTTATGGCCTGATTTGAATTGGACACAAAAATTAACCTAAAGTAGCTCCATAGAGTTAATAAGATTAAATTAACATTACAAGGTCATAATATGGAAAATAATTCAATACCACATAAAAGACTTGGAAATTTTTTCATTTTTCTCACTTTCTCACCAAATTAATGGGAATTTGAGAAATCCCATGTTACATATACTTGACATATTTAGTTTCAATCTCTCAACCTTAATCCATGAATACCAAGAACTGAGGTACTCAAACCTTCATTGTTGATATTCATGAGCAATGCTCTTACCAATTGGGCTTAGTTCTTGTTGCATATGAGTGGTGAGTGAAGAAGCCATTCCTACTTTGACTATGTATTATCCCTGCCTAATCAGGGTGCATCAGGTGTGCAATCATTCTTAAGAGAAGATATAACATGATTCAACATTCTGCACCATGATTAGGAAGGGCTAATACATAGTAAAAGAAGGCATGGCTTCTCTTAGCTCAAATGGTAAGAGAATTGCGCATGAATTTTGACAATAAGGGATCAAGTCCTTCAGTTCTTGGTATTTGTGGATTAAGGTTGAGTATTGTCAAGTAAGGCTTTGGTACACCCATAGTGGATATCAGTATTTAAGCCTGAATTAGTATTTTTGATATGAAAATAGTTAAAGGGTACAAAAGACATCAAAGGGAGGCTGGTTACCCAGCTTCTGAGGCCTCTGAGGTGTGGAAAGCTCTAATTATTTCACTCATAGATTATTATTGCTTTATTATTATACTAAAGCATTTGGGAAACTTTTTTACCAATTGAAAGTCCCATTTAGTCATGAGAGAATAGCAAATAAGCTGCTATTTTTGACATGACAAGGAGGTAATGAGCAACTCTGACTCCTGTACCATGTCAATTATTATCAATCTTCCATTAATGATCTTCAAAAAAGTAATCAACACCCTTTATTGACTAGTATCCATGTATAAACCTCATAGCAACACTTATTATTGTGATATTGGCAATTCTACATAAAAATAAGCTAAACAATCCAAAAATTCATTAAAAATACACTTATTAATGGATATTGATCAAGATTTTAGAACAAATGGAGAAGGGAAGGATCTATATGAAACCCAAAAATAACTATGACTTCATCATTAAAATTAATTGTTTTACTTACAGTCCATGTTTGATTATTACACATGAAACAGTGAATCTTGAAGAATTTACAGAAAAAACAGTTTGTGATGAAACTTCAAATAACTTTGATAACTTTGATAAGTTAATTATCATTTTGAAATTAAATAAAATTTTCATTTGTTACTCATTTATTTCTTAAACATAAATGGGTTGGTAGTCATGTAAAATGACTTAAATAAGTATTTATGGTAATCCTATGTGAAAACAGGTTATTCAATGACTAATTGAAAGAGTATTAATTGTTTTTCACTCATTTATTTTTCAGTATTCTCCATTATATGCCTCTGAGATCTGTTGACTCCAAAGAGGCCACCTCTTGCTGTTTTTCCAAATCATCTTATTATTAAATACTATCATTAGTACTAACAATTAAGTATTAGTTAGCTCTTTTATTGAGTGCTTTAAACCTTTCAGAATCAATCAGAAAGACTTTAAGTCATATATATATACTATTTCCAATAGTATTCAACTGTTATATTGCTTTATTATTGTTATAGCTCAAACTTTGACCTTTTAAATCCACAAATAATGTGTCAAATCACCCTACCAATTCTTTTGAAGGTATTATTAGAGTACTGGCGAGTGTTTTCACTTAATTCTTAAGGTTTTTTTCTATCAATAGTTTTCTTCAAGAATTATCTTTATAGTTATTTTTGCAAAAAATAATCATGTGTTATCTTATCAAGAAGTTTTATTAATAATACTTCTTGTACTTGATTCTAGTAGCTAATTAATTCTTACTGTTACAATCACTAGTTTTGTATAAAAACTAAGAGGAATAATCAATCAGGTATTTCTTTCTTTTGGGTTAAAATAAATTTATTTATTATATTTCATAAGAATAGTCATAGTAATTTTGATTAATAGTAATATTATCAAGCATTTCATAGACACATCTTACATTTGTGTGCCTGGTTGTGTTTTTTGAACCTTGAACCCTTAATTGATATATTTTGAAGCTCTAAGATATACTAACTTGATAATTTCTTTTCTTTCAGTTTGAAGTTGGATTATTTTTATTTTTGAAATTTTCTTGAAAATATTTTACATTGAGGAATTTGGCTTAATTTTATATTTTTTTACAAGTGGCTTTTTCACATCCAAAAACTCAAAAAGTTTTTCTTTGAGTTACTCTGAATTAATTGTTGATTCAAAAGTTTACATGCCATTTTCTTTCTTTGAAAATAACAATTTTTTCAATATAAAAAGTAATCAACTCAAAGAATATTGCAAATATTTTAAGAATTATGAAAAATAATTCTTCATTTATTAGATTTTCTATTGTCTTTAATAAAGTATATTGCTGTTTGAGATAAGCTCAGTAAGGGATATATTATCAGTCCAGAATTCTCAGAGAAAGAATCTGAAGAGAATATTGAAGTTCAAATATACAAAAGAGTCTCTTTCTTCAATGCAGTTATCTAAACAGCCATTAAAAGTTGTTTATTCTTTGTCTTAACTCTTTATCTTCTCTTAAATTTATGTTAAAATTGTGCATACCAGAAATGGAAGCAACTATTCAGTCCAACCAGGTGTATCTGGAAAAAGAAGAGGCAATACCCAGGCAAGACCTGGAAGGCCTTCCTTGTGAGCCTTTGAGATATGACCACATACCCAATAAGGTCACAAAAAAGATTAAGAATAATTATACCTCTAATATAATTATATTAAAATTACTTAGAATAATTATACACTAAAAATAATTACTTAAATATACAAAAAATACCATAAATTGGTACAAAAATTGGTTTAACTTAAAAACCAATTAATCAACATGTAAAATAAATTATACCATTGGATTCCTCATGGAAAAATACACATATACCACTTTTATGGCATATCTGTAAAGTCAATATTTAATGAATTATAAGGTATAATACCTTATAAAAACCATAAACCCCTATTTATCTCAGGAACTAATGAAGCAACATGTGAAATAAATTGTACCAGTAGATTCCCCACAAAACTCCACACATAAAACAATTAATAAGCTAATTTCCAAAGTCAATACTTAAGGAATTAACCTGAATATATGCACTTTTTTGGTCAACGCATATATTCAAGGATCATAGCTAATATCTTCTAAACTATACATGATAGAATGATGAACCAAAAATAAAGTTACAACGTAATTACTGTAAGAACACAGATATGAACTTTATTTTACAAATTATAAACAAGGTTAAAACCTATGATGAAATATTGATAAAAATCAACAGAGCTGTTGACCACTTTGTTGTGAAAGTAGTCCAAACTCAAAAAAAAAGTATACAGTTGGATTCTACTAGTTCATTCGTGAAGAATGATGTAATTTTTATTATTAAATTCAGGGTATAACCCCCTGAAATCAAGGTTTGAAGTTTAAAATATTGAATTTCGACAGAAAAGATGAGTTACAAGAAAAATTATCAAAATTAGAGTTTTGATGATGTAATGAAAAGCTCTTGGCAGCATAATAAGGTTATGCCAGGCTATCAGAATTAACTCTCTGAATTGCTGTAGCGTGTAAATCTTAAAAGTTATTGAAGATCAAAGTTTGAGCTTAAATTGAGCAGTTATGATCACCTACTGTAACCTTAAATTAAGTTTAACAGTCATAAGAGTGATAAAATTGGTGAATACTATTAGTTTATGATTAAAACTAATAAAATCCACGAAATTTGGGGTTCTGCCAAGCCTCTGATGTCATCAAACTTAGAGCTATAGTGATAACTCTAAATAATGGTGTAATAATGATGTAATATGGTTTGATCATGATGTAATCACCCTCAAACCTTAAAATATTGATCAATTCCAGTGGATATGATCAGTACACGTCTACTAGAAGCCTGTTGGACTCTAGGAGGGAGGTATTTACTATAAATAGAGCTCTTTTTACTCTATTTTCCCCTCAGACGCATCAAAAACATTAAATCAATTAAATCAAAGGTAATTTCTTTATTCTTTATATATAAAAGTATTATATTATTAAAGACCAAAGACCACCTTGTTATAATCATCTATTTTGACGTGATTAAATCATTTATTTAATTGTTTTTGTTATAAAACTCTCTAAAACTCATTTCCACGTAAAAATCCAGAACAATTTGTAATTTTCTTTATTTTTATTGTAAATACAATTTGAAAAAGTTGTATTTATATCTTTTGGCGTAAAATATTTCAAAATTATTATATTAAGTGTTAAAAGTAGGTTATTTTCTCTTATTATAATAATTTCTCTATTATTACTCTCTTAATAGTTCTTTAATTAATATAAATAGTATTTATATTAATTCATAACTTTAATATTAGTAATATTATTGTTATTAATTGTTTTTTATTAATAAAAAAACAATTTTTTACGCCTTTATTATTTGTTGGTAACAATAATAAAGAGCTTTTTAAATATATTAATCATTTTATATTAATATATTTATTTATTATATTATATTTTCATAATATAAATTATATTATTATATTTTTAATCTTATTTATTCAATTCATAAGGACATTCAGAGTACAATAAGCAATAAATTAGTAATTTTTACTTATTGTTTCATAGTCAAACCTTACATTCCTCAAGAAAGGCACATCTGGAGGATGCTAGGGTTTCTCTCCACTGCCAAAGGGCTGTAACAACAACCTTTGACATGAGCTCTGAGACTGAACTTATTAAAGGTAATGTTTCAAGGGTTGAACCACCTCTAAGTAGAAGCCATAGAAATATATCAGTTGCAGTAAAAAAGGCTGGTACAGAGCAGCCAAGGAAGAGGAATGGGAAATTTTTGCAAGCCTTTACTAGGGGTTCATGAACTCCTACTTACACCTCAAAAGATTTTTGGGAAAGGCGAAGACCATAAAACCCTCAGGAGGATGGAGTCCCTTGTCTTGAAAAAGCAAGGTCAAAATAGATAAAGAATTCGCTGAAGAGCCCAAGTCTTCCATCCATAGACCAAAAGAAGGAACTGGAAAGGAGCCTGAATTTGGACACCAAAGGACAATTAGAATCAACCAGCTCCAGAAAAGTCTAAAGAAAAGCCCAAAAGCCCTCAGAAGAAACAGAGAGAGCCCAAGAAAAATCAAGGAAAGGGAAAAGAAAAAGGTAATTGGCACATACCTTACTCACAAGGGTAAAGGATTTCCTAATTGGAAGCTTCAGCCATGGACAGTGTGCTCAATATGGCCAGAACTGATATGCAGTTCCCAGTAAAGGAATAGTAAAGATTAAGCAGGACCTTTCCATGCAAATAATAGATGAGCTAAGATATATTTATCAGTCTATTATTGATTAAAAAATTCATAATTTTGATAAAGAATTAAAGAGATTAGCATAAAATATCAATGACTTAAGAAACAATGACAGAATCTTCAATGAATGGTGCAAAGTGACAAGTGCCAGACTTGAGTCAATTTCCAATAAATGAGACACAAATGCAAGTCCTTTGAATTGAAAAGGAATTCTTTGGAAATATTTTCCATTAGTCTCAGTAATGACAAACTTACAACTTTGAAAGATCACATTTTGGAAGCAGTTGATAAGACCAATCCTTTTGCCACACATCTGGAAAGAGGTTACAATGAGAGGAAGAAATTAAAGAATGAATTCCATGCACATGTGGAACAAATTTATAACAATTATTAACTTAACACACATATTCCCAGAAATTCCACACCTTTAAGTGAAGAAAAACTCTCTTTGAAAGAAATTCTGACCCCTTTTCTAGGAGAAAATGCAATCTACACAAGAGATATTTGCAAACTAAAAGAATGGCCAAAATTCTCTGGTGAAGGAGAATATAACCATTTTGAGTTCCTTGAAACAATTGTTATGTTTTAGGAAGACTTTAATATACCTGATAAAATGATAGTGGGAAAATTTCACTCTTTGTTTACCAGAACTGCAAAGAAATGGTATTACAAGATGAGACAAGAACATGGAAGACATGATGGGCTTTGGTGGAAATATGAAATAATCACCAAGTGGGCCAACAATAAATGGATATTTAAAATGAAAAATTCTTTTGAAAGTTGACTTTTTAACTCAAAGGTAAACCACTTACTTTGTTCCTCAAAAAAAGATATATTATCTGATTTAAAACCAGATATGTCTGACTCTATGATTAAGATGAAAATATTAAGAAAATGGGGAGGAGAACTAGAACATTCTATCAAGTGCAGATGTGTAGAATCCTGCTCAACAGAAAACTATATCAATGTTAATGAAGATATAATTACTAGGACAAGAATGGGTACAAAATGGACTAGAAAACCCATGGAGTCCAAGAGATTCCCAAGGCCTT
The DNA here is from genome assembly GCA_023105745.1 of Austropuccinia psidii. NCBI lineage: Eukaryota > Fungi > Basidiomycota > Pucciniomycetes > Pucciniales > Sphaerophragmiaceae > Austropuccinia > Austropuccinia psidii. Next base: position 746,158 of record JALGQZ010000018.1, on the reverse strand, counting down.
CTAGGGAGGATAGAATACCTGAAAAACCTGTCTTCAAGTGCCACAAATGTGGGAGAGTCTCATATTCATCTAACACTTGTACCAAGAAGACTAAAATCAATAAAGTTCAAGTCATTGAAGAGGTTCAGTGTGTTGAATAGAAAGAATAAGCTGACCAATATTCTGCAATCTCTGATGACACACCAGCAGAGGAATATCCTATTGAGAAATACACAGCTTTCCATAATCACTTGCCAAAATATAGTGAAGATTTCTGCAACCTGATCAATATCTGGGGGGCAAGAATGCATAAAGCTAAACCCACTAGAGGCACAAGTTACACTTCTGCAGCACATTGTATCACATCAATATTAATGAATGATGTTAAATCCAAAGTCAACTTGGACATAGGAGAGTTTTGTACTTGTGTAGGAAAAGACTACCTGCAATTCATAATGCCCAAATGGAAAAACCACCTATTACCAATAGAAGTTGTTCAATTCAGCAGTGCTAGTAATATAATTTACCCTTTGGGTATATTGGACACCAATGTGATATTTCCACACCAGGAAGGAGGTGTGAGAATGAAAACTGAAATAGTAGTAATTAAAAGTGGTACTTTTCAGCATATCATTCTTGGAAATGACTACTTAAAGATTTATGATATTAACATCAATAAAAATCAAGACAGATATTTTGCAATCAGAGAAAACTAGAGACAAACTTTTGCTTTTTTGAATATGCCAAAACAAATATCAGTTGTGTCTTCAAATAAAGATACATCTAAGGAGGAACTTGTGTCAAATCAGCTTAGTGAATGTCAAATTGATCAAGCATTAACAGACAAAACAAAGCAAGAGCTTATTAATGTTTTATAAATATATAAGAATTCTTTTGCCTCAGATAATGAGCCATTAGGAAATATTAGAAAACATGAGGTTGATATTACTTTGAATTTTTAAAGACCATACCCTTCAGTATTTGGAAGACCAGCTTACCCAGAAAGCCCCAGAGCTATAGAAGCCTTGGGAAATAATATCCAAGAGTTAATACAGCTTTGTGTGCTGATTAAAGTAGGCTTGAATGAATCATTTGAAGCTCAAACTTCTGTCATTATTTCTTTGCATAAGGATAATTCAAAGATGGTTGGGTATTTTAGATGATTAAGGTGAGCCTCAGAGGTATTTCCAGATACCCAAAGACCACAAATAATAAATCAAGATACAATTATAAATAAAATAAATTTATTAATATAATCAAAACAAAAATTAAAATATAAATATGAGTTTATAAAAAAAAATAAAAATTTAATTATAATTTAAAAATAAAATTACATTGTAATTTAAAATTGTGAAAACACAGTTTTACTTGAAAAAATTAAGTAAAAATGAATTTTCAACAAAAATAACAAAATTGAAATATTTTTGGAAAAAAGTTAAATAAAAATTATTATAACTTTTTATCCAAAAAATAAACATATGAAAATTATTTCACCATTGGACTCCTCATAAAAAATAAGGTGGTATCACTTCTGGGTAAAATTTCTGTAACTCAACTCTAAATAAGCTTAAATTAAGTTTTAGTGTTTTCTGTACAAAAGTTGAGAATCCACAAAACCTTGATTTAATTCACATTAACTTTGGCATTAACCATCAATTTTTTTATTGAAATTGAGGTGTTGTGTGTAGTTTAGAAGCTATGAGGAATTGAAGAATTCTCAATTTAAATGTCAAAATGTGTGCATGTATTACATAAGTGAACTTAAATTCACATATGAGGTGTCAATTATTACATTTGTGTACTGTGAAAACTCAATTGAATTAAATATGTAAATTATAAGTATAATACATGATGAGTAATTAAAGAAAAAATAAATTGGAAAGATTGATTCTGGGGGAAAAGGAATCTTGGCTCCAAAGGTGAGCCAGACCCCCAAATTACTTGCTTGCAGGTGTGAGATGTCAAAATCCATGCAAACGTTCATCGCTTTTGGCCTGGAATTGAGTGACAGGGTCTGTGTCTCAATTGATGATGAGGTTCTGATACTAACCAGGGCAGTTTTAACTGTTGCCAAGAGGATAGAACTACCCTTAAGGTAAAACAAACATTGTAAAGACACTTTTAACTGGTTTTGACGTCTCTTACACACATTCTGACTTGTTTTGAAGGCTTAAAACCAGGTTTTACTATAGCAATGGCTGATTTAAGGGTCCAAAATGGCTAAAACCAGCCCTTTTTTGGTCTAAACCAGGGTTCAATGATGCCCTAATTGGCTTTTCTATTTTCAGAGTTTTTTCCACGACTTACAAGAGAAAAGTTTACTTTTTGGAGTAAGAGAATTGATGGCTATAAAAGAATGTCTTCTTTGTCCCACTTTTCTCTTCATGTTAGAATCTTTCCCTTTTATAATTAGTTTAACACTGTTAAACCAATAAATAAAACATTCAACCCACCCTTTTTTTAATCATTTTAAACCTTTTAACAATGTTAAAAAATCATTTTAATCATCTTTTATAGCCCTTATAATCATTTTTACCCTTGAACCATGCCATAAGTGAATTCAAGCATCTTTCCTCACTTTTAGCTTTGTCATTTTGTTTCTAAATTCACTCTGGTCACTTTTGGATGTGTTTTCTCTTTAATAATATTCTTAAAGACTTTTTTATTATATTAATCTCCTGAAGCTCTTTGCTGAATTAATTTCAATTGAAATTTCCCTTGAGAAAATTTCTTTTGTAGCCTTAAGTATCTCCTGTGGAGTATTTTTTGATAAATTTTTATTGTTGGTAAAACAATAAATCTTTATAATATTATTGTTTTATACTTATAGGATTAAAAACAATAAAATTGGTGTGTTTTCTCTTGAAATCTTATTTTGTACTACATTTAATCAATTTTACCTTATAAAAAGTTTGAGGACAGGAAAAGTACTTGATTTTGAAATCAAAGTTTCATATCCACACCTTACAATTAAATACCTACACAGTTACAGATAGGTATCCAACTCCTATAATCCAAGAAACATTGACCCAATTATTTAAAGCCAAGTACATAGCCTCAATGGATGCATTGAAAGGATTTTATAAGAATGTCTTGATGCCTAAATGAACATAATTACTTACAATTATTACTTACTGTGGTATTTATGAATATCTGAGAATTCCCTCTGTGATTAAAAATTCTCCATCTAATTATCAGAGAATAATGAATTCATATTCCCTACAGAGCTGCACAAAAGATGTCTGATTACCTATATTGATGACATAATTATGTGTTCATACTCATGGTCTTTGAAGCTTTGAATACTTGAAAGAGTAATACACAAATTTGTAGAAGTGAAGCTTAATTCTTCACTTAGGAAATTCAATTTTGTGTTTGAAGAACTTAAGGCACCTGGACATGTAATTTCTGTATTAACCTTGTGTATTGACAAAAATACAGTAGCAGCAGAGTTACTTAAGCCTATAACCCAGAATAAAAAAGAAAAATGTCTTTTCTTGGATTTTCCAGTTACAATAGGAAGCATCTGAAGGATTTTTCAATTCCAACCAAGTCATTCTCCAGAATGTCAGCCTGTGACTAAAAAACCAGAGCACAAGCATGACAGCCAAATACCATAAGTCAATGGTATAGCCAAGATACCACCAGAACATGGAGCTGAGCCAAATTAGCTCAGAAGGTATAGAACAAAAGAGGAAACTCTATCCTTTTCAAATATACAAGTCTCATCACCATAGGACAAACAATAACAAAGTTATTCCTGCTCAAAGTTATTGCTGAGCAAAAACCTTAATTTTCACCTCTCATCTGAAATACAGAGTAAGAGTCTTAACACCATCAAATGGGTATTCAAAATGAAGCTCTAGGTCAGGGATATCCAATGGTACCAGCCAAACTGAGATAGCACCAGTATTACAGAAAATATGGCCAAATTAAGGCTAAATAAGGGTGAATAAAATATTCACCTCCCATCTAACTCCTACATTTTTAGTGTGAGATACCTGAAGTGGGGTCTTTTTTGGAAAAGCAAAATCAGGACTATCTGATTGTGCCATCCATTTCCCCATATCTCATCTAGAACAAAAGTTATAAACAAAAAAGCCCAATACAGCTTTTTGCCTAAAATCACACATATGTACAAAAATCTTGTACATGAGATACCTTTGCCATATTTAATGATAACCATATCAAATAAGGTACCATTGTGTATAGAACATACCGGAATACACACCGAACCAATCTTGAGGTTGATATCTCAAAAACTGACAAAGGTATGGCTGTTTTAAGGTCAAGATCCCACATTTTGGACAATACAACCTTACCATGGGATAATATCCCATAAACAAGATTATCAGGTGTCAAAAAGACAAATAAGCTTGTTTTTACTTCAATGACTCATAGTTAATTAAATACTGGGGTCCCATACAGGTTCTTTACAGCATTCTATGCATCATACACGTCAGAATCAGGCTGTGTGGTCCCCAGATGAGGATTTTCACCCTGTATTGGTGAAAACTGCCTAGATGTGGTTTCAAAACCACATCTGAGCCCAATAAAGGTTATACAGGCCTTTTGAAAACCACAAGCCTGTCCTTGAGAGTGGAAAATCTTCACTTCCTCTACATGAAAAGGTCTAGCAGCCTTTTCACCCCATTTCGGGATAAAAGGAGGCCTTTGCGCTGCCAGAAAAGGAATCCCCATCCTGCTCTTGAGTTTCTATGTGTAAAACTGTCAAAAACAGTTATACTCTTGGAAAATAATTAGGTTATAATATAAATTTTAGTATTGTAGTCTTTAGTATTGTAACCCAACAGGTAAAGCTGCACCCAGGGCATTCAACAGCACTCACCACCACTAATTCTCATTATCAAAGCCCTTTTATCTTCAATTAAAATGTTTTTAATACTTCTGATCTGTGTCACAGTCATATTTAAAGCTGTATATATCCTTTGTACCTCTTTATCATAGACTCAGCCTGACATTTTGGGGGCCTGGCTGTGTTTTTTAACCTTCTTTGGACCTTATAAGTAAGTTTTTTCTCTTATTTTCTCTATTCTGACAAAATTGTTTTATCTTTTTAGGCCTAATTCATTTCTTAAAAAAATATATAAAACACATATCTTTTATATATTTAAGTGGTATATGTTATATGCCACTAATTTTTATCTTTTTTAATCATATTGTTGCATGGTTGATTATAATTTAATCACCACAAGACCCTTTTTTGGCATTTTTTGCATATAAAAACATTTTAAGCCATTAATACATTCCTTTTTTAATTAAATGAGGACACCTCTTACTGTAAAACCAACAGGTGAGGCATGGCTGGGTGTATTGTTGATTCACTTACCCTCTTACATACCACTTTTATCAGATTATACTTGCTAATTACAAGTAATTCTGTGAGATACTGGAATACAAGCAGTGTACCAGATATCTGTAAGCTGAATTTCTGACCTCAAATTGTTAATTTAATTACACTCTCATTATACAAGGGAATATTGTAGTAACATACAAGCCCAGAGGCCATTCTTAGACGTGCAAACAGAATCTTAAGACGTCTTAACTGACATTAAGCCCTGTTTTCCTGTTTGATTCAGTGGAAGAAAACTGCATACCACTTGAGACCCAGTCACAGGCCAACAGAACAGTGACACCCTCAAAACCAGAGGTCAGCAAGGGGAAAGGAAAGAGGCATAGTGAAGGCCTCATAACAGCAAAAAAGTGGACACACATTGCCACTCAGAGGAATAGAAAACCACAAAACTCTGCTTCAATACAAGTTAAACCAACCTTAACCACTTGTACAGGGAAGATTACCATAATTAACCCTGTTGTAACCTCTAAAGATAAATTTCCCAAATCAGCAGACAAAATATTTGTACAAGTCACAGTCAAAGGTAAATACCCTAAGAACATAAAGCTTTTGACTGCTTGCAAGCACTGATATGTCACCTGTACACCTCAAAAACCTTGGCTTCCAAAGGAACCAACCAGAGGACAGAGATGACTTGTCCAGAAACAGAAGAGCTGGAAGAGGACACCTTGGACACAGTGGTGGATGGCAAGACACTTAGGGGAATCATACCCACCCTGCCATTCACTTTCCAATTCAACAGGAACCTCAAACCAGAGGACTGGAAAGATATGGATCAAGTTCTTCAGCTACACCAACTCCTCAAAGATTTATTTCAATGGAGCATAGACAACAAGACACTCAACCTGGCATCCCACTGGGCAGAACTTGGAGCAAGTTTTCAGAAGATTTGTCTCAAAGAGATAGAATTCAGAGACCTTATGGTAGTCACCAAAGGTTGGAATACTACCAGGCAGTTCAGACTCCTGGAGGTGAGGGCAAACAGGATAAAGGAGAATCAAGCCAATATTCAAGCTATAGAAGAACAGCTGACCCAGACAGGGCATACTCAGATTCCTTCAGGCTCACAAGTAGCAGGCCAAATCAGCTCTCCAGTGGCTTCACACCATTCAGAAACCAACATATCAGTGGCCAAGAGTCACCATTCTTCACAATCCCAGGAATTTTCTAGGAGAAGACAATGATACAAGTGCAACAACAAGACCACCTTCAGCCAGAGAAAGAGAGAGTCAGACCCAATTAACCAGAAGCTGTTGGATTTGGTGAAAGAAGTGTACAAGAGCCAGAAGTAGTTGTAAATAACTCTAGAGTCAGTAGTCCCATTAATAGAAATATTACCCCCACTCAGATTGATGATAATGTTGTCACACCTAAGAGTAACATAAACAGTGATGCACTGTGGTTAAAAATGTCCCAATATGCTGAGCAAACTCAAACACAGTTTACAGAACTTGAAGCAAGCTATGAGAGGATGAAAGCATTAACAGCCTCTATGGACAAAAGTGTCAAAAGCCTTCAAGAAGGACATGCTAAATTGAGCAAAGCCTCTGAAGAAAACAACAAAATACTGAATCTAGTCTTTGAAGAGCAACACCACAGAAAAAGGGACAGGGATTTTCTGGATAAAGACATAAACAAACTGTTTAATGTCTACCATAACATGAACCCCAGCCACAAGTCCATATTATGGATAATAAATATCATCAAGATGACATCAAACCAGATGCAATTCTGATTAATAAGGCAAGATCTCCATCACAATACCAAGATGGAGATAATATGTCTTATTCAGAAAAGGAAGCCTTGAAACAGCTTCCTGAGGCCTCCAGCTGGCCCAAATTCTCTGCAAATGGAGAATATGATCATATGGAACTCATAGGTTATATTGATGGACTCTTCATTCATGTTCCAAGCATACCAGACTACTGGATCACTGCTAGACTTAATACAGCATTTGAAGTACATGCTAGTATATGGTACACAGAATTGAAAGAAATCAATGGCAGGAGAAACTGACCATTGTGTAAGAGTCAAATCATCCAAAAGTGAAGGAATGGTACTTGGATATGGCAAAAGGCCTTGTTATTTGAAAATGACAAATACTTGGTGGACCAAGATCCATATGAGTGGTGTGTCAGACAGTCTAAAAGACTTCAAGCCATTGATCTTCAAATGAATATTTAAATGAGGAATAACAAACTCCTGACACAAATGCCAGGAGAACTAGAGCATGCAGTAAAATGCAGATGCAACCACAATTGCACTCTAGATGACATTTCAAATACCTTACAAGATGTAAGGAAAAGAACTAATATAGGGAAACACACCCCAAAAAAAAGCAGTAGTTTCAAAGACAAACAACCTTTCAAGGTGGAAGTTAAAGACAAGCCCAGAGAAAGAGTGGGAGAAGTGGAAAAGAAGAAATCTTCTTGTCACAACTGTGGTTCAACAGACCACTATTCCAGCACCTGTTCAAAGGCAAAGAAAAAAGTGTATGCCATTGAGAAAGTCCCAGAAGAAGAATCCCCAACAAAGGATTCTGACTAAGACTCTATGGGAAATGCCATCAGAGACCAATCTGATGAAGAGCAAGAACCAAGAGAATAATTCCTAGTGGAATACCAAGAGGAAACCACACTAGAAATCCAGGACATACAATAAGAAGCAGGCATGCCATAAGACACTGCCAACAAAAACTTGTGCAAACACACACAAGATGCACAAAAATTCCTGGTTACACAAACCAAGGGAGTTGCATACATCCAGGAACAGCCACAAAAATGACTGTTTGTCTTGACAATTCTCAACATCCATTGATCATTGACAGTGGAGCACACTGCTCCATAGTGGCCAGAAATTATCGGGACAACCACTTACCAAAATGGGAAAACCAACTCTTGCCCACCAGAGCAAAAAACTTCAAGAGTTCATCAGGGAAGATTACTTTCATTGGGACAACTATCAAAGAGATAATTATACCCCATAGGAAAGGTAAAGGCAGACTCAATCCACAGTTTTTTGTGCTTGATGATGCCCATCCCCAAGGGGGTTTTCTTTGGGAACAAATTACCAGAGGATGTATGGCATAGATATTTACAATAGTAAAAACAGGCACAGTACCATTAGGACCAAAAAGGAAATTAAATTTTCACTTGATATAAACCAAATATCTGCCCAACATCCACTTCAAGAACTACTGAGTGAGCTCAAAGAGGGACAGTTTAGCACTACCCTCACCAATAAACAGAAACTAAGCTTACTAAAAATGCTGAGAAATAATAAACCAGCATTTTCCATTGGTGAATAACCATTAGGCAAGATTAGAGGCCATGATATAGACCTAGATCTGGATGTGGAAAGACCATATCCACCTATGCTCAGGAGACCTCCTTACCCAGAAAGTCCGGAAGCCAGGAAAGAAATTGAAAAACATATCAATGAACTCATGGACATGGATGTAATCAGAAAGATTGGACATAATGAAATAGTGGAAATTACAACCCCAGTCCTGATAACCTCGAATGATGGCAAGTCTAGGCTATGTGGAGATTTCAGAGCTCTGGATAACTACACAAAAGCTGATGGGTATCCTATACCAAGGATACCTCATGCCTTAGACAAACTGGAAAAAGCCAAATACATAACCAAAATGAATTGTATGAAAGGCTTCCACCAGAATGGAGTTAAACCAAACTCCATGAAATTACTCAGAATCATATGCCATATGGGCATATATGAGTACACCAGGATGCCATTTGGCATCAAGAATGCACCAGCCCACTTCCAAAGGATGATGGACACCATACTTCAAGATGAAATATTGGAAGGCTGGATGGTAGTATATATTAATGACATCATTATATACTCAGAGACATGGGAAGACCCTGTGCAATACATAGACAGAGTGCTAAATAAATGCATACCCATAAATCTGAAACTTTCACTTAAAAAGTGAGATTTTGGCCAACAAGAGCTATGAGCTCTAGGACATAAAGTCTCAGGTCTTGGTCTGGCAATTGAACAGAGCAAAGTAGCAGCAGTACTGCAAAAGCCAATACCAATAAACATCAAAGAAATGCAATCTTTCCTTGGGTTTTCTATCAACTATAGAAACCACATAAAAAGCTTTGCCCACATAGCTAGTAGTTTATACAAGTTATGTTCAAAAGATGTAGTTTTTGAAATTACCAAGGAAAGAAGGGATGCATATGAGAAGATCAAGTATGAACTCACAAATGCACCTGTGCTCATCTTGCCTGACTTTGAACTACCACTAAAGTTATACATAGATGGAGCATGCAGTCAAATCTTAGGAGCAGCCCTTCACCAAAGACAAATTGTGGATGGTGAACCAAGAGAGGGAGTAATATGTTACATCTATAGGCAGCTGAAAGATTCAGAAGCCAGGTATGGGGCAATCCAGAAAGAATGTCTATGCTTATTCTGGGCTCTAAAGAAGTTGTCAGGATGAAACTATGATGAAAGTGTAAATAGGCTAAATACAACTTTATCTATGTTTGTGACACGGTAAAATAGTTTAAAAAAAGAGTTATAAGGTTTAAAAGGTATTTTGATTTAAGATAAAAAGGGCTTTACTATATATGATATAGTGGTGGTGAGCGCTGTTGAAAGCCCTGGGTGCAGCTTTATCTGTTGGGTTACAATAATAAAAGACTACAATAATTAAATTTATAGTTATACCTGATTATTAACCAAGAGTAAAACTGTTTTTGACAGTTTACTACATAGGTTATTCAAGAGCAGGATGAGGAAACAATTCTGGCTGTGAAAAGCCTCCTTTTTATCCTGAAATTGGGTGGAAAGGGTGCTAGGACTTTCCACGTAGACGAAGTGAAGTTTTTTTCACTTTCTAGTACTGGCTTGTGGTTTGCAAACAGCCTGTATAACCTGTATTGGGCTCAGATGTGGTTTTGAAACCACATCTGGGCGGTTTTCACCAATACAGGGTGAAAATTTTCATCTGGGGACCTCACAGCCTGATTCTGATGTGTATGACGCGTAGAATGCTGTACAGAAACTGTATGGGACCCCAGTATTGACTGACATATGAGGTATTGAAGTAAAAACATGCTTCTTCGTCTATTTGACACCTCATATTCATGATTATGGGATATTATCCCATGGTAAGGCTGTATATGACAGCAGGTGGGATTTTGACTTTAAACCAGCCATAACTATGTCGGTTTTTGAGATATCATGCTCAAAGTTGGTTCATTGGATAGCACTGTATGGGCTCTACACAATGGTACCCAATTTGGTATGGTTATCATTAAATATGGCAAAGGTATCTCATGTACAAGGTTTCTTGTACATAGGTGTGGTTTGGGCAAAAAGCTGTATTGAGCTTGTTTGCCTCATAACTTCTGTTATAGTTGAGATATGAAGAAGTGGATGGCACCATCTGATAGCCCTGATTGTGCTCTTTTCAAAGATACCCCACTTCAGGTATCCCACACTAAAGCTGTAGAAGTTAGATGAGAGGTGAATGTTTTGTTCACCCTTATTTGGCCTGAAATTGACCATAACTCCAGTAATATTGGTGCTAGCTCAGTTTGGCTGGGACCATTGGATAGCCCTGGCTTAGAGCTTCATTTTGAATACCCATTTGATGGGGTTAAGCCTCTCCTTCTAGAACTTAGATGAGAGGTGAAAATTAAGGTTTATGCTCAGCAATAACTTTGAGCAGGAATAACTTTGTTATTTCTTGTCCTATGGTGATGGGACTTATATTTTCAGAAAGAGGTGAGTTTCCTTTATCTTTAGATACCTTTTGAGCTAATTTGGCTCAGATCCATGTTTTGGTGGTATCTTGGCTATACCATTGGTTTGTGGTATTTTGGCTGTCATGCTTGTGCTCTGGTTTTGAGTCACAGGCTGACAGAAGTTCCATAAATATTTTAAGGGTGCAGTCTTTAAAGTCTACACAGACTGAGCAGCCTTTAAGTTTTTCCTGAACATGAAGACTAGTAATAGACACATGCTGAGGTGGCAAAGAGCCATCCAGGAGTATAGAGGGAATATGACCATCATATAAAAAGAGGGTAAAAGTCATACCAATGCAGATAGCCTCAGTAGATGGCCACTGGATAATTTCAAAAGCAACCAAGCTTATGACCCTGAAGTAGCAGCTAAAATTCCTATCCATTTCATGGAAATAGACAGGAAGAAAAACTTCAGATTTTCTGAGTGGGCACCAGAATGTGGTACCCCAGACAGTGGAAACACTAGCTCAGAAGGAACAGAAACTCCCATATTGAGAATACGTTCCTCAGAATTGCACACTGAATTTTTAAATGCAGTGATGAAGACTTATGCCAAACACAAACAGTGTGGCATATTGTTACAACCCCTTTAACAAAAACACAGGAACCAAGAACTGGAATCCCAGCTAGAGGAACCCTGGTTGAGGGACTATAAGGACAATAAATTATTCCTTATAGATGGCCTGCTCTACCATAGAGAGGAGCACACTAGTGCACTCACAATAATAGACAGAGACCATATATCTTTGGTCCTACAGGAATGCCATGATTGCCCCTATATGGGACACATGAGTGAAGATAGGACCAAAGAAAGGGTAGCAAGCACAGCTTGGTGGCCCAGATGGGAACAAGAGTTGAGTTAATACATCAACACCTGTGAAATATGCCAAAAGTCACATAGAAAACATAGGAAGAAGTATGGGTTAATTCAAGACATAGAAGAACCCAAACGCCCATGGGAAACCATCAACATGGACTGGGTTACAGGACTTGTCCCAGGAGGCAAAGAAAACTTAGATGCCTGCTTAATAATAGTTGATAGGTTAAGAAAGAGTATGAGGTGCCTACCATGTCACAAGGAGGACACAGCCATGGATACTGCTCTGCTATTCTGGAACAAAATCATAGCTACCTGTGGAGTCCCTAAGATCCTCATCAGTGATAGGGACCCAAAGTTCACATCTGAATTTTGGACCAACCTATATGACATGCTGGGTACTAAACTTGCTTTTTATACAGATTAACATCCACAAACATATGGATTAGCTGAAAGGATGATCCAGACAATGGAACACATCCTTAGAAGATTCTGTGCCTATGGCAGGAATACAAAGACCATGAAGTTTACACCCATGACTGCGTTACCCTTCTACCAGAAGTCCAGCTGGCTTATAACACAAGTCAGCACTCTACCACAGGAAAGACGCCTGCACTTGTAGACAAATGCTAGAATCCCCTATTTCCTGTGGATCACCTGAAGAAAAATCTTCTGACCATCCACCCAACAGCCAAAGATTTCCATGAAATGTGGAAGAGAGATTATGACACAGCTGCCAAATGCATAGCTGAGGCAAAAGAATATAATAAGCAGAGGTGGGACAAATCACACATTAAGCCTGACTTTAAAGAAGGGGACCAAGTGCTAGTGTCTACACTTAACTTTAATAATCTTGAAGGACCCAAGAGAATGAGGGACTCATTTTTAGGGCCCTTCACTATCATTAAGTTGATAGGGAAAAATGCAGTAGAAGTCAAACTCACAGAGGAATTTTCCAGGAAACATCCAGTCTTTCCAGTGAGTTTAGTCAAGCCATACTTCCAGACAGAGGAGGATAAATTCCCCTCCAGGAAATAGAACCCCACACCACCAGAAATAGTGGAAGTGGAGGATTCCCCTGGACCAGTGAAGAGAATCGTCAAGGCCAGGAAGATCAGACTTAATGGTAAGGATCAGAGACAGGAATTAGTCAGATTTAAGAGCCAGACAGCTGATAAGGAGAAATCGTTGGCAGAAGATGCCATACCATATGGGAACCTTCATTTAAGGAAGTTCAGAGCCTCTAGGAGGACTTAACAGTCTCATGAATGATGAGCCTTTTTTAGAGGGAGGGTATGTTAGCCTGTGACTCAAACCCAGAGCACAAACATGACAGCCAAATACCATAAATCAATGGTATAGCCAGGAAACCACCAAAAAATGGAGATGAGCTAAATCAGCTCAAAAAGTATATAACAAAAGAGGAAAATAACCCTTTCCAGATATACAAGTCCAATCACCATAGAAAAAATAATAACAAAGTTATTCCTTCTCAAAGTTCTTGCTGAGCATAAACCTTAATTTTCACCTCTCATCTCCCATACAGAGTAAGAGGCTTAACCCCATCAAATGGGTATTCAAAATGGAGCTCTAGGTAAGGGCTATCCAATGGTACCAGCCAAAACTGAGCTAGCACCAGTATTACAGAAGGTATGGCAAAATTCAGGCTACATAAGGGTGAATAAAATATTCACCTCCCATCTAACTTCTACAGTTTTAGTGTGAGATACCTAAAGTGGGGTCTTTTTGAAAATAGCACAATCAGGGCTATCTGATTGTGCCATCCATTTCCCCATATACCATGTAGGACAAAAGTTATAAGGCAAAAAACGCCAATACAGGTTTTTGCCTAAAACACACATATGTACAAAACTCTTGTACATGGGATAGCTTTGCCATATTTAGTGATAGCCATATCACATGAGGTACAATTGTGTAGAGCACATACAGGACTAAACACCAAACCAATTTTGAGGTTGATATCTCAAAAATGGACAAAGGTATGGCTGTTTTAAGGTCAAACTCCCACAGTTTGGCCAATACAGCATTATTATGGAATAATATCCCATAACCATGATTATGATGTCTCAAACAGACAAAAAAGCTTGTTTATACTTCAATACCTCATAGTGCATTCAATACTGGGCCCCATACAGGTTTTTTACAGAATTCTACGCATCATACACATCAGAATCAGGCTGTGTGGTCCCCAGATGAAAGTTTTTACCCTGTATTGGTGAAAACTGCCCAGATGTGGTTTCAAAGCCCCATCTGAGCCCAATACAGGTTATACAGGCCTTTTTCAAACCAAAAGCCTGTCCTTGAGAGTGAAAAATCTTCACTTCCCCTACATGAAAAGGTCTAGCAGCCATTTCCACCCCATTTCAGGATAAAAGGAGGCCTTTTTGATGCCAGAAAAAGAATCCCTATCCTGCTCTTGAATTCCTACATAGTACACCTGTCAAAAACAGTTATACTCTTGGAAAATAATCAGGTTATACTATAAACTTTAGTACTGTAGTCTTTATTGTTGTAACCCAACAGGTAAAGCTGCACCCAGGGCTTTCAACAGCGCTCACCACCACTAATTCTCATATGTAAAGCCCTTTTATCTTCAATTGAAACATTTTCAATACTTTTTATAGTGTCACAGTCATAGTTAAAGTTGTTAATATCCTTATTACCTCTTTATTATAGACTCAGCCTGACACAGAATCTGTGATCAACAAACAGTATTTGTGATTTGTGATCCTTAGAGGTATTCTCATATAACCAAAAGACCACAAATTATAAAAGTAATTTATAGTTCAACAGAAAAATTTATTCTTATTATACAGGTAAAATTTGAATACAAAAATAAAGTTTCAATCATAATTTAACATCAAAGTTACATTGAAATCTAAGAATGTGAAAATACATTTGAAAAATTAAGCAAAAATAAGTTTTGCTCAAAAATATTAAAATTCAAATATTTTTGGAGGCAAAGTTAATAAAAGCCATTAAAGCTTTTTTTCCAATAGATAAACTTATGGAAATCATTTCACCATTGAATTCCTATTAAAGAATTTGGTAGTGTCACCTCTGAGTGAAAATTCCATAACTAAACTTTAGATAGCTTAAATTAAGTTTTTCCATTTTCTGTATGAAAATCTGAATATCAGCAAAATTTTAATTTAATTAACACCACATTTAGTGTTAAATATCAACTTTTGTGTGTAAATTGAGGTGTTGTTCTTAGCTTAGAAGTTATGGGGAATTTAAATGTCAATATATGCACATGTATGACATAATTGGACTTGGATTTACTTATTTGGAATATGTAATTAGAGTTATGTATTGTATATTCTTAATTGAATTACATATCTATATTTCTAGCATAATACATGATGAGGAATTAAATGAAAAACAAAATTGGAAAGATCAATTTTGGGGGGAATAAATCATGGTGCCAAGGGTGCCATACTACCCCAAATTCTGTGTTGACAGGAATGAGATGTCAAAATCAAGACAAAAAATTCATCCCTTTTCACCTGGAATTGAGTAACAGTGTCTGAAACTCAATTGATGAAAAGGTTTTGAAACCAACAAGGGTAGTTTTAACTGTTTCCAAGAGGGTAAAACTATCCTTAAGTTAAAACAATATTATTTAAAGCTGTTTTATCTACCTCCAAGGTCTCACACACACATTCGGACATGTTTTGAAGCCTTGAAACCAAGTATTACTATAGCAAGGGTTTATTTCAAGTACTAAAATGGCTAAAACCAGCCCTTCCTTGGTCCAAAACAGGGTTCACTGATACAATAATTGGATTTTCTGTTCTCAGTGTGTTTTTGTGAGCCTGTGAGGTATGTATAACATACCCATAAGGCCACAAATGATTTCATATACAGCTGATTTAGTCTTCAACAGACTTTTCAATTGAATTTAAAATCAAAAATAACAAAAAATAAGTATAATTTTTTTTGATAAACAAAGTTATAAATATTATTTTATTTTTGGATTCTACACCAAAAATTACCTAGGGTACACTCACAGGGTGTTATACCAAAAAAGCGTATTTCTTATGTTATTGGAAGATTTAAGAATCTCACAGTACTAATGTAACCTTTTTAACATTTTTTTGAAATTGTTAAATTCAAGCTTAAATAAGTTCAAATTTAAATTTGCATAAGGTTTATTCAAGCTTACCAAAATTTCAGTTAAAATCAAGGTGTTGTTTATATTTACTGAATTAGCTAAGGATTTGCCATACAAAATGTAAATCCTGGGTGAGCTCAATTTAAAGGTGTTTAAGGCCATAGTATGGCTTTGAATAAATAAAAGGGCAAAATCCACACAAAAAGGTGGGACAAAGGAGAAATACCAAACAGAGATGGGGTACCCAACTTTTTGGATCTGCAAGGATTCAATTGAGGTTGTCCACCTGTATTGGAGGAATTACAATCTTATTTAAACTTTAAGATTAGAGTTTGATCCAACCTTGAAGTTTAAACTGGTTCTATCCCAATCTGGACAGGAATCTCAAGCTGCCAAAGGGTAAATCCCAATATGCAGGCTTGAAATTAAAGTTTTGAAACCTGTCAAAGCTTAAATAAGCTTAAAGCTTTAAATTTAAAAGCATTCAAGCCTTATCAAAAGTTAAGGTTTAGTGTGTATTGCTATTTTACATGGAAAAATAGTTTTAACTTCAAAAATTCATTAAAATTTTGATTCTGAATGGATTTGCTTGAATGTTTCACACAGATCTCAATTTAATATTATCTCTATATTAATTAAATTTCAAGTATCTTTTATAAACGTATTTCCTGGGTAATTAGCCTGGAAACTTTCTCTTTTATTTATACTTAAAGAAAGCTAAGATTTCTTTAGAAATTAATTCAAGATTGAGTTTAAGAGATTTCTGCTTGAAACTCTATGTTTAAGTTGTTCATGTGATGAGCTTTAATATAAATAAACTTATTTTATATTAAAACTTAAAATAATTAACTGAAATGAGGATTAAAGTTACTTGGAGTTAAGAATAACATTTGTAACTTTAAATAGGAATCAAAAATAAGTTACCTTAAGCTAAGAACCTTATTTTTAAGCATGGTTTTTCAGTTTTGACCTGAGCACGCCCTCTATATCCATTATGAATCATGAGAGCTGCTCTTTAGACATAAAAAGAGTCTTTTCATCACTGGTTTTGTCCATGATCAATTATAAATCCAATTATATTAGACATTTAAACAGGTAAAGTTTTATTATATATAAAATCTTATTGTTAAAGTATTTCTCAAGTATTTTATTCTTTATAAATCTTAAATTAAAGAATTGAAATCATAGAAATTAGATTATTGTTGTAATCACCTATAATATATTTTATTTTATGAAATTATTTTCTTTAAAATATCTTTTAAAAACCACAAATTCCTCTCAAAAGCTCTCTAATAATATTTTTTCTCATAATAATTTTTTTTTATCATTCAAAAATTGATTTTTGGGGGTTTTTTAACTTAAAATTTTCATTTAATATAATAACTGTTGTTGTTTTACTTGTTGTATTAAATAAGTATTATAAGTTTTCTCTAAAATTTTATATCTTTTTCATCTATTATTAGTTTTTTGATATAGAATTTTTCTATAAGAACTATTTCTACACAGTGTGTGTTATAATTCTTCTATAAATGTTACTGATGTATTATTTATAAGTGGTTGAATATTTATTTTTTCCACATGTAATTGTCTCATTAAGAGCTTTACACTTCTTATTGTGGTAATTTTCAGTGACTATAACAATAATAGAGTAATTATAATTTATTATAAGTATTATATTCTTTTTTATTATTGTTTTATATAATAATAATGAGATTTATCTTTTTATATAATCATTTTTAATAATTATATTTAAATTTTTGGTTATAATATTTTATTTTATTATATTTTTCTACTGAGGAGAGTCATAGTACTCTTGATATTGTTACTATTATCAAGAGTTTCATAGACAAACCTTACAGTTTTTCACAACTTAGAATAGTAAATTTTACTATTGGGATAAGAAAACTGGTGCCTATCAAAGAATGTCTTCTTTTCCCCAGTTTTCTCTTCATTTTAGAATCTTTTCCTTTTATAATTAGATTAAAAAATGTGAAACAATCAATAAGATATTCCAACCAACCTTTTAAAATCATTTTAAATGCCTAACCACCTGAAAAAAACATCATAATCATTTTTACCCTTGAACCACCTCAAAAGTGAATGAAAGCATCTTTCACCACTGTTCACTTTGTCACTTTGTTTACAAAGAAGATCTGCTCACTTTTGGGTGTGTTTTCTCTTTGATATTTTGGAAACTCTTTTTTCATATTAATTTCCTGCAGTCCCTTGCTGAATGAATTCTAATTCAAATTTCTCTTGAAGAAATTTCTTTTGTGGCCATAAATATCTGTTGTAGAGTATTTTTGGATACATTCTTATGGTTGGCAAAACAATTATTCTTTATAATAGGATTTTTTTATACCAAAAAAAAACAATAAATGTGCCATATTTTATATTAAAAATCTTGAAATTTACTATTTTTTGATTAAATTTTACCTTATACAAATTTTGAGGACAAGTAAAGTACTGGATTCTTAATCAAATTCTCATATCCACACCTGACATATGGGGACCCAGCCATTATATATTACCTGTGAAATATTTTGCCACTGTTTTTAAACCCTTTTCTTATATTGAAAACTCAAAAATCCATAAAAAATACTTATAATTTCAAACAACTCTCAGAAACAATCTTTTTTGATATTATAAGTGAGGCTTTATTTTTCATTTCTCTTTTGAAAAATATCTGCCTGTAATTAAATAATTCCTTTCTTCATTTATTTTAGTGTCTGACAACGTGGTAAGAAAAGAAAACATGCAGACAGCATCAACAGCCACTAACATGATCCCAGACAGTAGTGTTAATCCTGACCATAATAGCACAGTTATTATAACTCATAATAATCAAACAGAGACAGTTTACTCTGATTGAATCAACTTTGATAATAGATATACTCACCAAAAAGAAAGAAATTTGGTCAATAGTCAGTTTTTGATGTAAAATTACTATTATTCAGCTTTTTTACATATAATTATCCCTTCAACCAGATCAGGAGAAAGCTCTGACCCTTCAAGAAGCACCCAAAATGGTTATAGACATTATTCTGAAAGAAGCGAATCAGTTTCAGAAGGACAAGGGTTAGTAAATGACTCCCAAACAGACACAATATGCCATTCTAAAGCTTATAACACTGTTTTTCCTTTAAACAGTGATGACACTGCCACAAGAAGCCTCATTGGATATTTTCAAAGCCAGCCAGAAGGCATACAGCAATGCACCTCAATAAAAAGGGTATAAATTCCTGGAAGACCTTTGGAAGAACTTCATGAGCTTTGAACTGACTGTGGGAAAGTTTCTGCGCCATCCCAATTCTAGAACGTTATTGCATAAATGGCATCCATTGATGGAAAGGAAGAAAATGATGCTTTTAAAAGCAGAATAGAGGAAAAATAACCCGCAACCACCCAAACAGGTTCCAAAACCAGCCCCAGCTCAGAACATGGGCAAGGGCAAAGAACCAGCCAGGGCTACAGAATCCCAAGTATTCAACAAGATTCCACAGAAAATGTGTTTCACATGGCCAGAACCATGATGAACATGCAGAAGAGAGAGGAAGCCAAATTAAAATATCAGAAACAATTTCTGAGATCTTGAACAGAACTCCAGCTGTGTACATAGCCATAAATTATGTGAAAGTCATATTTCTGATAAGAATCCAAATATTATTAACAATCTTAAGACAAATGATTTGATTTTGTCACAACCATGGAAAAACACCCTCTTGGACCTCAATATGGCTTATACATGCCATATCCAATATATGGCAATTTGGCCATATCCATAAGCATTGGCCAAATTGGCCATTGTCATGTTTTATGGCCTTAATGGTCATTTTATCATTTGGGGCCAACCTGGCCCCTTCACCATCATAAAGCCATTCTAGGCTGTCTCTTTGCTTTTGGGCATCTTGGGTATTTTCCATAAAACAGGGAAAATACAGCCTGAAATCCTGTATTTGGCTTTTTAAGCTTTGAATACAGTTTGTGCACTTTGACGCATTTTGTGCACTTTTGCGCATTTGGCTGTATTAAGCCAGTTAGACCATATTTCTCATGTATTATGTGAAATATTCCCAAAAGGCCATATCAGGCCTTTTGGGGCTTAACTGCCATATTTGTGCATTTTGTGCACTTTTGCGCACTTTGACGCCCATGCAGTTTTAAAGCTGTATTGGCTGTATTTAGCCAAATACCCCAAAAGACACTTTATCACCTCTGAATCCTCCGAAACCAAAGTTTCACTTTTATCCTCCTGGCATCAGTCCAAAAGACATTTGGCCAAATTCAACCTTCAGTAACCAAAAGTGCCATATATGGTGTTATACACCATTATGCATCTTTTCTCAGAAGCAATCCAATGGAGGCAATTTCAAATGGTTATTTTAGCTTTTCAAAAGTTCATCAAGGAAGACCTTCCAGAGGATCCATCAAGGCTCCAGGGCAAGTGTCATAATCTCAAATACCAATGACGCCATCAAGCAATCAATGGTTATTCTCACTCACATTATTCCTCCAAAGGAATACTGGCTGTTCATTCTCAAGGGATATTCAAGAGGCAGTTCCAAAACAATGTGTCAAGGGTCAATTCTCCACCAATCCACCTTGGCAACCCAATTCATTAAGTACAGTCTTAATTCATCAATATCTGTATTTTACATTCATTCATCATGGGAAAATCATTCAACACAATTCATTTCCCAATCTGGCAAGGTATACACTCCATCAGACAATCAATACAGCTTTCAGTATTCAATACAGGACCACTGCTAGCCTGAAGGAGTCAATATCTCAGATTTTCACATATACAAGCCTCCTTTGACCCTGGGGGGTTTTCTCCCAGTTAATTAATATATCTTGATTTTATTTTATCTTTATTTATATTAAAATTTTTGTTAAGTGAATACTGATATTATCAAGTCAGTCATTTAGCACCTTTTCTCTTTTCTTTCTTTGCCTGTCAATGGATATTTGGTGGTCATATCCTTACTAATTCCATTGTTCATTTTTGCAGGTTGTAACAGTGATTAAGGACTTACTTGGTTGGCTCTTTGGCCAATTGGCTTCCCATTTCTCTTATTGCATTTCATCCTTGTACTTGAATTCTTCTTAGAGAAATTCGACTCTTCATTTTTATTTTCTTTATTCTTTTGGAGTATTCCAAGTGAGTTCCCTGATTTCTGAGTGCCATGCCACCCTTCTTTTTATGTCCAAGAGCCCCTGTGACAGATTTTAGGCCAGATAGGTGAAGCACTTGTGTGTTTTGAGAAGGTTTTTCAAAAGGTTAAAACACCAACAATGAAACTTCATTTGCAAATAAAATAAGTCAAAAATCTGTCATTATGACACAATTGACAAATAAATATTCAAAATCCAATATTGGTGAAATTATTGAAGCAAGAATAAACAAAGCTGTGAGCCTTGAGGTATATTGTACATACCCAAATAGTCCACAAGTAATAGTAAAATAAATTCTGAACTATTCATAACCCATCAGTAATGCATATATCCAAAATTCATTATTTTTTATGTAAGAAAAGATGAATAGCTTTTTTGTGAGTAATTCAGCACATTTATTCAAGGATAGATCTGGATTCTACACAAAAGCTCACGTAGGGAAGCTGCATAGAGTTAATAAACTTAAATCAACTCTTTGATGTGGTAATATGGAAAATGCTTCAATAACACATCATAAATACCACATAAAGGAATTGTGAAATGTTTTTTTTCCTCAATTTCATGCCAAAATTATAGGAATGTGAGAGATTACATGTTACATATACACCAAGACTAGTGTTATCCATGTTTGTGGTACTTAAAAGCATATTATTCTTACATAAAGCTTTGGTACACCCATAGTGGATATCAGTCTTGAAGCCTTAATTACTATTTTTGACATGAAAATAGCTAAGGGGGACAAAAGACATCAAAGAGAGCCAGGGTACCCAGCTTCTGATGCCTCTGAAGCATGGATTGCTTTAAATCTTGTATAAATTGCTTATCATGGATCAATAAGTACACTGAAACCTTTTGTGAATTTTTTTACAATCTTAAAGTGCCATTAAATCATAACAACATTGCAAATAAGCTGCTATTTTGACATGACAAGGAGATAAAGAGCAACTCTGACTCCTGTAAAAATATCAATTCTTGATTCTTCTTCATAGATAAAACTTAAAAGAGTAATCAAAACCCTTTTTGGACTAGTATCTGGTCATTTACTTCATGGAAACTAGCTATACTGCGCTATTTTCAATTCTACCTAGAAATAAGGTAGAACATTCAAAACTTCTTTCAAAACACATTTCTTAATGTAAATTTCTGAAGATCCCATGGCCAATGGAGAATAGTATGATCCATAATGAAACAAAAAATAATGATGACTTCATAGTTAAAATTAAAAGGCTTATTTACAGTCCATCTTTGATGATTGCGCATGAAGCACTGAATCTTGAAAAATTCCCAGAAAATACAAACTGTGATGAAATTTCCAGTACTAGTAAGAGCTTTTAGAAATTAATTTTTAGCTCAAAATGAACAAATATTTACAGTTGTTACTTCTTTTATTCTTAATCAGAAATTGGTTAGTCACATAAAAACTTCAATTAAACAAATATGATAATCTTATGTGACAACAGATGATGCAGTTATTAATACAAAAATTATTATTGATTTCTCACTCACTCATTTTTCAGTTTTATTCATTTCACGCCTCTGTGAGCTTTTGTTGATTTAAAAAAGGCTTCTTCTTGCTGGTTTTTCCAGATCATCTCATTATCCAATTATGTCTTTCTTACCAAAAAGTAAGTATTAGTTAAATATCTTTCTTAAGTGTTTTAATTATTTCCAAATAAATAAGAAAGACATTAAATAATCGAAATATACTGTTGGGAATATTATCCAGCTATTATTGCTATAAAGCAATTTTGATCCTTTATATCAACCATTTATCTATCAAATTTCTCTACCAATTCCTTTCAAGATCTTATTGGAGTATGAGTGAGTGTTTTTCATTAATTCTGAAAGTTTTTCTATAGTAATAGTTTTCTTCAAGAGTTTTATTTATAATTCTTCTTGCAAAATATAATAGTATACTCAAACAATTGTATTATTTTAATAAACAAGTTTTATTATTAAATACTTCTTGTAGGCAATTACTGCTTACTGTTATAATCACTAGTAGTGTATAAACAATAAAATAAATAATCAATTATTGGATTATTTAATTGTGTTCATAATAAATTTATCTAGTATGTTCATAAGAAAAGTCATATTAGTGTTGATTAATAGTAATATTGTCAAATGTTTCATAGACACATCTTGCATTTGAGGGCATAGCCATGTTTTTTGAACCTTGAACCCTTTATTAATATATTTTTAAGCTTTAAAATATATCTCAATTATAATAATATTTTCCTTCCATTTTGAAGTCACAATATTTTTATTTTTTGAAATTTTCTTACAATCTTTTTTCAATGAGGAATTTGGATTAATTTCACATTGTTTTACACGTGGCTTTTCAAATCAAAAAACTTATGAAGCTCTTCTTTGCATTACTCTGAGCCAAATTTTGATTAGAAATCTTAAATTTTTGATTATTTCCTTTAAAAACCATAATTTTTAATGTATAAAAAATATGAACTTATCACAAAAACTTAAAAAAATTGTAAAAGTATAAAAAAAATTTTCTTTTATTAAATTTTTCTCTCTGGCTTCTTTAATCCAGTATATTTCAGCTGGTAATAAGCTCAGTAAGAGATATATTACCAGTCCACAATATTCAGAAGCAGAATCTGGAGACAGTTTTGAAGTGCAAATTTCTAAAAAAGGCACATTATTCAAGACAGAGTTAGGCAAAAGACTTTGAAAAGGTGTTTGCTCATTGTCTTTATTCTTTATTTTCTCATAAATTGATTTGAAAATGGTGCATACAATAAATAGAAGAAACTATTAAGTCCAACCAGATGAATCTGGACAAGGAAGAGGCATGTTTTCCGCAAGAAAAGACATCTGGAGGATTCCACAGTTTCCCTCCATTCCCCAAGGTCTGTACCAACAAACTTTGGCATTAACTCTGAGCCTGAACGTATTCAAGGTTCTGTCTTAATAGTTGAACCATTCCCAAGTGGAAGCCATAGAAATATATCAATCCCAGTACAGAAACTGGTACAGAGCAGCCAAGGAGGAGGAATGGGAAATTTTTCCAAGCCTTTGGCAGGGGCCCATGAGCTCATACTAACACATCATGAGCTTTCTAGGTCAGGAGAAGACCATAGAACTCTCAAGAGGATGGAGTCCCTCGTCTTGTAAAGACAAGGTCAAAAAGATAAATAATTTGTTGAAGAACCTAAGTCTTTTATCCATAGACCACAAGAAAGAATGTGAAATGACCCCAGCTTTGGAGAAAGAAGGCCCAGTGGTTTCTACCAGCTCAAGAAGATTCCAAATAAAAGCCCAAAGGACCTCAGAAGACGCAGAGACATCCCAGGATCAATCAAGGCAAGTGCAAAGCCAAACCCAATTGGAACATACCCTACCCACAAGGGTGAAGGATTGCCAAATTGGAGCCTTCAGCCATGGACAGTGTATTCAATATGGCCAGAGCCCTTATGTAATTCACAGCCCAGGAAAAGGGAAGGATGAACAGGAATTTTTCATGCAAACAAGGGATTAAATAAAACATATTAAATCCATAATTGGGATCCAGCTTGGTAAATTTGATAAAAAATTAAAGAAATTAACTTCAAATTTTAATGACTAAAGAAATAGTGACAGAAATTACACTAAATGGTGCAAAGTAACAAATTCCAGACTTGAGTCATTTGAAAATACATGTTACAGAATTGAGATTAAATTTCTGTCACATTTATGCCAGAAATCATCAAAAAGTAATCAAGCGCTGTCATATTCCAGACCTTTGTTGACCAGCTTCAAGCACATTAAGGGTAAAAATTTCAAAATATTAAGATTCAAATGGTTAATTTAGGACCTACCATCTCAAAATACACTTCAAAAGTCACATGAGTAGTATTGAATAAAGGAAGAGTTTGGCATTCAGTATATAAATAACCCAAAGATTTTCATAATTCAATAATTAAAAAGTTGATTAATCTATATGGATATATACAGGATAGCTTACAAATAAGCTTCACAAAAACAAACATGTTTATTTTAATACAGACGGAAACTCAAAAATACATATATAAGGTAGCAATGTAGCATTAAATTCACCCTAAACCCACCAAAAACATTATATTACTAAGAATTACAGTCACCAAAATGAATTTTATGTAATAAGATCAACTAAAAATTATGAATACACATCCATTGTATAAGCAGATGGAATTGGATCAAACCTTAATCAACTTCATGCATAGAAAGTTCCAAATAGTCTTGAAATAATTGCATTAATGGCCAATCATAATACAAACAAATGGTACAATAATTGTACTAAATCAACTCATATCCAAATTAACATCCAATATACTTTAATAATATTACATAATCAAAAGAATGAAAAATGATGCAATTCACCAAATAGATGGTGCAATATCTTTATCAAATGACACCATTTTGAAATTACTCACC
Source organism: Austropuccinia psidii (assembly GCA_023105745.1). Taxonomy (NCBI): domain Eukaryota; kingdom Fungi; phylum Basidiomycota; class Pucciniomycetes; order Pucciniales; family Sphaerophragmiaceae; genus Austropuccinia; species Austropuccinia psidii. Next base: position 720,479 of record JALGQZ010000018.1, on the reverse strand, counting down.
AGCAAAAATTCCTCAAGGCTATGCATAATAAGATTAAAGTTCAATTAATTGAAAATAAAGTTTCAAAATATGGTGCAATATCTTGATCCAATGACACCATCTCAAAATTACTCACCAGCAAAATTAGCTCAAGGCTGTGCACAAACATAAAAAAGTTCAGAATGATGCAATATTCCAAACATATGGTGCAATATCTTTATCAAAAGAAACCATTTCAAGAGCACTCACCAGCTAAAATACCTCAAGGTAAACAAATTCAAAGTCCCCTGTTTTTGAGTGCCTCTATGGAGGGCCCAAAAAATATAAATAGAGGGCCTCTCTCTCTCATTTTCCCCCATGCTCATGGAACTATTTCCCCAAAAAATGGAAATCTAATCCTCAATCTAAAGGATCCATCCATCCCTATTCTAGCAGGATAACTAGCAAAATAAAACTATAAAGCTTAGTAGCAAAGCTCAGAAGCAAATATCAGTAGTCATAAATTATTGATAAAAGAAAGTATTTTCATTATTAATGAAAGAGTTTAATATTGAATAAAAAGTATTATAATAATAAATATTAGTAGTAGTCATATATTACTGCTCAAAGAAGTTATTATTATTAGAGTTAATATTAATAGCTATCTTATCCTTATCATTATTAAATGCTGAATCCATTAAGGGATATATATTCTTATCAAATAAGAATTATTAGCTATATTGCTCATAAGATCCCTCAAAAATAAATAAATAAATAAATAAATAAATAAATATAAAAACCCACCCTTCTATAATAAAAAAAAATATTATAGTATTATCTCCAGTATATTATATATATTATGTTGTTAATGAACCTCATAACAAACAATTAACCTAAAAAGATAAATCAACACATATAGTTTTAAATATTATATCTCTGTATTATTATATATTATCAATACTAAACTTATATTTAAATATTACATTTAACCTATAAAATAGTGGTATTAAGCCATTTTCTATATATATAGTAATCATAAAAATTACTTATCTAATATTTGAGTAGGTTTAATAGAGACTTCTGAAAGTCTTCTTTAGCTGTAAAGCCACAAAATTAAATAATTGATTTGTGAGCTCTATAGGGATATTATTTATTATATTCAGACGGGCAGCCAATACACCTTAACACCCTTGGTTACAGGATCATTCAGAAATTCAAAACTGTTTACCTGTGATCTCCCCCTCAAGGACTGCCTTATCCAATCCCACACTGAAAGGAGTTCCACAGCTCTCCACTCAGGGTCATTTCAGAACATGTGTTCCCCCACCACAGCCATGACTAGACCCTAGGTTGCTTTATTGCACAATAATCACAACTGAGCAGAAAAGGCTACAAGATCAAGGTTTAAGTTCCATCATCCTTTCTGGTATTATAGGTCACAGTTCCACTGTCTGTGAAAATTTCAAGTGGAAAATGATGAATTTGAAGATCTTTCCTTTGGTAACAATTCTAACAAATCATTTAATAGAAATAGTTGATAATACCAACTTTTTTGCCACACATTTGGCAAGAAGTGAAAGTGGAAGTAATAATTTATAGAATTTAATAATTCCATATTTCGATCAAATTCATAAGAATTATGAACCAAATTCACACATGCCCAGACACTGTACAACTTTGACTGAAGAAAAGCCTTCTGTGAAAGAGAGCTTAACCCCTCTTCTAGGATACAATTTAATATCTGCAAGAGATATTCCTAAACTAACAGAATGTTCAATATTCTCTGGTGAAGGTGAATACAACCATATGAAGTTCATTCAAAAAATTTACATGTTTCAAGAAAATTTTCATATACCTAATTAAATGATAGTGGGAAAAGTATGCTCCTTATTTACCAGAACTGCAAATAAATTTTATTAAAAGATGAGACAAGGACATGGTAAACATTATTTGCTTTGGTGAAAATCTGAAATAATCACCAAATGGGCCAACAATTATTGGGGATTTAAACTGGAAAATGCTTTCAAAAGTTTTATTTTTAACTGAGAAAAAGATAAAACTCTTACTTTGTTCCTCAAACAGAAATTCATATTATCTGCTTTACACCCACATATGTCTTACTCAATGATTAATATGAAAATATTAAGAAATTTTGGAGAAGGGCTAGCACATTTTATCAAGCCCAGATTTGTAAAAACGTGTTCAACAGAGGACTATATTAATGTGATGGAAGTTATAACTACTACCACAAGAATTGGTAAAACATGGACTAGAAACTCTATTGAATCCAAAATACTCCCACAGACTTCTAAGGAGGATAGAACACCTGAAATACCTGTCTTGAAGTGTCAGACTTGTGGTAGTAACTCACATTCAGCCAACAATCTCACCAAAAAGACTAAAGTCAACAAAGCTGAAGTCATTGAAGAGGTTTGGTGTGCTGAAGGAAAGAAGAATCTGACCAATATTTGGCAATATCTGATTACACACCAGCAGAGGATCATCCTATTTAAAAGACTACAGCTTTCTTTTAATTCCGTGAATTTCATACTCACTTGCCACAATATAGTGCATATTGCTACAACCCCATCAATATACAGGAGGACAGATTGTGCAACACTAAACCTGCTAGTGGTCAAGGCTATACTTCTGGAGAATACTGTATCATATCAATCCTGATTGATGATGTTAATGCTGAAGCCAATTTGGAAAGAGGAGTATTTTGCACTTGTGTAGGCAAAGCCTACGTTCAGATAATACTCCCTCAATGGAATAACCATCTATTACCAATAGAAGGTGTGAAATTTAGTAGTTCCAGTAATAATTTGTACCTTTTGGAAATATTAGACACTAATCTTGCATTCCCACCCCTTGCAGTAAGTATGAGGATGAATACATAGATGGTAGTAATGAAACATTGTAAAACTCAAAATATAATTCTTGTGTCAGGCTGAGTCTATGATGAAGCAGTAATTAAACTATTTACAACTTCAACTATGACTGTGGCACTGTGATAAAGGTTTAAAATAAAGATTTTTGATGATAATAAGGGTTTATAAATAAAATAAAAGGGCTTTACTATTGTGGAATAGTGGTGGTGAGCGCTGTTGAAAGCCCTGTGTGCAGCTTTACCTGTTGGATTACAATAATAAAGACTAAAATACTTAAATTCAAAGTATACCTGGTTCTTTTCCAAGAGTATAACTGTTTTTGACAGTTGTACTATGTAGGAATTCAAGAGCAGGAGGAGGAAACCTTTTCTGGCTGTGAAAAGGCCCCTTTTTATCCTGAAATGGGTGAAAAGGTAGCTAGACCTTTTCAAATGGAGGAAATGAAGATATTTCACTCTCCAGGACAGGCTTGTTGTTTGCAAAAGGCCTGTATAACCTGTATTGGGTTCAGATGCGGTTTTGAAACCACATCTGGGCAGTTTTCACCAATACAAGGTGAAAATTTTCATCTGGGGACCACACAGCCTGATTCTGATGTGTATGACGCATAGGATGCTGTACAAAACCTGTATGGGACCCCATTATTGAAGAAATATGAGGTATTGAAGTAAAAACAAGCTTATTTGTCTGTTTGACACCTCATAATTATGGTTATGGGATATTATCCCATGGTAAGGCTGTATTTGCCAGACTGTGGGATCTTGGCCTTAAAACAGCCATACCTTTGTCAGTTCTTGACATATCAGCCTCAAAATTGGTTCATTATGTAGCCCTATGTGTGTTCTACACAATGGTACCTCATTTGACATGGTTAATAATAAATATGGCAAAGGTATCCCATGTATAAGATTTTTGTACATATGCATGGTTTTAGGCACAGGATGTGTTGGGATTCTTTGCCTTATACCTTTTGTTCTAGATGAGATATGGGGAGATGAATGGCACAATCAGATAGCCCTGATTGTGCTCTTTCCAAAAGGACCCCACTTTAGGTATCTCACACTAAAACTGTAAAAGTTAGATTAGAGGTGAATATGCAGTTTGGCTGGTACCATTGGATAGCCCTGACTTAGAGCTTCATTTTGAATACCCATTTGATGAAGTTAGGCCTCTTACTCTGTATTTCAGATGAGAGGTAAAATATAAGGTTTATGCTCAGCAACAACTTTGAGCAGGAATAACTTTGTTATTGTTTGTCCCATGGTGATGGGACTTGTATGTTTGGAAAGGGGTAAGTTTCCCCTTTCTTTTGATACCTTTTGAGCTGATTTGTCTTAGCTCCATGTTTTGGTGGTATCTTGGCTATACCATTGATTTATGGTATCTGGCTGTCATGCTTGTGCTCTGGTTTTGAGTCACAGGCTGACATACCATCCATCTAAAAAAGGCTCATCATTCATGAGACTGTTCAGTCCTCCTAGAGGCTCTGAATCTTCTTAAATGAAGGTTCCCATCTGGTATGGCATCTTCTGCCAACCATTTGTCTTTATCAGCTGTTTGGTTTTTGAATCTGACTAAGTATTGTCTCTGATCCTTACCATTAAGTCTGATCTTCATGGCCCTGATGATTTTCTTCACTGGTCCAGGGGAATCCTCCACCTCAACTATTTCTGGTGGTGTGGGGTTCTTCTTCCTGGAGGGGAATTTCTCCTCCTCTGTCTGGAAGTATGGCTTGACCAAACTCACTGGAAAAACTGGGTGTTTCCTGGAAAACTCTTTTGTGAGTTTAACTTCCACTTCATTTTTCCCTGTCAATTTAATGATAGTGAAGGGCCCTACAAATGAGTCTCTCATCTTCTTGGGTCCTTTGAGCTAATTAAAGTTAAGTGTAGACACTAACACTTGGTCCCCTTCTTTAAAGTCAGGTTCCATGTGTGATTTGTCCCCCTCTGCTTGTTCTATTCTTTTGCCTCAGCTATGCATTTTGCAGCTGTGTCACAAGCTCTCTTCCACATTTCATGGAAATCTTTGGCTGTGGGGTGGATTTTTAGAAGATTCTTCTTCAGGTGATCCACAGGCAGTAGGGGATTCCACCATTTCTCTACCAGTGCAGATGTTTTCCCTGTGGTAGAGTGTTGACTTGTGCTACAGCCCAGTTGAACTGCTGGTAGAAGGGTAACCCAGTCATGGGTGTATCCTTCATGATCCTTATATTCCATGCCATAGGCACAGAATCTTCTAAGGATGTCCTCCATTGTCTGGATCATCCTCTCAGCTAGTGCATCTGTTTTTGGATGGTAAGCTGTAGAAAAAGTAAGCTTAGTTCCCAGCATTTCATAGAGGTTGGTCCAAATTTCAGATGTAAACTTTGTGTCCCTATCACTGATTATGATTTTAGGGACTCCACATGTGGATATGATGTTGTTCCAGAACAACACAGCAGTATCCATGGCTGTATCCTCTTTTTGACATGGTAGGCACCTCATACTCTTGCTGAATCTCTCAACTAAGATTAAACAGGCATTGAAGTTTTCTTTGCTTCCTGGGACAACCCCTGTAACCCAGTCCATATTGATGGTTTCCCATGGGTGTTTGGGTTCTTATATGTGTTGAAGTACCCCATACGTCTTCCCATGTTTCCTATTTGCCTTTTGTAATCTTTCACAAGTGTTGATGTATTCACCCAAGTCTTTTTCCCACTTGGGCCACCAAGCTGTGCTTGCTACCCTTTCTTTGGTCCTGTCTTCACTCATGTCTCCCATAAAGGGAAAGTCATGGCATTCCTGCAGGATCAGTGAGATGTGGTCTGTGTCTACCAGTGTGAGTACACTTGTGTGCTTGTCTCCATGGTATAGCAGGCCATCTATAAGGAAGAACTTAATATTCTTATAGGCCCTCAACCAGGAGTCTTCCAGTTGGGACTCCAGTTCTGGACTCCTGTACTTTTGTTGAAGGAGCTGTAGGAATATTCCAAATTGTTTGTGTCTGGCATAAGATTTCAGTACTGCACTAAAACATTCATTGTGCATTTCTGAGGAACTTCTTCCCAGTATGGGGGTTTCTGTTCCTTCTGAGTAAGTGTTTCCACTGTCAAGGGTACCACGTCCTGGTGCCCATCCAGAGAACCTGAAGTTCTTCCTCCTATCTATTTCCATGAAACGGATAGGGATCTTGGCTGAAACCTCAGGGTCATAAGCTGGATTGCTTTTGACATTATCCAGTGGCTATCTGATAGGGCCATCTGCATTGGTATGAGTTTTACCTTCTTTGTATATGATGGTCATATTCCCTCTACTCCAGGATGGCTATTTGCCACCTCAGCATGTGTCTATTGGTAGTCTTCATGTTTAGTAAAGACTTCAAGCCTGTGCAGTATGTGTAGACTTCAAATATTGCACCCTCCAAATAATAATGGAGTTTTTCTAGAGCCCAGACTAGACATAGACATTCAGTCTGGGTGGCCCCATACCTGGCTTCTGAATCTTTCAGCTGCCTAGAGATGTAACATATTACTCCCTCTCTTGGTTCACCATCCACAATTTGTCTCTGGTGAAGGGCTGCTCCTAAGCCTTGGCTACATGCTGAATCTATGTATAACTTGAATGGTAGTTCAAAATCAGGCTAGATGAGCACAGGTGCATTTTTGAGTTCATATTTGATACTCTCATATGAATCCTTTTTTCCTTGGTAATTTCAAAAACAAAATCTTTTGAACATAACTTGTATAAGCTGCCAGTTATGTGGGCAAAGATTTTGATGTGTTTTCTATAGTAGCTAGCAAACCCAAGGAAATATTGCATCTCTTTGATGCTTCTTGGTACTGGCTTCTGCAGTACTGCTGCTACTTTATTCTGGTCAATGCCAGACTCAGACCTGAGACTTTATGTCCTAGAGCTAGTACCTCTTGTTGGCCAAAATTACACTTTTTAAGTGAAATTTTGAGAGTGATGGGTATACATTTACTTAGTACTCTGTCTATGTATTGTATATGTTCTTCCCATGTCTCTGAGTATATAATGATATCATCAATATATACTACCATCCAGCCTTCCAGTATCTCATCTTGAAATATTGTGTTCATCATCCTGTGAAAGTGGGCTGGTGCATTTTTAATGCCAAATGGCATCCTTGTGTACTCATATTTGCCCCCATGGCATATGATTCTGAGTAACTTCATGGAGTTTAGTTTAACTCCATTTTGGTGGAAGCCTTTCATACAATGAATTTTGGTTATGTATTTGGCTTTTGCCAGTTTTTCTAAGGCATGAGGTATCCTTGGTATAGGATACCTGTCAGCTTTTGTGTAGTTATTCAGAGCTCTTAAATCTCCACATAGCCTAGACTTGCCATCATGCCAGGTGATCAGGACTGGGGTTTTAATTTCCACTATTTCATTATGTCCAATCTTTCTGATGACATCCATGTCCAGGAGTTTATTGATATGTTTTTCAATTTCCTTCCTGGTTTACAGACTTTCTGGGTAAGGAGGTCTCCTGAGCATGTGTGGATAAGGTCTTTCCACATCCAGATATAGTTCTATATCATGGCCTTTAATCTTGCCTAATGGTTCCTCTGCAATGAAAAATGATGGTCTGTTCTTTCTCAGAATCTTCAGTAAAATTAGTTTTTGTTTACTGGTGAGGGAAGTGTTAAACTGGCCCTCTCTGAATTCATTCAGTAGCTCTTCCAGTGGATCTTGGGCAGATACGTGGTATATATCAAGTGAAAATTTCTTTTCCTTGTTGTTGCTAATGTTAATGTGCCTGTTTTTACTATTGTAAATGTCAATGCCATATATCCTCTGGTAATCTGTCCCCAGTAAGAACCCTTGGATGTGGGCATCCTCAAGAACTAAAAACTCTGTATTGAGTCTGATATTACCCTTCTTTTGGGGTATAATTATCTCTTTGATAATTCTCCCAATAGAAGTCATCTTCCCTGAAGCACTTTTGAAGGTCTTTGCCTTGGTGGACAAAAGCTGGTTTTCCCAATTTGAAAAGTGGTTAACCAGATAATTTCTTCCCACTATGGGGCAGTGTGCTCCACTGTCAATGATCAATGGATGTTGAGCATTGTCAATACAAACACTCATTTTTGTGGCTGTTCCATGTATGTATGGCATCCCTCTGGTTGGTGTAACCAGGAATGTTTGTGCATCCTGTGTGTGTTTGCACAAGTTTTTGTTGGCAGTGTCTTGTGGAATGCCTGCTTCCACCTGTATGTCCTGTATTTCTAGGGGGCTTCCCTCTTGGTATTCCACTAGAAATTCTTCCCTTGGGTGCTGCTCCTCATCAGATTGTTCTCTTATGGCATCTCCCATAGAGTCTGAGTCAGACTCCTTTGTTGGGGATTCCTCCTCTGGGACTTTCTCAATGGAATAGACTTTTTTCTTTTCCTTTGGTCAGCTGTTGTCATTGTGGTCTGTTGAACCACAAATGTGACAAGAATTTTTCCTCTTAGTCACTTCTGCCACTCCTTCCTTGGGTTTGTCTTTAAGCTCTACCCTGAAAAGTTGTTTCTGTTTGAAACTACTGCTTCTATATGGGGTGAATTTCCCTATATTAGTCCTTTTTCTTACATCTTGTAAGGCATTTGCAATGTCATCTAGAGCGCAATTGTGGTTGAATCTGCATTTTACTGCATGCTCTAGTTCTCCTGGCATTTGTGTCAGAAGTTTGTGATTCCTCATTTGAGTGTTCATTTGAGGATCAATGGCTTTGATTCTTTTATACTGTCTGAGACACCACTCATATGGATCTTTGTCCACTGAGTATTTGTCATTTTCAAATGACAAGGTCTGTTGCCATATCCAAGTACCATTCCCATACATTTGGATAATTTGACTCTTCCACCATGGCCAGTTTCTCCTGCCATGGATTTCTTTCATTTCTTTGTACCATATACCAGCATGTCCTTTAAATTCTGTATTAAGTCTAGCAGTGATCCAGTAGTCTGGTATACCTGGTACATAAATGGATAGTCCATCAATATAATCCATGAGTTCCATATGATCTTATTCTCCAGTTTCAGAGAATTTGGGCCAGATTGAGGCCTCAGGAAGCTGTTTCAAGCCTTCCTTTTTAGAATAAGACATATTATCTCCATCTTGGTATTGTGATGGAGATCTTGCCTTATTAACCAACATGGAATCTGGTTTGATGTCATCTTGGTAATATGGATTATCCATAACATGGCCTTCTGGTTGGGGCTTCATGTTATGGTAGACAATAAACAGTTTTTTTATCTCTTGATCCAGACAGTCCCTGTGCCTTCTGCTGTGGTGTTGTTCTTCAAAGACTATGTTCAGTCTTTTGTTTGTTTCTTCAGAGGCTTTTCTCAATTGAGCATGTTCTTCTTGAAGGGTTTTAACAATTTCATCCATGGAGGTTGTTAATTTTTTCATCCTCTCATGGCTTGCTTCAAGTCCTGCAAACTGCTTTTGACTTTTCTCACCATATTGGAACATTTGTAACCACGGTGCCTCACTGTTTAAGTTACTCTCAGGTGAGACAGCATTATGTTCAATCTGAGTGGGGGTAATATTTCTATTAAGGGGGCTATTGATTATAGAGTTATTTACAACTACTTATTGTTCTTGTGTAAGTCTTTCACCAAGTCCAACAGCTTCTAGATCATTGGGTCTGACTCTCTCTGCCTTTGGTGAAAAGAGGTCTTGTTCTTTCCCTTGTGTCCTTGTCTTCTCCTAGAACCCTCCTGGGAGTGTGAAGAATGGTGACTCTTGGCCACTAACCGGTTAGTTTCTGAATGGTTTGAAGCCACTGGAGAGCTGATTTGGCCTGCTCCTTGTGAGCCTTAAGGAATGTTAATGTGCCCTGTCTGGGTCAGTTGTTCTTCTATAGCCTGGATAATGGCTTTATTCTCCCTTATCCTGTTTGCCCTCACCTCCAAGAGTCTGAACGGCCTGGTGGGATTCCAACCTTTGGTGGTTATCATAAGGCTTTTGGATTCTATCTCTTTGACACAGATCTTCTGGAAACTTGCTCCAAGTTCTTCCCAGTGGGATGCTAGGTTGAACCTCTTTTTGTCCATGATCCATTGAAATAAATCTTTCAGGATTTGATGGAGCTGAAGAACTTGATCCATATCTTTCCAGTCCTCTGGTTTGAGGTTCCTGTTAAATTGGAATGTGAATGGAAGTGTGTGTATTATCTCCCTCAGTGTTTTGCCATCCACCACTGTGTCCAAGGTTTCCTCTTCCAGGTCTTCTGTTTCTGAAAAAGCATTCTCTGTCCTCTGGTTGGTTCCTTTGGAAGTTAAGGTCTCTGAGGTATGCAGGTGACATATCAGTGTTTGCAAGCAGTCAAAAACTTTATGTTTTTAGGGTATTTACCTTTGACTTTGCCTTGTAAAAATTTGTTTTCTGTTGATTTGGGCAATCTACCTTTAGAGGTTAATACTGGGTTAATTATGGTAATCTTCCCTGTACAAGCTGTTAAGGTTGGTTTACCTTGCATTGAAGCAGAGTTTCATGGTTTTCTACTCCTCTGGGTGGCAATTGGTGTCCACTTCTTTGCTGTGATAAGGCCTTCACTGTGCCTCTTGAATTTTCCCTTGCTGCCCTCTGGTTCTGAGGGTGTCACTGGTGTGTTGGCCTGTGACTGGGTTTCTAGTGTTATGTAGTTTTCTTCCACTGAATAAAACAGGAAGAGGGCTTAATGTCAGTTAAGACTTCTTAAGATGCTGTTTGCACGTCTAAGAATGGCCTCTGGGCTTGTATATTACTACAATATTCCCTGTATAATGACATTTTAATTGAATTAACAATTCCATGTCAGAATTTCAGCTTACAGATATTTGGTATACTGTTTGTATACTAGTATCTCATAGACTAACTTGTGATTAGCAAGTATAATCTGTACAAAGTGGTTTTTATAAGAGGGTAATTGAATTAAAAATACACCTCAACTGTTGGTTTTACAGTAAGAGGTGTCCTTATTTAATTAAAGTCTGGACTGTATTTATGGATTAATGTGTTTTTATATGTAAAACACACCAAAAATAAGAGCTTTATGGTTATTAACCACTCAATAATAGTATTAATAAGAATTGGTATAAGACATATACCACTCAGAAAAAATATAATAAAATATATATTATATATATTTTAAGAGATTTTACTCCTAAAAAAGATAAAACAAATGTCAGAATAGGGAATAAGTGAAAAACTCATTTTTAAGGTCCAAAAAAGATCAAAAAAGCATGGCCAGGCCCCCAAAATGTCAGGCTGAGTCTATGATGAAGCAGTAATTCAACTATTTACAACTTCAACTATGACTTTGAAATGGTGATAAAGGTTTAAAATAAAGATTTTCAATGAATATAAGGGTTTTTAAATAAAATAAAAAGGCTTTACTATTGTGGAATAGTGGTGGTGAGTGCTGTTGAAAGCCCTGGACGCAGCTTTACTGGTTGTATTACAATAATAAAGACTAAAATACTTAAATTTAAAGTATACCTGGTTATTTTCCAAGAGTGTAACTTTTTTTGACAGTTGTACTATGTAGGAATGCAAGAGCAGGATGAGGAAACCTTTTTTGGCTGTGAAAAGGTAGCTAGACCTTTTCATGTGGAGGAAGTGAAGATTTTTCACTCTCTGGGACAGGCTTGTGGTTTGAAAAAGGCCTGTATAACCTGTAGTGGGTTCAGATGTGGCTTTGAAACCACATCTGGGCAGTTTTCACCAATACAGGGTGAGAATTTTCATCTGGGGACCACACAGCCTGATTCTGACATGTATGACGCGTAGAATGCTGTACAGAACCTGTATGGGACCCCAGGATTGAATTAACTATGAGGTATTGAAGTAAGAACAAGCTTATTTGTCTGTTTGACACCTCATAATAATGGTTATGGGATATTATCCCATGGTAAGGCTGTATTTTCCAAACTGTGGGATCTTGGCCTTAAAGCAGCCATACCTTTGTCAGTTCTTGAGATATCAGCATCAAAATTGGTTTGGTGTGTAGCCCTGTATGTGTTATACACAATGGTTCCTCATTTGACATGGCTATCATTAAATATGGCAAGGTTATCCCATGTACAAGATTTGTGTACATATGTGTGATTTGAGGCAAAAGCTGTATTGGGCTTGTTTGGCTTATAAACTTTGTTCTATATGAGATATGGGGAAATTCATGGCACCATCAGATAGCCCTGACTGTGCTCTTTTCAAAAATACCCCACTTTAGGTATCTCACACTAAAACTGTAGAAGTTAGATGAGAGGAGAATATTTTATTCACCCTTATTTGGCCAGAATTTTACCATAACTTCAGTAATACTGGTGCTAGCCCAGTTTGGCTGGTACCATTGAATATCCCTGACTCAGAGCTTCATTCTGAATACCCATTTTATGGGGTTAGGCCTCTTACTCTGTATTTCAGATGAGAGGTGAAAATTAAGGTTTTTGCTCAGCAACAACTTTGAGCAGGAATAACTTTGTTATTGTTTGTCCTTTGGTGATGGGACTTGTATATTTGGAAAGGGGTAAGTTTCCCCTTTCTTTTGATACCTTTTTAGCTGAGCTGGCTCAGCTCCATGTTTTGGTGGTATCTTGGCTATACCATTGATTTATGGCATCTGGATGTCATGCTTGTGCTCTGGTTTTGAGTCACAGGCTGACATCTTGGCAGTTATTACGTGAATTCTTTTGTTATTGACTTCAATAACCATAAATACAGATATTTTGAAATTGGAGAAAACAAAAGGTAAAAGTTTTCTTTGTCCAATATGTGCAAACATATTTCATTATTATCTCCAAATATAATTACATATAAGGAAGAATTTGTGACTAATCAACGTGGTGGAGCACAAATTAATCCAATATTATCATTCAAAATGAGGCAAGACCTTATTGATGTTTTATAAACATACAAAAATTCATTTCTTCAGAAAATGAACCATTAGGAACTATTAGAGGACATGAAGTTTATATTACTCTTAATATTGATAGACCTTACCCTGAAGTAATTAGAAGAACAGCTCACCCAGAAAGCCCTAGACCTAGAGAAGCCTTGGAAAAACATACCCAAGAGTTAATGCAATTTGGTGTACCAAGGAAAGTAGGGAATAATGAGGAATTTTAAGTAACAACTCCTGTTAGTATTTCTTGGAACAATGATAAATCAAGAATGGTTGGAGATTTTGGATCTCTGAATACCTGCATAGTCAGAGAGAGGTATCCAATTCCTAGGATCAAAAAAACATTTACCCACTTATCCAAAGTCAAATACATAACCTCCATGGATACATTAAAAGGCTTTCCTCAGAATCTTTTGATGCCCAAAGCCAAGAAATTATTTAGGATTATCACTCACCATGGTATTTATGAGTAGCTGATAATGCCATTTGGTATTCAAATTGTTCTGTCCCATTATCAAAAATTATGAATACCGTCTTCCCTACAGAATTATCTCAAGGATGGCTCATTATATACATTGATGATATAATCCTATGTTCAGATCCATATTTTTTGCACTTTGAAAGACTTTCAAGAGTAATTCACGAAGTTTCAGGAGTAAATATGAAGATTTCACTCAAGAGATGAAATTTTGGCTTTGAAGATCTTAAAGCATTAGGACATATTTTTTCTGTCTTAATCTTGGTTATTGACAAAAATAAAGGAGCAGCAGTGTTACTTAAGCCAATACCCCATATTAAAAAATAAATGATGTCTTTTCTTGAATTTCCCAGTTATTACAGGCCACACCTGAAAGATTTCCCAATTCTAGCCAAATCACTTTATAGAATATGTGATCAACAGACAGTATTTGAGAAAACACAGGGAATAGTTAAAGCTTATCAGAAGATAAGGTAGGTTCTTACAGAAGAACCTTTACTCCTTGTTCCAGACTAAAATTTACCTTTGAAATTATATATTGATGCATGTGGAGATTTATTAGGGGAAGCACTACATCAAGTTTAAATTTTTGATAGAAAACAAACAGAAGCACAAGTTTGTTATATCTCAAGAAAAATCAGGACAGAAGAAGCCAGATATGGTACAAGCCAAATGCAATGCTTATTTGTGGTATGGGAACTTGATAAATTACATTATTATCTTTATAGCAGTCTTCCTGAGGTGATAACTGACTGTGATTCAATACATTCACTTCTTAAAATGAAAAAACCAAACAGGAAAATGTTGAGATGGCAAATGGACATTCAAGAATATAGAGGTAACATTACTATGGCTCATAAAGCAAGGAATATACATAAGGATTCTGATGGACTTAGCAGGTGGGCATTAGCCAATACCCATGTTAACCCAGCTTATGTACCTTTGAAAGCAGAACCACAGATTTTAATTGAACGAATTAACATAACTGATGTTGGGATTTAATTCTTTGGCAAAGTAAGAGATTTTTTCAAACAGGATAAGAATTTACATATCTTTACATCCTTTCTGTATAAAGACTGTAAAGAAACAGCTCTAATTACTTTACTGGATGAAATATTGGAAGCTTCCTATTCTGAAGGAATATTCCACTTGTTTGATGGCACAATCTACCACAGAATCAAACATTCTTGTGTAATGAAATTATGAATTAGATTTCTTATTAATACTGGTCTTTCTTAATGTCATGATGTCATCTATTCTAGACACCTTCCAGAGGAGAGCACACTTGAAAAATTCAAAAACTGTCATGGTTGCCATCTTGGAGAAAAAGACAATTTAATACTGCCATACCTGTTACAGATGCAAAAAGGCAAATAGGAGTACATCCAAGAAGTTTGGAATTATGATTCATATTCAGGAACCAAAATCCCCTTGGGAAGTTCTTCACATGGATTGAGTCACAGCACTTCCTCCAAGTGGTGACAAAAGGCATAATTCTTCTTTAGTCATTGTAGACAGATACAGAGAATCTCCCATATTCTCACCATGTCATAAACATGACACTGCTATTGATACATATCTCCTTCTATTGAATGGAGGTATTCCTCATAGAGGGTGATTTAAGAATATCATAAATGACAGAGACCCAAATTCACGTCTGAACTCTGTACCAATCTTCATAGACGTTTTGGACCAATGTATCATTTTGTAAACCATATCCCCCTCAAACTGGTTGGCTAGCAGAGAGAATGATTCAAGCTTTAGAATAAATGATCTGGACATTCTGTGCCTGTGGATTAGAGTTCAAAGACTCATATGGCTTTATCCATGACTTGTGAACTCTGATACCTGCATTAGAGCTTGAATCTAAGAAATCATTCCATTCTTCTACAGGTCATACTCCTGCTATGTTAGAAAAATTATGGAATCCAAGATTCCAAGCAGACACACTGAGGAAAGACTTAATTGAAATCCATACTACAGCTTCTAGTTTCAAAATTATTCTCAATAAGGTGAAACACCATGCAAAACAAAGCATGAATGACGCTTTTGACTATACAAAACAGAAGTGGGACAAGAGTAATAGAGCACCAGACTTCAAAGTAGGGGATTTAGTTCTAGTTTCAACCTTCAATTTTAATAATATCAAAGGCCCAAAGAAATTAAAAAATTCGTATTGAGGGGCTTTTTTTATTGCTGCCTTGAATGTAACCAATGCAGTTGAAGTCAAATTTAGTGGTGAATTTTAGAAGAAATATCCTACCTTTCCGGTCAGCTTAATAAAACCTTAGAAACCAGATTATATAGTTTTTTCCCTTTAAGGGACCCAACTCCTTTAACTGTACTACCAGCAGAACAGAATGAAGACAAAAATATAAATAAAGTCATTAATGAAAGGAGACTTAAGGGTAAAAATCAAAGGGAATATATTGTCAGATATAGAAATCTAGTACATTAAGATGAATGGCTGGCAGAATCAGAGATACCTGAATCAGATAAACTCTTGAGAAAATTTAGACATGAACAAAGGCCACAAGCCTGAATATGTCCATAAATGTGCTTTAAATTAGTTGACCTGAGTAATTTAAAGAGGTTGGACAGTGGATATTAACCCCCTTTGGGGCCTTTTTCTTCTTAATATCATTAAGAAAGCTGTAGTACAAGCTTATTTTTTGGTGGGAGGGAATGTAAGCCTTAATGTATACTTTACATAACCAAATAGGCCACAGGTAATACTAAAATAAATTCTGAATGATGAATAACCCTTAAGTCATACATATATGCAAAATTCATCATTTTTTATTTAGGAAGGAATGAACAGCTGTTTTGTGAGTAAGTACATCCATGGATTTAAGGCCAGATTTGGATTCTACACAAAATTCAACTTGGGGTAGCTCCATAGAGTAAATAAGCTCAAACTAACTCTATGAGGTGGTAATATGGAAAATACTTCAACATTGCATCATCAATACCACATAAGAGAATTGTAATTTTGTTTCTCAATTTCACACCAAAATAATGAAAATGTGAGAAATCCCATGTTACATATACAACAATATTAGTGCTATGTATGCTTGTGGCACTTAAAGAAATAGTATTAATACATGCAGGCTTGGTACACCCATATTTTATATCAGTCTTGAAGCCTGAAATACTATTCTTGATGTGAAAATAGCTACAGGGGACAAAAGACATCAAAGAGAGCCAGGTTACCCAACTTCTGAGGCCTCTGAGGTGTGGATAGCTCTAAATATTGGATCCATGGCTCATAATAGGCCAGTTATTAAGCTAAAGCTGTTTGGGAACTTTGTTAAAATGTTAAAGTCACATTAAATCATAGGAAAATTCCAAATAAGCTGCTATTTTGTTGTGACAAGGAGGTAAAGAGCAACTCATACTCCTGTAAAAATGTCACTTTCTAATTATTATGCATGTAGAAAGATTAAAAAGGTATTTGAAACCCTTTTTGGACTAGTATTCATTCATTTAGCCCATGGCAACCAGCTCTACTGTTCTATTTGCAATTCTACATAGAAAAAAGGTAAAGACTTCAAAACTTAATTCAAAAACCATTTATTAATGAATATTTCTGAATACTTCAGGAAAAATGGAGGATATTATGATCCATAAATACACCAAAAACAATTATTAATACATAAAAAAAGTCAAAGTTTCACATACAGTCCATCTTTGATGATTCGGCATGAAGCACGGAATCTTCAAAAATTCACATAAAATACGAACTGTGATGAAATTTTTAATAACATTAATGACTTTGAGAAATTAATTTCTATTTTGAATTGAACAAATATTTACAGTTGTTACTTCTTTTATTCTTGACCAAAAATCGGTTAGTAGTCACATAAAACCCTCAATTAAGCAATTATGATAATCTTACATGACAACAGATGATGAAGTTCTTAATCCAAAAGGTATTATTGATTTCTCACTCACTTATTTTTCAGTTTTCTCCATTTCACGCCTCTGTTAGATGTTGTTGACTTCAAAGAGTCCTCTTCTTGCTGTTTTTTCCAGATCATCTCATTATCCAATTACGTCTTTATTCCCAACAAGTAAGTATTAGTTAAATCTTTTTCTCAAGTTTCAAAAATATTTCTAAATCAATCAGAAAGACATTAAGCCATAGCAATATACTACCTCAAATACTATTAAGCTATTAAATCCTTTTAATATTGTTAAAAAGCCATTTTGATCCTTTAAATCCACAATTTATCCATCAAATCTGTCTATCAATTCTTCTCAAGGTCTTATTGGAGTATTAGTGAGTGTTTCTCATTAATTATTAAAGTTTTTCTCTATTGATATTTTTCATCAAGAATTTTCTTTATAATTATTCTTGCAAAAGATAATTATATATTAAAATAATTTTATCATCTTAATAAATTTTTATTATTAAATACTTTTTATAATTGATTCTTGTAGACAATTACTGCTTACTTTCATAATCACTATTAGTTTATAGCAAGTAAAAGAAATAATTAATTGTGGTTATAATAATTTTTATTATTATATTTAATAAGAAAATTCATAGTACTGTTGATTAATAGTAATATTATCAACAGTTTCATAGACACATGTTACAGAATGTGAGCCTTATAATCTTTCTCATATACTGAAAAGACCACAAATTAACTCATAATTGATAAATAATAATGAAAACTTGAAGGTTCATTTTCACAATAGGATATTTGTTAAAACATTAATATTTTTCATACTTACAAAAAATCATCATTCCCATTGAGTTACCATTATTATTGAAAAACATAAGTAAAATTATAATCAAAACAAAAAATTTCAAAAATAAAATATTTTTCAAAAAAATTGATGAATTCATTATGAATCTCATTCTGAGACATGAAATATGAGTTTTAATTCCCCATAAAATTTAAGGCTGGGCCACTTTCAAGTGAAAATTCTGGCACTGAATCTTGAATATGCTTAAATTATATTTTAAGTATTTTTGGTATGTAAATCTGGAAATCCTCAGCCTTTAATTTTATACAAGTCACATTTGAGGCTAATAATTATTATTTTTGTTAAAGATGAGTTGTATCATTTAAATTAGAACTTTTTAATAACTATATTATTTTCATTTTGAATGTCAAAATGTGTTAACTTATTTCATAAGTGACCCTAAACTCACAGATTCCAAATGGACAATTTCAGCTTTTTACTGAAATTCTGCAATTTACCTACATATGTAAGTATATTAAGGATAGTTAATCTGAAGGAATCAAATTGAAATAAATTGGAAAGATTTAAATATGAGGGGAAATGGAATGATAGCTTCAGCAAATCTAGATTCACCAAATTCTTTTCTGATATTCTTGGGATGTCAAAATCCATGCAAAAAATGTATAAATTTTAGCCTTGAATTTTTTCATGGGGCTTGTGACTGCATTGATGATTGAGTCTGGGCTAAAACAAGGAAAGTTTTTACTGTTGCCAAGAGGGTCAAACTACCCTTCACTTAAAACAAATTTTACTAAACCAGTTTGAGCTCCTTTAGATTTTCCTGACACATATTTCCATGTTTTTCTAAGACTTTCAACCAGTTAATAATCTAGTAAAAGCTTCTTTCTGGCACTAAAATGGCTAAAAAAATTGCAAAAAACAGCTAAAAACAGCTCTTTTAAATTTGAAACAGGCTTTCCTCATACCATAGTGGGACTTTCTGTTTACAATGTTTCCATGGTTTCTGGAAAGGTCACCTTGGCAAATCAGTTCCCCCCAATCTATTAGACTCCATGGCTACTTACTCAAATTTCTAATTTTAATTGTTCATTTGGGTAAATTCAAAAACAAAATACTTTTTTGAGGAAGAAAAATGGATAATATGAAATCATGCCTTCTTCTCCCCACATTTTCATTTCCTTTTTGAATTTTTTTCCCTTTATAATTAGTGTCAACACTTTCAAACTAATCAATAAAATACTCCACACACCACTCTTGAATAATTTCAAATGTCTTCAAGAACATGGAAAAAAAATTCATAATCATTTTTCACCTCTTTATGAGCTTTTTACTCTTAAACTGCACCTTAAGTGATCTGGAGCATCTTGTATCACTTTTTCTTCCAAGTTCCTTCTTGTCACTTTGGGTCTACTTACTCTTTAACACTCATTTCAGAGGCTCTTTTTTATTATAAATTGTCTTCTTCTCCTGGCTTCACCAATTTCAATTGGAATTTCTTTTGAAGCTTTTAATATTCCTTATGGAGTACTTTTGGATAAAGTTTTTTTATTTTTGGTAAGAAATTACATCTTTCTGATATCAAGTTTTGATACTTACAAGGTTAATAAAATAGATTTCCCATGGTTTCCTTGAAAAACTCTTCATGCTACTACTTATCAATACTTTTTAGGACATGAAAATTACTTGATTCTCAATCCAAGGTCCATATACACACCTCAAAATATTGGCCTATGACCTCCCCAATAACTTCAATAAATTCATTTATTGGAAAGGTTCTTTGATGAACTTTCATTCTTATTATGAGAATGCCAATAATTCCAGATTTCCCCTGGATAGCTACTTGGGAACTACCTTTGAAGCTCTTGCTGGTGAGCCTAGAAAACCAAAAATTCCCTCTTCTATGCAAATTCCTCATGCTTTTTTCCTTCTTTACTTACTACTCTACAGAGATTAATTATTAAAAAATATAAAAGATGTTTTTTAAGATTATTCTGTTTCTTCACTTTATCTCTTCAATGTAGATGTGGACCTATCCTTCCTTCCTGGTGGGGCTGTTTGACTAGCAGGAGCATGCTGAAGAAATTGAAATTTTTCAGAGGGTCCTTTCCTCCTTATATCATCAATCCTTGGGTGTAGTATTCAGAGAAAACAAGATAAAACTCCTCCTCACCAGGCCTTTTAACATCATCTTGTATTGGAGGGCTCTCTACCTTCAGTTGGAGTTATCTTCTCTTTCTCTAATCAAGCATTGGGGAAACTCAGGGAATACATTTCAGAGAGTTTAGAAAACATTTTCATCTATAAAAGATCTGTTTCAGGGGAGAACCTCTTTTATTTGACAAAATGAAAATTGTGTAATATTTTTTTATCTTATTTAAAACAAACACAATACTGTCACTAGGAAGTTCAGGTATCCCCTTCCCCTCATAAAACAACTTCTCACCCTTTTCAATGGCCCTTATATCTTAGCAAAATTTGATTTGTATTTTGAATTCAGTTTAATCTTAATCAAGGATAGAATCTGTCATTTGACAGCTTTCAGTATCAACTATGAAAGTTATTAGTACCTTTTTATGCCTTTTGTGCTCACCCATTCTCCTTCCTATTCTCAAACTCCTGTGAATGATATCTTCTCTTATATGCTTTATATTTATGTGGTATCTTATTTAGCTGATGTTATTTTTTTTGAAATTCTGAAAAGGGACATGTTACTCATGTGACTACTTTCTATCTAGGCTCAGAGCTGATACCCTCCTTTTCAATGCTCCCAAATTTGTTTTCCCAATTATTCTGTACAATATTTAGGTGATGTGTTTTCTTCTGAAGGCCTCAATATTAACCATTAAAAGGTTCCAAAAATTCTCAATTTTCCATTTCAATCAGCCCAAATGCCCTTTAATGATTCTTTGTCCTTTCAAGGCTCTACTGATGCTTGTTTAATGATTATTCAAAGAAAATCAGTTAACTAACCAAAATCCTTGATTAAGCTTCAAAACCCTTAACAAGGTATTATCCACCGCACCAATCCTCTCTTACTAAAACCATTCTCACCCAATTATTGTGGAGACAAATTCCTCTGAGTATTCTTTGGGCTCTTTACTGAGCAAGGTGAATGATTCAGGAAGACCTCACATTTAACTTTATTGCTTTGAGATTCTTCCAGTATATCTTGAATTTAAAATTTATTTCTAGGATCTTCTTGACAGATTCTGGGCTCTCACAAATTGGAGAGATTCCATTATCCCTCCCTTCAGCATTGCATGTTTTCCAAAGCTCTCAATTTCCCTTGAGCTTTTTTTGGATGGATTCCTATGTTTTGCGCCTTTGAGATATGACCACATATCCAAAAATTTCACAAGGAAAACTTTACAATAATTATTCCTCCAAATAATTATCTTAAAATAAGTAAAAATACAATGGAGAATCATAAATGCTTAATTAACTTAGAATCTGATTAATAAAGATTTTAATTAAATTACATAATTAGATTCCCCATGATAAAACACACATATATCATTTTTATGGCATATCTGTAAATTTAATAACTAATGAGTAATAAGTTAAAAATGCCATAAAAAGATGTTAATGCTTATTTATCTCAGAAATAATGAAACAACATGTGAAAATAATTGCAAAATTGGATTCCCCATCAGAAACTACATATAAAAAAATGCTATTTAATTTCTCTAAAGTCAATACTTAAGGAATTGAGCTGAATATATGCACTTTTTTTGTCAGTGCATACATTCATGGTTTTTAGCTCATATCTCTTGAAATATACATGATAGAGAGTAAAACCAAAAATAAATATAACACTTAACTACTGTAAGAACACATATATGAACTTTATTTGAAAAATTTGAAACCAGGTTATAACTTGTAAGGTTTTATTGAACAAAATTGCTAGAGCTGTTGACCACTTTGTTGTGAAAGTGGTCCAAGCTTGAACCAAAGTGGATATTCATGTTCTGCTAGCTCATATATGAAGAATTATGTATTATTTATCATGATATTCAAGGTAAAACCCCCTGAAATCAAGGTTTGAAGCGTGAAATATTGAATTTTGACAGAAAAGATGACATACAAGAAAAATCATCAAAAATGGAGTTTTAATGATGTAATTAAATGCATTTGGAAGTTGAATAAGGACATTCCAAGCTATCACAATTCACTCTCTTAAGAGCTTTAGTGTGAATTATTTCAAAGTCATTAATGATCAAAGCTTAAGCTTAAAATTGATAATTCATGATCACTCACTGTAATCTTATTTTAAGTTTAACAGTTATATAAGTAATAAAACTGGTGAATATTATTAAATTATGATTAATACCAACAAAATTCACAAATATTAGGCTTCTGCCAAGCCTATGATGTCATCAAACTTAGAGGTATAATGATAACTCTAAATAATGGCATAATAATGAGATAAGATTGTTTGATCATGATGTAATCATCACTAAACCTTAAAATACTGATCATTTCCTGTGTATACCATCAGTACATGTTTACTAGAAGCCTACTGGACTTTAGAAGGGAAGAACTTACTATAAATAGAGCTCTTTTTACTCTATTTCCCCCCTGAGATGCATCAAAAAACAATAAAACATTAAATGAAAAGGTAAAATCTTTATTCTTTATATATAAATCATTTATATTATCAAAGACTAAAGGTAGTATTTTTTAAAATCATAAATATTGACATTATTACTTCATTTTTTGAATTTTGTTTGTTATATTTCTCTATAAATCTTATTTCCACATAAAATTAAGAATATTTGTAATTCCTCTTATTTCATTTTCTAAATACAATTTAAATCAGTTTTCTTTACATATCTTGGCATAAAACCTTTCAAGATTATTATATCAAGTGTTAAGAGTAGGTTATTTTCTCTTTTATAATGAGTCCTCTCTATTATTACTCTTAGTAATTATTTTATTAATATAAATAGTACTTATATTAATATTATTGTTATTAATTGTTTTTTATGATTAAAAAACAGTTTTTTACACCTTTATTATTTGTTGTGAAAATAATAAAGAGCTTTAAATATATTAATTATTATATATAATATATTTATTTTTTTAATATAAATTATATTATTGCATTTATTTAATAATATAATAATTTTATGCCATAATAATGATAATTCTCTATTATTATAATTATTATTTATTTTATTGACTTGATAAGGAAATTTATAGTACAATAAGTGAAATATTTGTAATATTTTCTTATTGTTTCATAGTAAAGCCTTGAATTTGGGGGCCTGGCCGTGATGTTTTACTTAAAGATCTTTAAAAAAGATTCATTTTGGGTTTATCAAATAATAAATTCATATTTATTGATTTTAAGAGATATTGAGGTATTTGGAGAGCAATTGTACTGTCTTACACGTGGTTTTTCACATCCTTAGACTTGCAAGAACATTCTTTGAGTGACGCTATTGACTAAGAAAGATATTCATAAATGAAAAATAAATTTATATTATAAATTAATCTTAATTTTATTTTATTCTTTAAAAAAGAAAAATATAAAAAATAATAAAAAAATATATAAAAAAACCAATAAAAAAGTTATTTTATTCTTTTTTTCATTTCTTTTATTCATTCTATTCTTTCAAAAGATATTAAAGAAATTCTTATGTGTAAATTGCCATATCTTATCAAAAAAAAACCTTTTTAATAAAAGACTTATATTTATATGTCTTTTTTAGTTTTTGCAGACAGCCCAGCAGAGTATAATCAAACCACTGTTGAGAGATTGGTGGAAGAAACTTGTCCAATTTCTCCAACACCAATTGTTAATAAGAAAAAGAAAGCTAAGAAATTAGTCTTTCCAGGACCCACTATTCAGGACTCTGAAGGTGAGTACCTCCATTGTAATTTCCATAAAAAGATTTTTTTTCTGAAATCATTTGTTTTTACTATGACTACTAGAAGAAAATCCCAATACTCTCAGAAGCAGACTTGATCCCCCAAAAGGGAAACAAAAGGGCAAAATCCCCAGTGGAACAGAATCCACACAAGGAAGTTCCATATCCAAAATGCAAATCCCAGATATGCCCATGATTTCTGAGCCAGAATTGGAAATAAGTATGAGTAATTCCAAAAAAGACAAATAACATTCAGAGGGCTCAAATAGACATTTATATGAGCCAGTACAAACAGTATTACACAGTGTACAAGGAAAAAGATTGGAAAATGTTGCCACAAATCCACCAAGGAGTGATGAACTCCTGGCATATCCTGAAAAAATTCCTCAAAGAGGAGGAAATAGTGAGATACTCCAATGGATGGAATCCACTATTGTCCAAGCCTCAAATCAAGAAGATAAAGGAATACCATTCCAAAAAGAAAGAGGCAAGCAAGTAAGAAGCCCCAGTAGCTTCTACCAGCAAGCCTCAAGCCAACCAAATTCCCCAAGAAGGGAAGAAGAACAAGAAAATAATTGGAGGAAACCATATTCCCCAAGTTACAGGATCCCATAAATCCAAAAAGATGCCATGGACAATGTTTTCAACATGGCAAGAACCTTGTTGGAATTCAAGGAAAAAGAGGAAAAAAGAATGAAACAACCTCATTTCCCAAAGAAATAACTTTGTCTCCTGATGTTTTAAATACTTTAACTGAAATTCAAAATAGTATCTTACCTCTTAAAGAAATGCGAAATATTCTATTATCCTTACAAGAGAAAAATAACAGCTTATCATCTTTAACAAAAAATATTTGTACAAAACAAAAAAGAAATTCATAACATCAGATTTATGGTTGAAGATAATAAACCAACAATTCTAATTGACAATACTAAAAATTTAATACAAGGACAACAAGAATTTTATAAATACATAAAATATATTAAAGAAAAAACTTCAACAATCAACTATGATGTGAGAATTGACAATTTAACAGAAAAATCAAACAAATTAAGTATTTATCTTGAAAAAATTGAAGAAAAGACTTCATCACACCAAAAATTACTTCTAGACCATGTAGAAAATAGTTATATAGCAAGAATGAATCTTAAATATGACATTCAAATTGAAATAAGACTTATTACTGAAAAAATGGATAAAATAAATGAGGCTAACTTAAATATTCCAAACTTATCAACCCCATTTTCTCACATAAGAAGTCCTGTTAAACCAAAAGAGGAATTAACAAACCCATTAATGAAATACTTGAGTCATCAAGACAATAACCAAGTCTTAATGAAGGAAGCACCTTAATTAAAAGAATGGCCAACATTCACAGGTGAAGGTGAATATGACCATATGTCATTCATTAAGACAATTGATATGTTATAAGAAGATTATGCCATACCAGATGAATTAATCACTGAAATATTGAATTCATTATTTAAAAAATCTGCAAAAAGATGGTATTATGGAATAAGACAAACCAATGGTAAAGATACCTGGTCTTGGTGGAAAAATGAAATAATTACTAAATGGGCAAATGATTCCTGGAGGTACAAAATAGACAAGTCATTTGAAAATTTCTTCTTTGATCCAGATAAGGATAAACCTTTGACTTGGTTCTCAAAAAAAGTTCAAAGATTTAATTCACTATACCCAGAAATGTCATAAAAGATGGTTCACATGAAGATACTTAAGATATGTGGAGGGGACTTAGAACATTCCCTGAGAAGCAGGTGTATAAAAACATGCTCTGCAGAAGAATAAATCAATTCACTATAAGATATAGTTACAAGAACTAAGATTGGCAGAACTTGGAAAAAGGTGTACATCAAAATTTCAAATAAATCATTTATCAAGAAATATAAGTCAAGAGAACCCTTAAAGCCCAATACACCCAACAGTAATGAGCAAAGATAATGTCATAAATGTGGAGTTATTGGACACTTATCCAATAATTGCCTTAAAAAGGAAAAGATAAGTGAAATTGTGGAAACAGAGGACCACAATGACAAAGAAGAAGAATTAGATTCTGAGAAAGACACTGAAGAATCAGAAACTTCTTAAAGTGATGAATTTAATATAATTAATGCACAAATTAATAATATTGATTTAATATATGAATTATTAGATGTTAACTCAAGCTTACCACAAGCTGGAACATCTGATACAATCCTGACAAACAGACAAGATTCCAAACTGTATAGAACCAAACTAGCAAAAGGAATGGGATATACAGCTGGAAAGTCAAGTATGAGCATTGTCATGGTTTAAAACCAAGGGGGAAAAGTGAACTTGGATACAGGATCATACTGTACATGTGTTGGTAAAGGTTATTTGAAATCAATTGTACCAGATTGGGAAGAAAAACTTATACCAAGACAATGAGTCAATTTAGTAGTGCCAGTGAATGCATGAATCCCCTTGGAATAATTTACTTAACACTAATTTCTCCCTACCCTTCACAATGTATAAGAGTGAAATTGGGGTTTGTAGTAATGGAAAACTGTACTAGTAACCACTTTATACTTGGAAATGATTACTTGTCAATTTATGGCATAGATATCTCAAATCAAAATGACAGATATTTTACCCTAGGAGACAATAAGAGAAAAAAGTTTGGGTTTTCAAATAGCAAAAAACAAATTACAGTCATAAAAAAGAAGAAGAGAAAACCCCAGAAAAAGACTTTTTCATAGAGGACCAACTTAAAGAGGAAAAATTAAATCAAGAACTAACAGAAAAAATGAAAGAAAAATTGATTTACCTCTTATTCAAATATAAAGATGCCTTTGCAACTGACAAAGAGCCACTAGGTGCCATTATTGGACATGAAGTAGAGATTATCTTTAATGCAGAAAAACCTTATCCACCCCTGTTAAGTAAACCAGCTTACCCATAATGCCCAAGAGCTAGAGAAGTATTAGAGGTACACATTATAGAATTAATGGGCCTTGGGGTATTAAGGAAAGTGCGGCATAATGAACAGTTAGAGGTCACTACACCTGTCATTATTACTTGGCATAATGGAAAATCAAGGATGGTAGGGGACTTTAGATCTCTAAATACCTACACTATCCCTGAGAGATATCCAATACCCAGAATTCATGAGGCATTGACACAATTGTCATAGGATAAGCTCATTACAGCCATGGATGCTCTGAAAGTATTTAATCAAAATGTCTTGAAAGACAATTCTAAGGAACTACGGAGGATAATAGTCCACTGTGGGATATATGAATATTTAAGGATGCCATTTGGTATAAAAAATTCACCTTCCCATTATCAAAGGATGATGAACACCATATTTCCTGAAGAGTTATCAGAAGGATGGTTAATCATCTATATTTACTATAGTATAGTTTGCTCAGGAAGCTGATAAATTCACTTAACAAGACTAGAAATAGTACTACAAAAGATAGTTCAAGTGAATATAAAAGTTTCCCTCAAAAAGTGTCATTTGGAATATAGTGAGCTTAAAACACTAGGACATGTTGTGTCTGGACTAAGCTTAGGCATAGATAAACACAAAGTAGCAGAAGTACTACTGGAACCAATGACAAAAACTAAAAAAATAAATGAAATAATTTCTAGAATTTTCTGGTCACTACAGATAGCATATAAAGGACTTTGCAAGAATTTCCAAATCCTTGTATAAACTCTGTGACCAACAGACAGTTTATTAAAGGACTTAAGAAAGAGTCAAAGCATATGATGAATTAAAAAATGCCCTCACAAATGCACCATTTCTTCTAATGCCAGATTGTAAACTATCTTTTAAAATATACATTGATCCTTGTGGAGAAGGATTAGGTGCTTCACTACACCAGACACAAATCATCAATGATAAACCTGTTGAAGGACCAATTTGCTTCATTTCAAGACAAATTAAGCCAACAGAAGCAAGATATGGAGCAAGCCAAAGGGAATTTCTTTTCTTAGTATTGGCCTTAGAAAAACTACATTACTATCTGTATGGTACATTTTTTGATGTAATCACAAACTGCAATACTGTAAATGCTTTGTTAAACATGAAGACACCAAATAGACATATGCTAAGATGGAAAATTGCTATCCAATAATATAGAGGAAGTATGACTATAGTTCATAAATCTGGAAATATTCATAAAAATGCATATGGTCTTAGTAGATGGTCTTTAGCAAATACACCTGAAAACCCAGCATGGGTGCCACAGGAAGAGCACCATATAGAAGTCATATGTGTCACAGAAATTGGCACAGAATCCTTCAATAAAGTTAAAGAAATCTATGAGATGGATAAGAACTTTCATATCCTATTCCAACTTCTGATGAAATAATGCAAAGACCCATCACTCTCATCCAAACTAGATGAAATATGGAAAAAAGCATATTATGAAGGAAGATTCCACCTCCTTTATGGAATACTTTATCATACGACAAAATACACATGTTTTATGAACTTAACAGATAGAACCTTAATAGATACTATATTACATGAATTACATTATAGTTTGGCATCTGGACATCTCTCAGATGATAGGACACTAGAAAGGGTTAAAGCCTGCTCTTGGTGGCCAAACTGGAGGAAAGATGTTGCAGAATACTTCCAAACCTGTGACAGATGTCAAAAAGTAAACAAAGCCACAGGAAAGAAATTTTGAATGATGATCCAAATCCAAGAGCAAAAATCCCCATGGGAAATAGCTCATATGGATTGGGTGACAGCCTTACCTCTAGGAGGAGGCAGGAGTTATAATGCATGCCTAGTACTGGTTTACAGATACAGAAAAACTCCAATTTTCTTACCATGTCATAAGGATGACACAGCTATGGACACAGCCATAATGATATGGAATAAATTCATTAGCCACACAAACAATTCTAAGATATGATAAGTGACAGAGACCCAAAATTCACTTCAGCATTATGGAAAAGCCTCCGTAACCTTTTTAAAACAAAGTTATCATTCTCAACAGCTTACCACCCTCAAGCTGATGGTCTAGCAGAAAGAATGATACAGACCTTAGAAGACATGAGCAGAAGATTCTGTGCTTATGGACTAGAACTGAAAGACTCTGATGGCTTTACCCATGATTGGTGTAGCCTAATACTGGCTCTTGAGCTGGCATATAAAACATCAATCCATTCTTCAACTGGAAAAACACCAGCAATTTTAGAGAAAGGTTGGAATCAAAGACTTCCTTATGATACCCTCAAAAAGGACTTAGCTGATATACATCTGGCAGCAAGCATTTTAAAATAATTCTTGACAAAGCTAGACATCATGCAAATAGATGTATGCAAGACTCTTCAAAATATGCAAAAGAGAGATGGAATAAAAGTCATAAGCCACTTGACTTTAGCATAGGAGACTTGGTCTTAGAATCAACTCTGAATTTTGAAAATAGTAAAGTCCCAAGGAAATTGAAAGATTCCTTTTCAGGACCATTTATTATAAAAGCACTACATAGACCTAATGCTGTGCAATTAGAGCTAACAGGTGAGCTTATGAACAAACACTCAACTTTTGCTGTACATCTGATAAAAGCTTACAGCTCAAGTGACAAAGATTTATTTCCACTAAGAAATAAACCCCCACTTGAAACCCCCCTCCAAAAGAAGGAGAATAAAAGAAAATTGTAAAAGTCCTTAAAGAAAGAAGGACAAGAAACAAAAAAGAAATGGAATACCTTTTAAGGTATGGGAAACCAGCTCAAGAAGATAAATGGATACTTCAGAAAGATATAAATAATGCTGATAAACTACTAAGAAGGTTCATACATGGAAGAAGACCTAAAGAATAAAATGGTTAAGCATTATTGATCTTTAAGATTAAGACGGTCTAGTGAAGAGGTAGGACAGTGGATGATACCCTAATTAACTATATCAGATTTTAGTACAATCTTTTGTGGTGGTAGGAAATGTGAGCCTTTGAGATATGACCACATATCCAAAAAGGTCACAAGAGAAACTTTACAATAATTATTCCCCCAAATAATTATCTTAAAATAAGTAAAAATACCATGAAAAAGCATAAATACTGAATTAGCTTGGAATCTGATGAATAAGAATGTGAAGTAAATTACACCACTAGATTCCCCATGATAAAACAGGAATATATTATTCTTATGGCATATCTGTAAAGTCAATAACTAATGAGTAATAAGCTAAAAATGCCATAAAAAGACATAAATTCTTATTTAGCTCAGAAGCTTATGAAACAGCATGTGGAATAGATTTCATAATTGAATTTTCCATGAGAAGCTACACATAAAAAAATTGTATTTCATTTCTCTAAAGTCAATACTTAAGGAATTAAGCTGAATATATGCACTTTTTTGGTCAGTGCATACATTCATGGTTTTTAGCTAATATCTCTTGAAATATATATAATAGAGAGTTAAACCAAAAAATAAAGTTAACATCTAATTACTGTGAGAACACATATATGAACTTTATCTGACAAGTTATAAACAAGATTATAACTTGTAAGGGTTTATTGAACAAAATTGTTAAGGGTGTTGACCACTTTGTTTTGAAAGTGGTCCAAACTTAAACCAAAGTGGATATTCATGTTCTACTAGTTCATAGGTGAAGAATGATGGTTTTTTATCATAATATTCAAGGCGAAACCCCCTGAAATCAAGGTTTTAAATTTAAAATATTGAATTTTGACAGAAAAAATGAGATACAAGCAAAATCATCAAAAATAGAGTTTTGATGATGTAATAAAATTCTCTTGACAGTTTAATGAGGAAACACCAAGGTATCAGAATGAACTCTTTGAAGAGATTTAGTGTGTATAAATTGAAAGTTATCAATGATAAAAGATTAAGCTTAAACTTGATCATTCATGATCACTCACTGTAATCTTATTTTGAGTTTAACAGTTATATATGTGACAAAATGGGTGAATACTATTAGATTATGATTGATACTAATGAAATCCACAAATTTTAGGCTTCTTCCAAGCATATGATGTCATCAAACTTAGAATTCTAGTTATAACTCTAAATAATGGCATAATGATGAGATAAGATGGTTTTATCATGATATAATCATCACTAAGCCTTAAAATACTGATCATTTCCAGTGAATACCATCAGTACATGTCTTCTAGAAGCCTACTGGACTTTAGAAGGGAAGAACTTACTATGAATAGAGCTCTTTTTACTCTATTTCCCCCCTAAGATGTATCAAAGAAACAATAAAACATTAAATAAAAAGGTAAAATCTTTATTCTTTATATATAAATCATATATATTATCAAAGACCAAAGGGAATATTTATTATAATCATAAATCTTGACATGATTACTCCATTTTTTTAATTTTTTTTGTTATATTTTTCTATAAATATTATTTCCACATAAAATTAAGAATATTTGTAATTTCTCTTCTTTTATTTTGTAAATAAAATTAAATAAGTTGTATTTACATACTTTGGTGTAAGATCTTTCAAAATTATTATATTAAGTTTTAAAAGTAGGTTATTTTCTCTTTTATAATGATTTCTCTATATTAATACTCTTAATAATTCTGTTATTAATATAGTTAGTACTTATATTAATATATAACATTAACATTGGTAATATTATTGTTATTAATTTTTTATTATTATTAAAAAAAATTCTTTACATCTTTATTATTTGTTGGTAATAATAATAAAGAGCTTTCAATATATTAATTATTATATATCAATATATTTATTTTTATGATATAAGTTATATCATTATATTGATTTAATAATATAATAATTTTATGCCATAATTATAATAATTCTTTATTATTATAATTATTATTTATTTTCTTCATTCAATAACAAAGCTAATAGTACAATAAGTGAAATATTTGTAATATTGACTGATTGTTTCATAGTCAAACCTTACATATGTGAGCTTTACTTCTCAATAGCTTATTGAAAATTCTTCCTGGAAAATTTACCCATAGAGGGGGAAATTTCATCAGAAATAATTCATAAAAGCTTTGAAACGCTATCAAGAAGTACTAAATCAAAGCCTCAAAATCCTTTCTAATCAAGGTGAACTCTTTCCAGTAAGTTTTTTGGTTTTATTCAGAAGGAAATTTGGAAAGACACTGAATGTAATGTAGAATTATCCTTCAAAAAATTGGAAATGGTAAATCAATTAAAGATTAATCTCTTCATTTCTCTTTCCAAAATCCTTTTCTCATGTACTTTGTGATTCCCTAAAATGACCCCAAATCCAAAAACAATATATCCAAAATCACCAAGCCTCTCCTTCAACTGTCAACTTTGGCTGAGATTAGGATCTCAAATCTTCCAAGAAGAATTTGAACTTGTATTTCATTACTTAATGATTCCAATTATTCTGATCTATCCTTTCAACAGTGCTCAATAAATAACAAAATTTCTAACACAAATTTTAGAAACCTAATGCCTCTTCCTATAGTAAATTGTTCTTTGATTACCCTTTAAATTGAATTTATGATTCAGATTCACCTGTAAATCTCTCTTGACTCAGTTTTTTTCATAGTGGGAACATTCACAAAAATGGAAGTGTTAATTATGAAAATATCTTCAATCACATCTTTGGACTTTGCCCAAGTCTTCCTCAAGAATTTTCAATGATGGAGGTTTTCTATTTTCAACTTAGTCTTGAACTAGAATTTTTCTTCCTGAATTTACATGATATAAATAGAGGACAAAAAACTCACTATGGTGATATCTTTTTATTTATTTTATATATCCTTCATATGATTGGGATGCCTTTCTACCTCTGGCTAAATCTTCCTACAAAATTCCTGACCACTCTTCTACTACAAAATACCCATTTTTTACTGTTTATGGAAGGGACATCAGCTCTGACTCAGATCATATCACTCAAGATACTCCTCCTGTAAATTGATCATGAAATATCCAATAATTAGAAAGATATTTCAGAAGATGAGTTAAAGTTTTCATAAACAAACCCAAGTATATATATAAAAGTAGAGCAAGTGCCCCATTTTCAGTCCTGGTCAAATAGTATGGATTTCTTCCAATAACATTAAATCAAAAAAACCGACCAATAAAACCTCAGAAGTATTTATGGGTCTCTTTCTCATTCTGAATAAATTAACATCTCATACCTATCACCTCAAGCTACGAATTCAAGACAAACCCATCCACCCAGTCCTCCATATTTCTGTTCAAGATATCAAGAGTATTCTCCTTAAGCTACTATAGAGAAATAAGAGTAATGGAAATCTTTTCAGTTCCTATATTTAGAAATATGAAGGGGCAACTTATTTTATCTGGTAAAATAGAAAATTTCAGTCTATATCTGGAAAGATGTACCTGGGAACCCACTGGTGGCCTCAAACATTATTCTCGAATTATGAAATAATTTTAGAAGCTATATCCTGACAAACCAGAGCCCCATTTTTCAAGATTTTTATTTGGTATGGCTCTGGTGGGGAGATGATTTTATCAAAATAATTCCTTCTCCTGGTTTGCACCTATAGAAGATATTTTGTGATTTTTTTTGTTTTAATAACATTGTTCACTTTGTGAGAACCTGTAAGATTTCTTTAATAAGGACTCTTGGTTACTTCCAACAAGGATTCCTTCATAGGACTTGGGAAACAAACCTCCCAATATTCCTTTAAGGCACTCCTAATCTCATAGAGTTTTCTTTTTAATTTTTCTTTGTCCATATAGTGCTTGGTTGGTAGTGGATCTTATTAAGTTCCTGAACTGGTATGAAATTATAAGGGTTTTCTATGTCTTCAAAAATCACTGTTGCCACTCATTAAGTACAAAACTCCATTTAAGCTCTCATATTATGAAGGTCCAGAAATTAAAAGCCCTGTTCTTTTCTTTCCTTCTTTTCTTTCCGTCTTCTCTTTATCTTCATTATTCCAGTCCCTGGTTGGGCTCTCCCCACAACTTCACTCATTATCTCCAATTATTATGTCAAAATCATGCTCCCATATCTTTTCAAAGGCTATTGCATTCATTCAAATAATACCCCAAAGAAAAAGGAATATCAAAGTTTTATTTTTCATATTTCAGCCCAGCTATCATCTCCATACTTCAAATCATGGAAATTTATTTCTCAGTGAATCATTTCTCAATATGTCACAATCTGAAGGTTACCTTGTTTAGGTACTCAGGATCTCATCATTTCAAGGTGTGTGTTCTGTCACAGCAAGTGAAAAGGAAGATAAATTCATTTTTTTACCCTTCACAGAAATATTTTTCATCATTTTAATCATGAGATCTGAACTTTGAAATCTCCCAAAACTTGCAATATGTTACTAGTTGGTCATCATGAAGGTATAGTAGAAATGGATCATCATCACTTTTAGCCTTTGAGGCAACGTCACTTACAAGGAACCATAAAAATTGGGCTTTCAGACCAAATTTTTAATTGGAATTCTATTTTCCTAATCCCTGTAAGGCCATTACATGGCCTCTGCAGGCCCCATTCCTATGGGCCACACATACCATATCCTGTGGCCCTGTCTAGGCCACCAATCCCTAAGGACACATTATTTCTACAGAGAACTCCCAATGGCCATGGCTCCTTCCAGATCGTGTTGTTCACCTTTGTGGTCAGAATGCATATTTTTTGGGAAATAGGTGACTCCTAAAACTTAGGTTCAAGCAAGCTCAAATGCACTTCTCTAAGCTGTTCACTACTAGTCCCCCAGTATCAATACAAGAACTATCAAGAATATGGTTCTTTCTCTATTTAATTTTCTATATTTCTCTTTCATATATCATTCTATCCCCCTTTTTAGTTACAATGACTCCCTCCTCTTTTATACCTGAGCTCTATTTGACGCTCTGGAGACAACTTCTTGGTCTCCTTTTGAGGTTGTGTGTCTCCTTTCTTTCTACTTACCTAATAAGGGATCTTAGGGCTTCCATAAAGCTCCTTTTCCCACAATATATCTCCCATCCTTGTTCCCTTCCTTGAGGCACATTATCCTTCCCTTGCACAGCCCGTCCACTGACAGTATACCCTGCAGAGCCGTCACCAACCTGTCCCTGTGTGACCTTATTTTGTTTTATGATAATTATTGTGGCTCCATGATAGAGTACGGTAACTACTTGAGGAACCTACAGTGGAAGACTCCCTTATGCCACTACTTCACACATCACATTGTTACACAAAGCCCTCTTACAATTCAGAATGTCATCTTCCTTTTTTGTGTCCATTCCACCATTTAGTAAGTTTGGAAATAACTAAACCCCTTTTTCTACCACTCATATCTGGGTAAGCTGCTTGGGAAACAGTAGGGGAAATACATATAATCTCTCCACAATATTCAATTATTACCAAACCTCAAATATGCACATATCTTCAAGATTCACTATTTTTCCCCTTGATTTCATTTTTTTACTTCATTTTTCTTGAACCCCAGTTCTGAAAGAGAAATCCCTTCAAGACCTTGATATTAATAGATACCCCATTCAGAGCTCAAGTGCAAGTACTTCAAAAGTCGCATGAATCTCTCAGATTGTGTCCTCTAAGTGCTCCTCAAGAGGAAGGTCCAGACCATTTTTCAAGTTTTCAAATCTCAATAGAACCAGTAAATTCTCAATTCTGAAAGATAAATCCCTTCAAGACCTTAATATTGAAGGATACCCCTTTGAGAGGACAAGTTCAAATAATTCAACAGTCACATGGCAATAATCCAAAAGTCACATGGAAATAATCCAACAGTCACATGGCCTTCTCAAATTTTGTCCTCCAAGTGCTACTCAAGAGGAAGTTACAGACCACTGTTTCAATTTACATGGCTCAGTACCACCAGGACATTCCCAATTCTTTCAATACAGACTGGATTCAAAGAAACATTGTATGAGTTTTAAACCTTGAGCTATATAATCTTTCCCAATTAATTTCCTAATACATCCTTCAGGTCTCATTCCTCTTGGAATTCAACCTAAGAGGATCAAACTCTCAATATTTCACATACATTTGTCTCTATTTGATCCTCTGGGGAAAAGTTTCTGCCTGATAATTAATCCTCTGACATTTATCCTTATCTTAATTTTTCTTCATCTAAAAATTAGATACGAGTAGCTCTAAGTTGGTCATTTGGAGCATTCCCTTTCCTTTTGAGTGGAAATTAGTTCTCCTATCCCTAGTTATTCCTCCATTCTGTCTGCACAGGTTGAAACACCTCTATGAGGATCTACTTGGCTGGATCTTTTCTATTGGCCTTTCTCTTATTCATTACCTCTGTAATGAGCTCTTTTTAAAGGAATATTTATCCTTAACTCTTCAATTATTTGGACTTACTCAAAGTAAGCTCTTATTCAATAAGTGCCAAGCCACTCTTATTTCCCCAGAGTCCCTGTGATCCTCATCCATTCCATTTCTTTATGGGGTATAAAAGTGACTTATTCTGCTTTAATTGGGAAGAAAAAACAAGTCATTATGTTTTAAAATTTTGGTGGTAATCAAGAACCTCTCTCTCAAAGGGGTATTTGTAGTAATACTAATTCTTAATAAATTTTTTCTCCTTTAAAACTGCTATATTTTTGAAAGACACAAAAACCTAAATCATTTATTTTTGATATTTACATTTTGTTTCTTTTATTGATAATTAATATCACAGATGATCACTCAAAATATTTGGAATAATGTGTGAGATTAAAATTCATTCTGGAAGAAATACTCTTTCTCCATTGTGTTTGGTATTTGATGTTTTATTCTCAAATTTCTGAGTTACAGCCTCCTAATATCATTTTTTAGACCAGAAGTCAATTTCCTGATATTCATACAAGCCTGATTAGCTATCTCTTTCCTCATCCATTTGAAGATTGGGTTTCTCACCACTCATATCTTTTATTTTTTTTGCAATGGAATCAATCATATTCAGGTTCAAAAAATTGAGTTTTTCCACAAATACTTCATCTTCTGAGTGTAGAAATAGCATTTTCTCCTTCAATTTACAATCAATTTCATACCCATATCTTTTCCATTAAATCCAGCTCTGTCATCCTTTTCACATGATGTTTTCAGTCACATATAGTATTGTAAATTAAACTTCTGATAGAAATTTAAAGAAAATAGCTCTAATTATCTCTTCAATAGCCATAATACATGTAATTACACTTTCAATTTTATTAATTCTTTTCATAAATTAATTTTCTTTTTTTTCCAAACAAATTATGTTAATCTTCCTGATATTTTTAAAAAAATTTAGTTAGAATCAGGTGTTGGCTTCTTCTTTGTCTTTATTGCATATCTTGACTAGCACTTTACTCTTATTAGCTTAGATTATTTTATCACAACTATTATTGGTACTTGTCAGGATTGGACTACTCATTAAATTGGGTTCCATTAAATCTAATTCTTACATTTACTGAATTGAAGCTGATTTAATTTTGGGCTGTTTTATTTTAATTTGTTTCACCACCAATAAATATTCTGTTCTTTAAGGTTGAGTACATGTAATATCTCAAAAATGATAAATAAAATCTGATACTTTGACTGTGAAATATTTAAAAGTATCAAAATTGGATACATTTTTCTACTTTTTCTTAATATAATTTCTAATAAATATACTGAGAGCTTTTTTCCAAGGGATTGAAAAAACCATAAGGGGAAGCAGCTGAAAACCTGTCTCTCCTTTTTGGCTATCAAATTCATTTTTAAAAAAACTATCCTACAGAGGGAACTTGATCATGAGAAGCCTCCTGGATAGTCCATAGAAAAATAGACAATAAGAATTACTAAAATATTTAACAAGATTAGTTATCTCAATGTTATATCAAAACTACTACTTCCTAGATACAATTTTACTATTTATCATTACTAAATTCAATCATGAGGACTGTGAGTTTTGGATAGAAAATAAGTACTTTTCCTGTCCTCAAAGTGTTTATAAGGTACAATTCAATTAAAAAGAGTAAAATTTAAGAGTTTTAAGGGAAAACATGCCAAATTTGTTTTCTTTAACTTTACAAGTATAAAAAAATAATCTTATAAATATTCAATGCTTTACCAAAAATAAAAATTTATTCAAAAATACCCTACAAGAGATATTTAAGGCTACAAAAGAGATTTTTACACAAGCAATTTCAATTGGAATTAATTGAGAAAAGAACTGCAGGAAATTAATATAAGAACAAAGTCTTTCAAGAAGATTATTAGAGAAAATACACCAAAAAGTGACCAGAGTGAATTTGGAAACAAAGTGACAAAGTGAACAGTGATGAAAGATGCTTTAATTCACTTATGGTGTGGTTCAAGGGTAAAAATGATTATAAAAGTTACAAACAATTATTATTATTTTTTTTGCACATGTTTAAAAAAGGGTTAAAATTATTTAAGAAAGGTGGTTGGAATCTTATATTGATTGGTTTAACAGTGTTTAAACTAATTATAAAATCAAAATATTCTAACATTAAGAGGAAAGTGGGGCAGAGAAGACATTCTTTTATAGTCACCAATTTTCTTACTCCAAAAGTGGTTTTTAATCTTGTCAGTAATGAAAAATACTTTTACAACAGAAAATTCAATTATGGCATCATTTAACCCTTGT
The DNA here is from genome assembly GCA_023105745.1 of Austropuccinia psidii. Lineage (NCBI taxonomy): Eukaryota > Fungi > Basidiomycota > Pucciniomycetes > Pucciniales > Sphaerophragmiaceae > Austropuccinia > Austropuccinia psidii. Next base: position 682,130 of record JALGQZ010000018.1, on the reverse strand, counting down.
TTGGACTAAAAGAGGGCTGTTTTTAGCCATTTTTTGCTATTTCCAGCCATTTTAGACCCTTAAATCAGCCATTTCTATAGTAATACCTGGTTTCAAGCCTTCAAAACATTTCAGGATGTGTGTAAGAGACGTCAAAACCAGTTAAAACCGTTTTTAATATGGTTGTTTTATCTTATGGGTAGCTTTACCCTCTTGGAAACGGTCAAAACTGACCTGGTTGGTATCAAAACCTCATTATCAAGTGAGTCACAGACCCTGTGACTCAATTCCAGGCCAAAAATGATGAACTTTTGCATGAATTTTGACATCTCACACCTGTCAGCAAGGAATTTGGGGGAGTCTTGCACCCTTAGAGCCAAGATTCCTTTTCCCCCCACAATTAATCTTTCCAGCTTACTTTTTCTTTAATTCCTCATCATGTATTATACTTGTAATTTAAATATGTAATTAAATTAAGTTTTTACAATACACAAATGTAATAATTGATACCTCATATGTAAATCAAATTTCACTAATTTAATATACACACACATTTTGACATTTCAATTGAAAATACTTCAATTCCTCATAACTTCTAAACTACACATCACACCTGAATTTTAACACCAAAATTGATGGTTAACACCACATGTGGTTCAATTAATTAAGGTTTTGAGGATATTCAACTTTCATACAGAAAATACTAAAAAACTTAATTTAAGCTTATTTAGAGTTTAATTACAGAAATTTTACTCAGAGGTGACCCCACCTTAATTTTTATTATGAATCAAATGGTGAAATCATTTTGATAAATTTATTTATTGAATAAAAATTTCAAATTATTTTTTTTTTAACTTTCTTTGCAAAAAATATTTTAAATTTAATATTTTTTGTTGAAAATTTATTTTTTACTTAATTTTTAAAATAAAAATTTGTTTTGACAATTTTAAATTTTAATGTGATTTTAATTTTAAATTATAATTAAAATTTTAATTTTATATATAAATTTTATATCAATATTCTAATATCTTTTTTTATAATAAAAATAAATTTATTTATAATTATAACATGATTTGACATTTGTCATCTTTTGGGTATATAAAAATACCTCTAAGACTCACAAGGACCTTTTCCAGAAGTATAAAACCTTCCTTTATCCCTTTTGGGGACTTTCAGGGTTTTTAAAGCTTCTAGAACATTTTGGGAGTCAAATATTTCACTCTAAAGGCTAATTTGTGGATCTATACCCTCAATAATGATGTCACAATGCAAATAACTGTGGTTTTGGTACTACAGATAATCAGATTTCTACATGGTGAAAAAATGCTTTCCAGGCCATATAAGCACTTCCGTAGCCTTTCCAGAGTGCTTTTATGACTATTAGTAAGCATTCTGATTGGGATGGAGCTCTGAACTGATTATACCGTTGATATTAATTCAATACCAGATTCTAAAGATCTGCCATAGATCAGTATTTGCAAAAAACCTTCAAATCCAGATATTTCTTTAAATATTGGTGGTACCATATATCCAATGACTTATAATTTAAGGATTCAATTATATCTATATTTTTTTCCTTGATTTCCTTCCTTATCAGAAATTGCAGCAGCTTTAAGACCTTGAAGCTTTTTGATGTATTTGTGTAAAGGATTATATGACTTCATAGATTTTCAAGCCACATATCACAATAAGTCTTGAAGATACAAGAAATTCAATGCTATATAGCTTTAGCTATTTATGAAATTTAAAATTTGATATAATTTTCAATACAGTTGTGTTTGGGTATGAAAATATCAGGAGGTTTCCTTAAATAACTATTTTCAGGAAACCTTTATTTTTTTCTTCAAAGCCTTTGAAACAATATTTCTTTCTATGTAGGATTTAGTGATAAAAAAATCTTAATTATTGTAAACCAAAGCTCTCAATGAGCTATTCAATTTGATGTTTCTTATGTGAAACTTCTTATAAGCTCTGCTTTACTTCTGAAGGGGCTTCTTTGAAGTAAAGTCAAAAATATGCCAGCTTTGGAAGTAGGGGTTATAATGAAAAATCCATTACCCAGTTGAAAATATTTCTCTTGGATCTCTCAGGAATATACTATTTGTGTGGTTGTATTATTAATTATGCACAATTTAGGCAAGAGGTTAAAATAATTTTTTTTCTTGTTTGGTACTCATCAAAACTAAAAGGTATAATAATTTGGCCAACTCTTATCCAATTGGTATAGGAACTGTCTATCATAAACTGGGATACTTCCATCTTTAAGCTTTACTTGTATGAGATGTATTTCTTCAGTGATATTATTACTCAGGCTTCAAGCTTAATAGCATTATCCATGGTATGTGAATGTCATGTTGGTGCCCAGTTTAGAGTCACAGGCCTAAAAGTGGCTTCCAATGAGCTAATCGAGGGGGTAGCAACTGGATGATATATTTGAGTAAATTTGCATTACTGTCATACCAATAAATCTTCACACTCTGATTGAAATATGAAATTTAAAATAAAGTGAGCATAGAAAAAACTGGATATTTTTATTCTATAGAAACTTATGGGTAGTTATTAAGTAGAAGAAACCCTAAAAGAAAAAAATTCAAGTAAGGATTGGAAATATAGGTGGAAGAAATGGAAAAGGGTTTGAAAGAAAAATTCAAGCCAGGGGGTGAATTTATCTCACCCAAATTTCCTAAATTTTTTGGGTATTTTGTGAAAATTCCTGATGTCTTTGTCTTTCAAACTGAAATGGACTACTCTTAAACTAATTTTTGGGACAATAAATCAAAAATATTTTGAAAACAAAGTCATTTTTCCTTTAGGGTTTGAAGCCCCCTATTTTGGATTTATATTAGGTCTATGATCACCTCCTGGACCTCTATGTCATAAAGATGAATTCCCAAACTCTAAATTTTTATCATTTTTCAAAACACAAAATTTGAGCTATTGGAATAAAACACAAAACTTGAGCCATTGGAATACAATATTTTTAGAAGATTGGAAAGAAATTATTTTTTGGTTAGACCCTGAGTAATAAAGAGTGCTGTTAAATAGAACAATTAATTCAGAGAGCATAAGTGTTTTGTTATTAAACTCCAATAAAAACCATTCAAGAAGCTTAATAAATTGAATAATACTTATAGGATTGTATTGATATTTTTTTGGAAATCTTTAAACGTTAACCAAGATTTTAGTAGCTTTAAAAGGTGATATTTAATAAAATCTCACAAATTAAAGATATATATTTACAGCTTCTTTTTGTTCCTTTGAAATATTCTCATTTTTCGTTTTTTACCATTGTTTTTTTGAAATTAATGATTTATGAATTTATTATTCAAAAACTAATTAAAAAAAGTATTTTCACTTCAAAAAGATGTTTATTTTTAAATTCAGATACCTATTGAAAACAGTTTTTCTTAAGGAGTATTATTCTATTTTTGGAAAAAAATATAAGTGTTTTTTCTTGAGATTATATTTTTTTTATATTTAAAGTCTGAAAAAACCAAAAAACAAATATTATGTGTTTTGAATTCAAAAATATACCCAAAAAGAAGGATTTTTCACCAAAAGAGAAACATTTTGTTTTTTGTTTGGAATTAATATCTTGAGGGTTTTTAAAAAAAAACATTGAAAACTTTATGGTTAGAATCTTCCATACAAAAAAGCCAAAAAAAAATATGATCTTTTCTTTTAAAATAAAATATTTATCAGTTTTTGTCTTAAAAGAATTTTTTTCACATTATTTTTTCCAAAAAACAAAAACAAAAAACTGGGGTCATGTCCAAAAACCTCTTTTGGCTGGAGCTTTACCTATAAAGCAAAAAAGACAAAACAGGTTTGAAAAGATTGTTTATCTTTCTTGGTAGGGCATTATGGTTTATTTCTTTTGATCGTTTCCTAGCCAAATGTTTTTTTGTATGCCTTTTGGCCCAAGAAAGGGGGAAAACAGTTTAATTGAAATGCTGGCATGGATTCAGAAATATACCAGAATTTGTGCTGCAGGTTCAGTGCTAATGGCACGCTCAAATATGTTAAATTCAGTCCTTTATTGGCTTTAATTTGGAAAAGTAGCAGCATACATTTAAAAAGCCGCGATCATTAGTATTCATTTTGAACAGCAAGATTTTTGTGAATTGACACTCTTGTGATTATTTTTTTATTCTGCAATGCATGATTTCCAAATTTAAATTTTGATTCTTATTCCTAGCTTGATGATTTTTGGTCCCTCACTTCAAGTCAATAGTAGTTGGACATCTTACTTTACTCAATATTGTCAGTATTCATTTGGGGAAGACCAGTTAATAGCCTATCTTATCTCACATATTTTCCAAATAAGCTACCTTTGGGGGAATATGTTGATAAATTGGGGGGTTTCAGTTTTTATTAGAAGGTTTTCATCCAAATATAGGAAAATAGTCGTGCACCTGGACAAATGGGTATTGTGTGTACCATGGTTGTTGGTATGGTTCCTGAAATAGGAGAGCAGTAGGCGTCAAACAAAAGCTTAAAACGCTGAGCTTGGGAGCTTCCTTGTAGCAATTAACTTATAAAACAGGCAGTGTTTCTTTCTTTATAATTTTTGTGCCTCTTTCATAACTTTTGGGTGCGGCTGGTTTGAGATTTTTCAGCGTGAGCTGGCTAGGTTGGAGAATGTTGTAGCTTTGTTAGTTAGCTTTCAACAATTTTCAATCCTTTGTTAATTTCGATCGTTGCTTTAACCTTTTTTTGAATCAACTTTTTAAGGTTAGCACAAATGCTGTTTGACATGTTAGCCAGCCCAAAATTTCTCTTCCATTTTTGTGTGAGGGGTTTAAGATTTGATGTCATAATACTGTGTCCATGTTGAATTCGGTAGCTGATAAGGTAAAGCTTTGTTTTTTTTCAAAGGCATCCTCCACCACGCCATTCGAGTCTACACTAGGGGGACAGGACCCGTTGGGATAAGAGTTGCTAAAAGAGCTGGGTTGGGACTTGTTCGATGCTTAAAAGTTTAACGATTGCATCCACACGCAGTGATGAGGGTGAACGTGTAATGAAAAAGTGGGGTCGTTTTTGCAATGGAGAGTAAAGAGCTGGTGATATTTTGTTGAACAAAGGGGTAGTGAGGTAGTGATTAAAGCTGGAAAGCGCTTATATGTTGGAGTTCTATACCTTTTTTTGGACTTTGAGTTAGTTGCTACATATTATTCGAGTCAAACGTTATATTTGGGTACCTGCTCGGCCAGAAACAGGAGTAAAGTGAGTTGATGCGACCTTTATCTTTCTGGCACCTGACGAAAGATGAGCTGAGGCGCAAAGCCAACCAGAGGCATAGATGCATGAATAATCAACTCTTAATAGGTGGGTAACATACTTTTTCCTGAAGGGCAAACAACTTTTACGACACAAATCTGAATTGTATCTTGCGCATGCCAAAAGTAGGCTTCGGAAGAGCTTGCTCAGCATCAAAGTAAAAAGAGGCAATTGCGTGGGACTAAGGCCAGTGTTTTGCCCAATTTCTTGCTACTTTTGCTTACCGCAAAGGACGGAAGCTCTTCTGCTTTGAAAACAGGTCAGGGGTGTTAAAAAAAAGGCTCAATGGAAAGGTTAAGAACATCCAAAGCAAACACGAGATGAGATAAATGTGGATTGAAAGGTGGCAATAATTGCAATTTTTCTCAGACATATTTGCCAAATAGTGGTATTAAGCTTTGCGCCATTGTGAACGAAAAAATTAGTTTAGGTCCAACAACTAAAACCTTTTATGAGCAAAACCAGCACCCAATAATTGGATGCCAAGCCAAGTTGGTTAGTTGAGAAGTTTAGGAAGTTAGTGAGTAAACTTTTGGACAACATACCTTGGGTGTTAATCCTTTAAAGAACGCCCCAAATCCTTCATGTTTCATGATCTCTTTAATGACCATGATACCCCCTTGTTTTGATTCAAAATTTTGGTTTTGAATCCTTGTCTGGAAGAATATCACAGAAACAACATAAAAGGCAAACAGTAATTATTTTTCTAAATCAATTTCCTGATGACTTATCAAGGATATGAGTTTAATAAAAGTCCAACCTTGATAACGTCTAAAGGTTGAGAGATTGCAATAGAGGAGATGCTACCAGTGATGGAACAGACGAAATTTTGAGTCCAAGTTGCGCGTGAATAATCTTCTAATTTGAAAAGATATTCTTTAGTAAGTGCAGAGCCTCCAAATAACTATTTGATTAGAGACAAAAGATGGCTATTGGTCAAAAAGAGTTATGTATGGATTTTACTGTTTTTGGAGCAGGCTAAAGAGCATTGAGGCAAGATGGAGCCTACCGCAAAAGAGCCGGGCGCGTTCCGAGCGGCTGTCCATCCCCAACCACGATACAGCGAGAGTCCTTCGTCCGCAACGATTTTCAAGAAACCTCTTGATCGAAAGGCATCGGGATTTGTCCTTTTAAATCAAACCCAAGCCTCATTCAAGTTACTTTTACGGAGACTAACAAAATTTTACCTCTAGGAGGGCTGCATTTACAGGTGAATAAAGCGCTCACTGTCGTTTGATTTTCAGGACGTCCAAAGGTAATAATACAATTTCACCAATCCCAGTCAATGAACCCGCTGTGGCTTCAGTCATAGCTTTTCCATTTTTTTCGCCAAAAATTCCAATAAATTTCGATTTGTGGTGTTTGTTTAAGTAGTCTCGGAAATATGGTTGACCGCCAAATCTTTTTGTTTAAAAAACGCATAAATTAACTCAAGTTTCAGCTGCAATTATTCTTATTCATGTGAATGGCATTCTTTTATACATTCTATTTATGGCCAAAAACCATTTAGGCCAAAATATGAATGGTCCTGCTGGATTATGTATTTCTTTTAGGAAGGTTTAGCATTAAGTTTGTACTCAACTTATAAATTCTTTGTAAAATTTTGTAACCAGCAGCATATCCCAAACCCGGAAAGAGTGATAGAAATTTCTTTCCTATGGCTGCATCCGCATGATTTCTGAAGATAATTTGGTTATAATTTAGACTGGATGATTTATTGGACATCAATCGCTTGGCCAATGTATCAACAGGATGAAATAACAATAATTCGGCCACGCCTACAAATAAAAAAACAGAGTCAAAAGTTTTGCTCTAATAGATTATCAAAAAACCAATAAAATATCTTCTTGCCTCACCAGATGTGCCAGAGCCTAAAAATCGAGCTGCTCCACTATCACGATGTTGTCCAGAAGACGGCAATGAAGGCGACATTCTTGGGTACTTTTTTGTCAAAACACTTGTTCAAGGAAGTCGTAACCAGTGGCTTGATTGGTTCGTTAGTCGACCTTAGGTATTGAGTACAACGAAGGATGCAAAGGATCGGACTGAAAATTCCGAACGAGGCCAGTTGACCAAATTTGTATCGCAGCCTGTCCAAATTTCCCAGCGGCTGCAGCGGCCGAGCGGAGAAAATGTGGTCGATTTTTTTTTCTCGCGCTGAAACTGCCCTAACCCATAGCTGAGAAAATATTTGACCCTCTCAAACCGATAGGTTTGGGGTTCACAAATTTGGTGGGTGCCAAAACCTCACCCAAAACCCACAAACCTCCAAAAGCTGATCATTATCCCATAAATTTTGGGTGTACTTCCACCAAATTATAATGTAGGATTCAATGAAATTCTGTGGATTTACTTTTCAGCAAGCAAAAAAAGGCTTGGACATAGTAACAGTGGCCCTTGATTTCTACAGTTTTGTAACACCTATTCTGTGTTCTATGATTAATTCTCTACAACCATCTTTTTATTCTCAGATTTTTGGAAATGGTGTCATCATTTGTCACCTGAGAAATCTGTCATTGACTCTTCTGGACTTTTTGATTGAGGATTTTGAAGATTCAATTGCTTTTCACATGTTACTGAATTCTGGGAGAAATAATTATTATTGATTTAATCAAAATACAAGAGCCCATAACTCCATAATAAAAGATGTATATTGATAAAGAAGTAAATAAGCTCAAAAAGAGCATGTTACTCCACAAAGTTATTGTGGGCTTTAGCAATCGCAATGAAGATCCTGAAAGAAAAGGTGAAAGGAGAAACATCTTTGAATTTCACTGGCTTTCCAATATAAGGCTGGACTATGAAACAATAAGTAAATATTACCAATATTTTACTTATTGTACTCCCAATGTCCTCATAATAATGAATAATAAGATGTGGTTATAATTATGGCATAAAAAATTAATAATTGATATATTATGGCAATTTAGTATTGTTACAAAAAAATAATAAATGGGTAAAAAAATGCCTTCATTGATAAATAACAATTTATAACTAAAATATAACCAATATTAAACTTATAATTACATATAAATACCATCTATATTGATAGAGAATGATTTTATGCAGAAATTTAAGAGAGAAATATTGTATTGAGATAAAAACAAGTTACTTTTGAGACTTCATCTAGTAGTTTTTAGTTATTTTGTGCCTAATGAGGTAATTACAGCTTATTTAGAATGTAGTTACCATAAAATATAGAGAGAAATACACCTTTTACTATTTCTACATGGATTTAGAAATTTTGAGATAAATTGGAAAATAATAATAAAATATTTATGTAATAACGTAAAATTAAGTGATTACTAAAAGTTAATACTTTGGTCTCTTATAATATCAGGGTCATATTTAGAAGAATGAAGAAGATTACCTCTTTATTTGATATTTGATTTAACTTGATGCATCTGAAGGAGAAACAGAGGAAGAAGGGGTCTTTAGATAATAAAGATCCTGCCTCCTGGTGACTAGATACGTTATAAAAGACATTTAATTATGGTTTCCAATGGTATTAATCAACATTCTAGGGTTTAGTAATGATTACATGATTATTAATACTTTTCATCTCATAATAATGCCATATTTTAGAGTTATCACTATAAATCTAATTTTCTGACATCATAAGCTTGGAGAATGTTTTAATTTTAGGAATTAGGGAAGCTTTAATCATATAAGACCAATATCCACCAGTTTTATCTATTACTAAACTGTTAAGATTTAAATAAGATTGCAGTTAAAGATCAAAAATTATTGTTTTTAAGCCTTAAATTCAGTCATTAATGAATCTTAAATGTTGTACCCAACTAGAATTCAGGGAGTGAATTCCATCATAATAACATTTCCTTACTAAGGTTCCAAGAGTATTTTATTAAATCATTAAAGCTCTATTTTTACTTATTTTTCTTGTAATTCATCTTTTCTGTTGAAATTTACTATTTTACCCTTTGAACCATGATTTCATAAGGTTATACCTTGAATATCATGATAAGAAATATGTCATTCTTCATGTATGAGGTAGAAGATTCATAATATTCACTACAATTTGAGTTTGGACCACTTTTATCTTTGAATGGTCAACTGGTATTGCTATTTTGGTCTATTTCTCTTTATTATTCATAACCTTATTTATTGCTTGCCAAATAAAGTTTATAAATGTATCTTTAAAGTTATTTTTTTGCAAATTTATTTCTTGATTATGTATTTACCATGAATATTTCAAAATATAAGATTGGGTTCAAAGATATAAAATAGAATATTCATATATGTATTTTTGGATTAGAAACACGATGGTGTATTAATTCTACATGTTTGTTCATTGTTTTTTGATATAATCAATAAATTATGTGCTTTTATGGAATTTATACTTATTTTAATGGTCTTTAAAAATCCAGTTTCAATTCTTATCATTAAAGTAAGTTTTAGAATTTTTTGTGGCCTTCTTAGATATGTGTTTATACCTCAAAGGCTCAAAGCCAAATTCCAAACCACCTTTGAAGAGAAAGGTTCAATATCACCAGCACACTGTGAAAGAGAAAAAGTATATGTACAAAGAAAAGAAATAAAAAACCTGAAATAAAACTATCAAGGTTCCAAATTTCAATGAAAGAATATTAGAAAGGTTGAATATTTTCAATTGGTACAAGAGACCTGGAAGGAGCCAGGTTAAGACTACATCCCACTTTGAAAAAGTCTATCCTCACCTTAGTCTCAAATGCCCTTGGATTTTAAAATGGCTCAAAAACCATGAAAATATCAAGAAGAGGATTTAATCAGTGGTCTCAACCATAAAAATAATAAATAAAATGAATTTTTAAAGGATTGAAAAATTATATTGCAGTAGACATATCAAACTCTTGTCTCAAATGCAAAAATAACTAAAGATGTCTTATGGGATAACTAGAAATGGTTATCCTGTACAGCTTTAATCCCCTGAAAAAAAAAGAGCACATTAAGAAATGTATGTCTTGAACCATAGAAAAGTAGTTTTTTGTTCCAAGTGAAATTTCATAGTCAAGAATCTGAGGCTGAGTTAGAGAACATTGAAATAGAAATCATACAGCTGAATGGTTTGCAGGGGGAGGAGGCTTACAAGAACATTTCAAACATGAATGAGGCTGGACTTTTCTATTCTTCAGTATTTTTTGAAAAGATATAACACAACATAACCTTATTATTTTCTTCACAATCCCCCTGGTAAAGGCCTCACAGTTACAGCTACTTCAGGTTTTACATCTAATAAGGAACAATTGTCAAGTTCATTCACCTGAATGGCATTGGTGACTGAGGAACTGGGCCCATTTCTCATCGGAATCTTTCTCTTTCAATTAGTAATAGGTTTTGCAACTGGGCTATTAATAGCAAAACAATAGAAATTCATGGTTTTTGAAATGGATTCTTGGGTGGGACCAGAGACTTCAAGGTGAAAAATTCATTATACCTCTTTTTTTATAACTAAAGAAGGAATATTTTCCCTAAAATAATCACAAGAATCAAAGTATATTTATTTTAATCAAAATTTACATCACACAATGAAACACTTTATTCTGGAATAAGACAAACTTTCAAATACCACTAATACCTTTCTTATTGAAAACCATCCAAAAATATTGTGCCACAGTCTGTGTGGGATGAATATAAGAGATAAACCAGCTTTGATACATTTCAACTGAAATTATTTCATGGGACCCATAAGCCCATCAAAGATAATGAATTATTGGAAGAATTGAAAAATAGTTTTCAATGCCCCAATTGAGCAGATTTTTATTCAAGTTTTAGTGAAGATATTTATCAATCTGAGAAGGAAATTAAAAACATATAAGCTCATATTTTTAAAATAGGAATTGTGCATGCTCAGAACTTTATTAACCCAGATGAGATATTCAATCCACATTCTGAACCTGATTTTGACAAGTGGTCACCATACGAGATTTTTAGTGCTCCTATGTTAAAAAGTTATGCCATTAACAAAAATAAATCTCGCGACAAATCTGGTGGCGAAAATAATTGAGTGAAAGGCCTCAAAAATTAATCTATTTGCTTATGCACATATTAATGGAAACTGTATTATTAAATCTTTGAGGAACTGAAGCATATTTAAATATAAGACTCTTTCTATTACCATCTATGGATATTGACCAAGGAATCTCTCATGTGCTCCCTTTTTAGTCAAATATAAAATGATTTTTGAATAAAATATGTATAAGGATTGATAAAAGAACAGGGAACAAGGCCCTTTGGTAAGTACCCCAAAGTAACCTTAACAAGCCTATACAGATATTTTAACAAAGAAAATATAACTCACAATCAGAAGCTACAGGAACAACATGAGCTTGAGTTTTATTGGAATAATCCTGATAACCCGCCTCAAAAATTTCTCAAAAATGGATATTTTGTTTTAAATGTGTTCTAAATTCTTTTCTGTACCGTTAATAGAAAAAAAGGTAGCCAATTTATTCATTTAAAATATTTTTTTGACCTTTAAAGTTAATATATTACTGATTTAAAGCTGAAAAGATGGTTAATAATTTTTTTTCAATAATATTAAAATATTAAAGCAAATTATTGTGGAAAATAATATTTTTTAAATCTTTCATTGTAATAAGCATACATAATGCAAGCCTTTAGTTATGATTTAAATCTCCAAATAGCTCACAATTCATCTCAAAGTTACTTTAGATATTCTGCATATGCAACATAATATGCTTAGGGATTCCTCTGAACATCAAATAGAATTCCTTGCACCTGGTAAGTAATTTTTTAAGTAGAAGAAAACACATTTGTTCAATAAAAATGTTATTTAAAATTCTTTTTTGGCTTTATGAGAGCTTACAGCTTTGCTTTATTCTTCCAAGAGAATGATTATTCAAAGAATAACAAAATATTTTTTTAATTTGATAATGTTTTACCCAATTATTGATATCTTTCGATTGAGGTTAAGATTTCTTTGTGATTAAAGGAAACCATTATGCATTCAGAAAATGCAAATTATCAATCAAGAAAATCATGAATCAAATAAAGACTTGGGAAAGCTTTAATAAAAAGTGAGCCTTGTAGCTTATCGATAAGCATACTTATTGTATTACTATAAAGGGATCTCTGAATTCAACTAGATTTATTTGTTGTAAAAAACATATTTATAGGGAACTGGATAAGAGAAGAAAATTTCAATTTATTCTAAAATTTATGAAAGAAAAGTTTTCATCAAATAAATTTAATTTTCTGAGAGAATATAAACTTTTTTCTCTACAAAGCTATCAAGAAAATATGCACAAAAGTTATTCTGTGTTTATTTACATAGATTAGAGACTCTGGTAGAATTTTTTTTTTTTAATTAATGTTCTACATCTCCAAAAAGCTTATTATTAATATTTGAATTTTTTGACATTGCTCCAAGTGGATATTCATCCCTAAAACTAGTTAAATTATAGACTTTGTGATTCTTCTATTGAAATCTTTAAACGAGATTATAATAATAATTATTTGTTAAGTTGGACATCCAAATTCTAATCTTTCTGATAAACTATATTTTAATGTGAAAAGTAGATTTTGAATAAGGATAATGCTTTTTAGCACTTTAAAATGAATTAACTAGAAGCATAGATTAAAATCTGTTATATAAAGATGTATACAGCCTTGTAAGCGAATATATTAATTTTTTAACATGTATTTTATTGATATATTTTATTAATTTTTTTTGAAACCAAGAGTGAATATTACTTCCAAGCCCCAAAATTGAATTGATTATTTGGGCATTAGAATTCGAGAAAAGGATAATAAACTCTTGGATAACTTTAATTATCTAAAGAGTAAAAGTCCAAATGATGAGGTTTTTGATTTTTTGATTTTTCATTCAATATATCACCTCTTTTAATGAAAAATCAATATTATACCTATTTAAGTTTTAGATTTCTGAAAGTGAACAAAGGTTTAATTTACAGGAAACTAATTTTTTTTGAGAAAAAAGTTCATTATTAGGATATTCAATCAATTTTAATGAAGACTTGACGGATTTCCTCATATCGGGAAACTTTTCTGATCCAACTTATATTATTTGAATTAAGAAATGAAGTCTTTTTTAAATATCTTGATATAAAGATTTGGATTAAACTAGATTAAGATAAATTTACAATGAAATTTTAAAGCAGAATGTTATTTTTGAATTTTACTTTTATGAATATATTATTTTTTTCTACATCCTTCAAAGAAATACCGTATAAAGTGCTCAAGAAAGGATTAAATAATTATCTTTGGTTCAACACAAACAAGACATGTTAAAACATGGAAAAATTGGGAATTTAATAAGGAAAATTAAAAAAAAGAACCAACTCAAGATATTTGAATTAGTAATGATGTCCTCAAATTTATATTAGAAAATGATGTGGGTTATTTCTACTTAAAATATCCCAAGTGCTGAGAAAAAAACAGATCTTGTGGCTCTTTGATTTTAACTCTTAAACATTTCATTTTTTTTTTGAAGAATAATGTCCCAAATAGATAAAATACATAAAGAAATATCTTATATCAAGTCTTGAAATAGCTTTTACATGAATTTTATTTTACGGGTGAGAACTAATAATCAAGAAAGAAACACTCGTGTACTTATAATCTCATGTATATTGCAGCCAAAATGAAGTAATTATCCATTTTAATGGATCTTTTGAAGGTTTTTGAAGTATTGATATGAAATTTTTGTGTAATTATAATATGAGTTTTCTGTAAAAAATAGGAAGTATTTGGAAGAGATTTAAGCTTTGATTATTTGAGTGAAGGATATTTTGAGTTTAGGTAACACAATTTAATTCTTTGAATATAAGGCTTTTTTTGTATTTTTGAGTCAACTTGAATGATCTTTTTATCTAGATTTGAATTTAAGCTGCATATAGAAGCATCTTGGTATAGCTTTACAGCATTTTGAAGATTAGAGGATAACTTTAATGGTAAAATAGGCTATATATTAGTGGGAATTATTCAGATCAGCTGGTTGAGAGATTATATCTAAGTCATTTTAGAAGTACAGTAATTTAAAAAAATAATTGAATAGGAAGGATCATATCTTAAATAAATATTATTTCCCATTTTAGCTGAACTTCGATTTGTTACAAAGAGTAACTTCACTAATCTTAGCAATATGAGGAACCTTAAACATAATATTTCCTGAGTCAAATCTTTTCAAAATCCAGACCTTCTTTTCCAATAAGTGTATGGAGTTCTTCCCTTTCAAGTTTCTGCTAAAATATGGCATAAATAGAATTCTTATTTAATATTTATCTTATGGAATAATATTATAGGTCACTATTAAACTATATTTGGAAGGAAATATATCAGTATGAAAGATTCATGCTACATGAAATCATTTTATTAATTAATGATGTGCTAGATTATTTCTTGTGATAAATTAAGTCCCTTTCATGAAATAATTCTCTAATTTTTTTTTGGGAAATATATTTTAAATAGAGAATTATTTTAATTCTAATTTGAAAAGAGAGAAAAATTATAGCTTCCTACATATTATTCAGAGTATCTGAAATTTCATTTTTCAAAGAGGGAAAGAAATGTTTGGGGAGGGTTATCAGTATGTTATTAAGTGCAATATGAGTTATTCCCAAAATACTCATTGTGTTTTCCCAAGAAAAACTTATTTTTTTAGAAAAATATCAGAGCTTCGCTACCTAGAATTTTTTTTCAAACAAATATAGGGAATGTATTCCGATACTATAAGGATCATTCAAGCTTCATGTAAATAATCTCCCAATATTGAATATCCAGCTGAGAATATCTCCAAAGAATTATAGAGCTTTATATCCAAGTATGAAGCAAGAAAAAAAAGCTTGTACCTTCTAACCCCACTGGAAGGGGTAGAAGCACTTACATTGTGTATGGATATTCTATTAGGCTTATTATCACTTAATTAACTTAAGAAAATTTCTGTAAAGCTTGATGTTATGGTGCAAGGGAGTGTTATTCTTGGCTAATGTTTTACATAACAACATGCGCCCCAACTAATCTCATAATAATTATTCAAGTATGCAAAACATTTAAGTCATGTACATACTGAAAATTGATTGTTTATCACCCCCAAGAAAATCAATTAATTTGGAGTATTTTAAGCCATTGATTAAAGGACACTTTTTGATTCTACTAAAAATTTGATCTATGATAGCTCAATAAGCTGTATAAGAGCAATTAAGATGTTAAATCGAAGAATAATTCAACACCTCATCCTCAATACCGCATGGAAATTTTTTTTCTGGTAAATTTTGATTTTAATGATATAATTGTGAATAAGCCAATATTACAGACCCATTGGTATAGGTACAATGAGTATTTTTGAATCCAAACCTCTGAAGCATAGCCAGCCTATAGGAAGCTATGATTGGTAGTCAACAGCTCAATTAATTAACCAAATTAATTTCTAAGTCTGGCTAATAAGCTACTATTTTAATATGCCAAAGATTTCATGAGAAACTAAGAGTTATTATACCAAGTCAGATATCAGTAATTTACAATGCATATACCAAAAGAGGTTACTAAATCTTTTTGGGGGACTAGCATTCATGGAAATACCCTTTGGAAAAAAGTTGATATTTTACTCAAAAGCCTTTCTCACATAGAAAACTATTTGAATTATGAAATATCTTCAAGATTACAAGTTTCTACCAACCGCTCTGAAAGCATATATATAAGGACTGAGAAAAAATGGAAATTTTCAAATCAAAATAAAACAAATTTATATTATCAAAAGCTGAATTGAAGTTTTTGGCTGCAGTAAATTATTGAAGAGTCTACCACAAAGAAAATATCTTTAAAACCTAATGGAGAAGATAATCTGTGATTTGATCAAAAATGAAATGAATAATATTGAGAAAAAAGATTAAAATGAAAGGAGACGTATGTTAGTGAATTGATTCTTTATTAAAAATAAATGGTTTGGTAGCAATTTAAAATCACATATAAGAAGAAAAAAAGTCTATTTTCCATTATGTTCATTTTTTGGTTGGCTCTCTTATATTCCTCAATGAGATGTTTGAAAGGCTTGAAAAGTTTCCCTTTTATTTCTTTACAAGATAAATCCATCATTCTCACCTTTCGAATGATGATATCTTCAATATACTTGAGCATATCATCTATTAAGTAAATCTTAAGAGTTTGAAATATTCATGAAATTTGGAAAGGTTGAAAATTCAAAATTTTGGTATCAAAATAGTGGTGTAGCTAATTTTTTTTATTTCACATATTTTCTAAACTCCTGATTATTCAACACAAACAATTCTGAAGAAATCAATTTTCTCATATTTTATCTCTTTTTTTTCAAGGAGGCTGGTAGTCATAGAACCTTATGATCTCCCTGGCCATTATTTTGGACTTATTAGAATATTTGAAGTTATTTTGGATTTTCGTCTGTATTTCTCTCTTTTGAATTTGAAGGCTGTTTTTATCTGTCTAGTTTGCTTCTAGATTTCCTTCTGAATATTATTGTACAAGTTAACTTTAATTAAAAAATGATATTATCTTGGAAGAAGTCATAAAAATATATAATTTCAGTTGATTCTAGTTGAAAATTATAGATTAATATTATGCTACTTGTAATTTATAGAAAGGAAAGGAATGATTAAAGAATTAATTATGTAAATTTTTGGCTATTATAATAGTTTCAATTTATTTACATGAGAGAATTCATGGTAATAGTGTGAAGATATTCATAGAATAATGTTAAACCTTGAGAAGTTTATTAAGAGAGTGCCATTTCTTTTTTGAAAATGAGATACTCTGAGAAATTACTTTTGTGAATCAAGAGTGAGTTTTTTGATTTCACTGAAAAAATGAGCATTCTTACATAGGGGGATGTCAAATTTACCAAATACTGTATTAAAAAACCGTTTTTTTGAGAAGAAATCACATTTAATATATGTGTTTCTGTATGTACCACATCACAAAAGGTGTGGAGTTTTGAGGTAAAAAACCCCTATTTTTGGTACCAAATCATGAATTTAATCACCCCAAATATCACTTTTTTTCCAAGCCACAGATAATTCACTTTATATTGATTTCCATAAATTTTTCATAAAAATATCTTAAAATATTCATAAAATTGAAAACCTAAATAATCTTTCAGTTTTAACACACACAGGTATTTAATATATTGAAATACGCAAGTAATTAATTCACAAAAGAGAAAAAAATTAAATTTCAATTAGCATTTATTTCAGAAAAGAAATATATAGCATGATAAATTCAAATATTCTCAATTGAAAAAATAGGACTAAGTGAAGAGAATTATAAAAATAATTCAAGGAAATGATAAGATTACAAACTTTTTTAGTTTTTTTCATGCAAATATTATTTCAATAATAGTAGTCTAATTAATATTTATCATTATATATTTAGGATCTATCTTGATTTCCTCTTTTTTTATGGAAATCAAATTCGGAAATACTAATTTTACAATAAATCAGATTTATAATCAAGCTCAATATTAATCC
This sequence comes from Austropuccinia psidii, assembly GCA_023105745.1. Lineage (NCBI taxonomy): Eukaryota > Fungi > Basidiomycota > Pucciniomycetes > Pucciniales > Sphaerophragmiaceae > Austropuccinia > Austropuccinia psidii. The sequence goes on along the minus strand of JALGQZ010000018.1, from coordinate 664,392 downwards.
AAATTTTATGAGTATTACTAATTTTTATCTTTACCTTTTATCAAAAAGCTAAAGCATTCAAAATATATAAATTTAGTTATTTTGAATTTTCTTAATAATGAAGGTCTCCACTTCATTTTAATCTAACAGCACTACTTCAATTAATGAGCTACAAAAGAATCAAACAAAATATTCTATATTCAGAATTATTTTAGAAAAAAATTCTAGAGAAATGAGAAAAAATTAATAGCTTTTCAAAGAGAAATATTATCAATGGAATTAGTGAAATTATAAATGTTTTGTTTTATTTAAGGAAAGAGGATTATTAAATACTATTATTGTGTAAAGCTTCATGTTCTAATTCATCATGACATACTGAAACTGGGCCAGGTAGACCCATGAAATCAGAGAAAATACAATTAAAAAGCACTTTTACTTTAAAAAATAAAAATAAGGAGGAAAAGATCCTCATTGTTCTTTTTTTGTCTTGAAAAGTAAAGATTATTTAAATAAGAATAGATATTTGAAATGAATTTCATCGAGAATTGATTGTTAAAGTTGATTCAAATTGAAAAAATGAGCTAAAAATCTCCTGAAAATTTAAGGTTCTGGTTTGACAAAATGAGACTATTTCAAAAAAATTAAGAGTTGATTTGATTCTAAAATAAGCTAAAAGTTTTATGAATAAATTAAAGAATGTGATTCTAAAGATTCAGATGATTGAATTTGATCATTATTTTTTCGAATTTTTGGAAAAGGAAAAGTACTGTTGATTGAACTCTAAATTGTGGTTGAGCTAGGGTTAAATTTCTTTGAACACCTAAATTCTTAATTTTGGGAGAAAAAATGATCCTAAAAAAATACCAGGGGACTCAGGTACAATATAATGGTATTTGAGATTGAAAAGCTAGGGTTTTTACTGTGGGATTTATGTCCAAAATAAGGTACTAATTTAACACTGAATTTGGTAAGCTTGACACCATATATTATAATGATTTGTTTAAGATTTAGGAATCAAATTGCTACTGATCCCAATAGTTCATTAAATATTCATTCAGGTCACATTATGGGACTGATATGATCTTCTTAGATGAATGTTCAGAAAGATATTATAAAAAGTGTTTTCTAATGATTCAGTTTTTACATAAATACCCCCACAGATCTTGAGTTCGGTGTATAATTGCTTAAAATGAAACTTCAATGATATCTTCCAAAAATTGGTATTCTCCGAATTCAAAACTTCATCTTAAAAAGAAATTTACAAAATTATAGAATAAAAATAATTCAATTCACATTGATAATATCAGATTTCCTGTTTATATACTTTTTAAAATGGTTTATTTATATATAAATGCAAAGAAAATTGAAATTAAGATGGTGGTCTTGCTTTGGTAATTCTTAAAGCTTCTTTCAATTCAAATTACTTTTTCAGATGCGGAGATATGAAATTTTCCCATATATAATGGAATAATATGGATCTAAAATAAAATTGGCATGGAATGCTTAATATGCCAAGTAAATGATCCAATGTATTGGAACAATTAAGAAAATTAATTCAAAGAATACCGATAGCTTCAAAAGGATCATTGAGTAAGTCCTCCGCAATAAAAATTCTGATAAAAATATAAAAAAGAATTTTTCAGGAGGTCTGAAGAATAAATTTTCTGAGTTTAAATATTTTCACAAGGAAAAGTTACCATATTATAAGTGGGTATTGGAAAATGAGAATACATAAAGTTATGACATATTTTTTACAGTTTATCTTAGCTCCTTTCCAAAAAAATCAACTTTTGGTTTTGGAATAAACCTAGATATTGATATTTGATTTCAAAACAAGCTTAAACTTTAGAAATGAGAAAATATCAAAATCAAATCTTCGACAAATATTATTTTTATTAGACTCAATTTTTAAAAACTTTTTCTGAAATAAATCCTTTTGGGAAATTAAATTGCTTTTTTGAAATAATTGAAATAATATTTGTTTCAAAGAGAGAATGGATTATTAATCATATTATTGAATTAAAAATATATAATTAATTGATTGAAGGAAATAAATAAAATAACTCCTCCGATTGGTGAGTAAAAGTTTATTTTAAATTTTTCTCTAGGGTAGTCTCTAGGGTACCATTAAAACTTTGAAGATTCAGATCATCGGCATAAAATTATTTTGTCAGTATTGTTTATTGTGAAGGAAGCTGAAAATAAATATAAATACTTCATTAAATTTTCTCAATATTAAATTCACCAAGATCTCAGAGCTTAGATGATTACCTTCTTAACGAGGTATTTTGTTCTTTTTCTCAGAAATGAAAGAGTGATAATTTAAGAAAAAGAACTTCCTTCTTGAAAATATTTCTTGAAACCCAAAAGGAGTTGACCTTTCTAAAAAAATACTTTTTGAATCAAAACTAAGCTGAAAATTCTCCCTTTTTAATATGAACTTTGAAGTTTCTCCTTTATAAAAAAGACACTTTTACAACCTTGGAATTAAAATTGGGAAAATTTCAATACATTCATTTCTTGGGAAAGCGTCCATCCTGTGCATATTGGGTTCAAATAGGGCCACTGTAGAATATGGAAAATACTTTCAAAATTATGTGCATGTTTTTAAAATCCATTATTTTCACTTTTGCAGCATAAAAAGTGTGAAAAAACATTTTTAGGCCATTCTTCACAAAAGTAGGCACAGAGACATAAAGTGAACAGAAAAACAAACATTTTCACTTTTCACCAAAGAGCCCATTAGTGAAAAACCTTGGCCAAAGTCCCCCAACTCCCCCAAACATCAAAAATGACGAAAATAACCTAGAATTCCCCATTGAGGTTTTTAAGCTCAAAAAATGCCAAGATAATTACTATTTCACTTTCCTCCCTCAAGCCCTCAAGCGAGGGCTTCATAAGGAGCGCGTTGGAGAAATATCCCTTCAAGGGAATGATCTAAGGGTATGAGTTCGATTTCTCAAATAATAACATCAAAAAGTATTGATTGAATTATCCTGTATTTCCCCAAGGGGTTATAAAGGATCATGCAAGAGGAATTTTATCACCAATTTTGGTAGCTCCAGTCAATCAATAAATTCTATTTCAAAAGAAGCCTTTGTTCCACTAATTTAACCCAGTTCATTTCATGATTAGGCTTGGTATGTTCTCACAATAAATCAATATAGATAAAATAATATTCAAAGCTCTGCTCTCAATGGGAAGTGATGAAGCTGTCAATTTTTTAGCTATAAGGAGCTTTCTATGGACCATGGGGATTTTATACCCAAGATAGTTAATTCACTAGTACTTATTTTATTTCCTTATTTATTTTATCTTTATAATTAATACTGATAATTTTAATTTTGTATTTTTTCACTTTTCCCCTGACCTGTTAAGTGGATATTGGATTTGAAATTATTAATTATTTCAATATTCCTTCTGACAGGTTCAAAAAGTTTTTTAAGGATCCATTTTTCTTTCTATTTGAAATTGGAATTTATCCATCTGAACATTGTTTTTTACTTCAATGTTATTGAAGGGACTATTTCTTTGTGTCAGGCTGATGCTTTGAAGAGGTGATAATAATAGTATTCAAAACCTAAACTATGACTTTGAAACAGATAATAATGATAAAATAGGATTTTAAATAAAGTCTAAGGGCTTTACTATTAGTGGAATAGTGGTGGTGAGTGCTGCTGAAAGACCTGGGTGCAATTTTATCAGTTGGGTTACTATAATAAAAGCTACAATACTTATGTTTAAAGTATATGTGACTTATTTTCCAAGAGTATAACTTTTTTTGACAGTTTTACTACATAGGAGTTCAAGAACAGGATGGGGATTCCTCTTTTGGGCAGAGAAAGAGCCCTTTTTATCCCAAAATTGGGTGGTAAGGGTCTCTTGACCACTTTACATGGAGGAAGTGAAGGTTTTTCACTTCATAGTACTGGCTTGTGGTTTTCAGAATGGCTTTATACTCTGTATTGGGCTCAGATGTGGCTTTAAAACCACATCTGGGCAGTTTTCCCCAATACAGGGTGAAAATTTTCATCTGGGGACCACAGAGCCCTCTTCTGACATGTATTACACATAGAGTGCTGTACAGAACCTGTATGGGACCCCAGTATTGAGTGAAATATGAGGTATTGAATTATAAACAAGCTTCTTCATTTTTTTGATACCTCATAATCATAGTTATGGGAAAATAACCTTCAGTAAAGGTGTATTGACCAAACTGTGAGATTTCAACCTTAAAGCTGCTATACCTTTGTCAGTTCTTAAGATATTGGGCTCAAAGTTGGTTAATTGTGTAGCCCTGAGGGAGGTCTACACAATGGTACCTCATTTGGTATGGCTAAAATTAAATATGGCAAAGTTATGCCATGTTCAATTATTGTTCAGATATATAATCTCCTCAAAATCTGTATAGAACTTATTTGTCCCATAAATTTTGTTCTAGATGAGATTTTGGGAAATAGATGACACCATCAAATATCCCTGATTGCACTCTTTCCAAAAAAACACCACTTTGAATACTTAACACTAAAACTGTAGAAGTTAGATGGGAGGTGAATATTTTATTAACCCTTATTTGACCTTATTTTGGCCATAAACTCTGTAGTTTTGGTGCTAGTTTAGTTTGGATAGTACAATTTAATAGCCCTGCTTCAGAGTTTAAATTTGAATACCCATTTTTTGGGGTTAAGCTTCTTCCTCTGCATTTCAGATGAGAGGTGAAAATTAAATTTTATGCTCAGCAACTTCTTTGAGCACCAATAACTTTGTTATTCTTTTTCCTATGGTGATGGAACTTGTATATTGAGAACAGGTTAGTTTCCTATTTCTTTTGATACATTTTGAGCTGGTTTTGCTCAGATCCATGTTTTGGTGGTATTTTGATCTACCATTGGTTTATGGTGTTTGGCTGTCATGCTTGTGCTCTCATTTTGAGTCACAGGCTGACACTTTGATTATTGTTTGTTATATTTTGAGGAACTAAAGCTGAGTGATTAATAACTCATCTCCAGGCCACTCTTGAGCTCTAAAGGCCCTTGTGACACACAAAAATTAATAAAATTCAATCCAAATTACAGGTCAATTCCATATTCAAAACAATAAAATGTTGATTCCATACTTCTTAAGGGCTGTGAAACATAAGCTGGGAATATAAAAATAATTAAAAATTACAATTCAATGCAGTATATGAGGGGGTGGTATTGTGGGAACTCCTCTTGTGTGGGATTAAAATGAGGCAGTACCTGGAGGGGGAAATCACAGGTAACTAGTTTTGAATTGCTAATAACTCCTGTAACCAAGGGTGGCAAGGGTGTATTGCCTGCCCCTCCTAAAATACTGAACAAAATCTTCCTTGGAGCTCACAAGCCAAAATAAAATTAGTAAGTGGCTTTACAACTGCAGAAGACAAAATTCAGCAGTCTCAGATCAGACCTATTCAATAAATAATATGAAAAATAATGTCAGTAATTTTGGTTAAATTTGAGATTTTAATGAAATACTTGTCTGTTTAATCTTAATATCTTTTTTTTTTGGTGAAATTGAGGTGAGTTGTTTCTTATTGGTGATAATTCCTTGGGAGGATGGGTTATTTAAGGTTTTCTGGAAAATTTGATGAGTGTTGATAAAGGTAATTTTGTTAAGGTAAAGTTATAATAGAGTAAAATAATTTTTTGGAAGGTTTGTTATTTTCTTTTAAGAGTTGTTGATAATAAGATAAAATTGTATTTGTTAAATTTAAGAGGTAAGGTTCTTTGATATTGGATTTTTAAAGAGATAAGTTAATTTTAAATCTTGATAAATTGTTTTAATTTTAGTGGATAAAATATTTTATTAGAGTAGTAACCCTAATCTTGGGTACTGGGTAATTTTTATTTTTATTTTAATAATAATAAGATTCCACTGAGCTTAGCTACTGGGTAATCTTCAACACTATACTTCCACTGAGCTTAGCTACTGGGTAAGTAAATTCACTATAATTTGCTGGACTACCTCCCAGGTGAGGGATGACTTATTCCTGTGCTTGTAATGTGCAGAGGATATATTGTGCATGGGGGGGATTTTGAAATTTGGGGGGAGAGAGCCCCTCTATTTATACCTTTTGGGAGCCTAGAGGGCCCTTCATGGGAGCTGTCTTTTTCCACTTTAATTCCTCTTGATTTCATCATGTGACTCTGTTTTTGGTGAGGACCTTTCTTGCATGGGTCAGGTGATTTAAGGTTTGGTGATAATTTTCTTTCTGCACAGCCTCCATTTATCACATGATCATCTTTTGGTGGACTGATTATGATGTGATATTCTTGGATTTTCCTTGCATGGATGAGGTGATTTCATTTTGGCTGAGGATTTTTGTTGTGCACAGCCTCTTTTATGTCACATGATATTCTGTTGTTAGATGAAGTATCACATGATGACCTTGTAATTCCTTTGCATATGTCCTATTTTAGGTTGGGTAGAAGTGGCTGTGTAATTTATGCAGGTGTCAGGGTTGTTTTTCTTCTTTTTGAACTTTAAAATGAAGTCAGGTGATAACTTCTTGCACTGGTGAATCTACTGTTTTTATGAGATGATGTGATTTTTGATTTTGACACATGCTGTGCATAGTCATGTGGTTGAGATTTAATTGAAGGTGTGTACTGCATGCAGCCTGTTGTAATTATCTTTGGTTTGCATGAGGTGATGAGTGGTGTAAATAAATCTGATTCTGTTTTAAGGTTTAAAGTGGGGTTACTTTGGATATAAGATAAGGTACTCCTGTGGCTGTGTTTTCAATGAGCTGCAGGAATTCCATGGGGCTGGACTTTGCATCATGTGACTTTGAATGCAAGTTGGCTGTATAACTAATGCATGTGTCATTTTCTTGCTGCATGAGTCCTATGGCTGTAAGGGGGTGTAAAGCTGGGTGGGGTGTGTAATTTAAAGGGTGGTACCTTATTTGTTGTAACTAGTGTACTATATGTAACTTGATTTTTTTACATATGCATAATGAAATTGAATAATTTATTTAAACACATACACTGCCCTTTGGTGCCTGTGCCATGGCTTTATGAGTTAACTCCAGCTTCTTGCTGTAAAATTGACCTTTTGGTGTAAAATTTGAGTGTAACTCTGCCTGTAGGATGGATTTACTGCTGTTATGGGGTACTATGAGCTTGAGCCTGGTGAAAAAAAATGGTATGGAATACCACATCCCCCTCTCCATTTAATGCTGTCCCCAGCATTCCAGGTGAGAGCTCTCTATTCCTCATCTGATTCTGTGGTTTCCTCCAATACCTCTTCCTCATTTATTGATTCATCTTCTTCACTTTCCTCTTCTTCTGTGTCTTCTTTTGTGTCTATCAACTTTCCTCTTGGGTAAAACCTTTTGACTTGCGAGGCTGCAAATCTTCTTGCTAATTCTGTTCCATCCAGCTCCTCAAGTTCATATGGTCCATTGTTTATTTGTCTGATTACTCTGTAGGGTCCATTCCATTTGTTTTTGAAAAGTAGCCCCCAATTAGTTTCTATTGCTTTGTTGTAAACCAGGACCAAATCTCCTGGATTGAGTGGTGATCTTAGTTGGTGTGCCATTCTTCTATCCCAATATTTCATTGAGTCTTCCCTTGATTTTTTGAGTTTTTCTGCTGCTTTTCTTCTCACCTCTTCTTTTCCTTCTAATTGTTTAGCTCTAGCTTCCAATAATTCTTCAGTTGTGGATATTTTGTGCCATTCTACTGCTAAAAAAGTTTTTGTTTCAATGTCAATTGGTAATACTGGTAGTTGTCCAAATTGGAGTTCAAATGGTGAGAAACCAGTTGTTCTCTTAGTTGAGATTCTGTCAGCCAATGTAACCAAAGGTAGATATTTTTTCCATTTTCCTCCATTTTCTCCACACATCTTGATTAATGCATCTTTGAGCTGCTTATGCCCCCTTTCAACCATTCCTTGAGACTCTGGGTAATAAGGTGTGGTGACTCTGATCCTTGATCCTGCTTTCTTTACTGCATCTTGCAATTCTTTTCCAAACTCTGGCCCCCCATCAACAGTTACTTCTTTTGGTGAGCCATACCTGCATATCCATTCTGAGGTGAACCATTCTGCAACTGCTTTTGCTGTTAATTTGACTAGTCCAACTGTTTCTGGCCATCCTGAAAAATCATCTCTGGCCACAACCATATATTTCCATCTTCCAGATTTGATATGGACTGCATCCATGCTTACCCTTTCAAAGATTGTTGATGTTGCTGTAGGCCTTCCTTGTTCCCTTTGTAAGTTTTGACTTCTCTTTTGGCAGGCTAGGCAAGATTGAACCCATTTCTTGACTGATTTCTTCATTCCTTCCCACCAAAATCTTGCTTTAATTCTTCTGTAAGTTTCATTTTCTCCTCTGTGGCCCATGTCTTCATGAAGTGACTTTAAAATGTAGTTTTGAACTTCTTGACTTGATATCACCAATTGAGGGTTAGGGTTATTTCTTCTTTTGAGTTGGCCATCTTCCAAGAAAAAGTTAGATGACCTTCTTTTTATCCTTCTAAATTCTTCATCTTTGCTTGATTGTGGTTTTTTCATTGTACTTAAATATTCTTGCATTCTCTTCCAAAATCCTTCTTGTTTGGTTGGTACTTGTATTCCTGAAAAATGGAGTGAATTTACATTCTTAGCCCCAAATCCAGGGTGTGGCTTGATCCAATCTTCTTCTTCATCAAATTCTGGTGCATCTTCTTCTTCTTCTTCTGAGTTTTTTGGTCTTCTGGATAGCCCATCTGGCATAGTGAAAGTTTTCCCTGGTTTGTGTACCAAATCAAAGGAAAATAGTTGAATGAAAGCCACCCACCTTGTCATGGGGGCATTGGGTAAGCAAGGGGTGTTGATCATTTCAATTAAAGCCTTGGCATCAACTTGTAATTCAAAATGTTGTCCCCAAAGTATTGTCTGAAGCTTCTTGAGAATTCTTGCAACTCCACAGAGTTCCAATTTGGGTTGTGAGTATTTTGATTCTAATTTTGAAAAAGTTATTGATTCATATAATACTGGTCTGTCTTTTCCTTCTTTGTCTTCTTGAGTGAGTACTGCTCCTGCAGCAATGTAGCTTGAATCTACTGCTAGCTTAATTTTTCCTGCTCCTTTGTCATAATCCAATTTCTTGAGAGTTATTTCTTCCCCAACTATTCTTCTGAGCTTATGGAAAGCTTCTTCACATTTTTGATCCCAATCCCAGTCAGCATCTTCTCTGGTGAGCCTCCTGAGTGGTGATGCAACTTGTGAGAAGTCTTCAATAAACATCCTTAAATAAGCACAAAGACCAAGAAATCCCCTTATTTCCTTCTTGTTAAGAGGTGTTGGCCAATTTTGAATCTTGTTGATCTTTTGTTTTGAGATTGTTCTTCCTTTGAATGATACAACATGCCCTACTATGTCCAAAGCTGGAACACAGCATGCAAACTTTGATCCTGAGATAGTAAGTCCTGCTTCTTCAATCCTGAATAAGACTCTTTCTAAGGTTATGGCATATTCCCATATAAATCTTCTGATTGAGGGGTTTTCTGGTAGTGTTTCCTGGTTATAAAGTGATCTTGGTCCTTTTATTCCTCCATCATCAATAAAAATTCCTACACTTTCTGGTATTTCTTCTTGAAGTATCCAGGTAATTTGGGCTTGGTATACTGCTACTGAGTTTGTGGCTCCTTGGGGTAGTCTTGTGAGTTGCATCCTTCCAAGGGGTGTTTCAAAAGTGGTGAGGGGTCTTGTAGTGACATCTAATTCTCTTTCATCATATCCTCCCATGATGTCTCCTAGTCCATAGCATGCTCTTCCTGCAAATGCATCTACAAATTCTTCAATGTGAGGGGGTAAGCCAGCATCCTTGATGGTGACTTTGTTGAGTTCTTGAAGGTCATGGACAATTCTGAGTTTCCCATTTGATTTGGCCACACAAAAGATTGGGCTTGTGTAGCTTGAGGTGGATTGCTCATAGAGTCCAGTCTTGATTCTTTCTCTGATTAATTCAGTAAACTGAGGCAAAATTGATTTGGGAATGGGAATTGGTTTCTTCTGCCAAGGTTCATGAGGTATTACTGGTATCTTGTAAGGTTTTCCATATGAGTGTTTGAGTAATCCTCTTTCTTCTTCACAGAAAGCTATTGCTTTTTCCCTTAAGGTAATAACATTTTTGAGTAAATTGATTTCTTCATTTGATAACCATCCTGGTGGGCCAAAATTGACTGCTTGCAGTCTTTAATGTGTTACCTTGAAGGTTTCTTGAAATATGGGTGGATTTGGTGATAAGGGTGTTTCATAAGGATCTCTTGACAAAGGTGGTCTTTCCAAAGGTGGGTTAAGGTCTTGAGGCATTGGCTCATTGACTGGTCTCACCTTCTTCAGGACTGATTTGTATTTGGCTGCTAAAATTTGGTGATCCATCTTCAATTAGTTATTATTATTATTATTATTATTTTTTTTTTTTTTTTCTCTAAGAATTTGTTAGTGTCCTGAAATATTGAGGTCTTCACAATTCTTCTTTCTTCTTTCTTCCATAAATAAATGTAGTTTAAGGTCATACAGGACCTACAACTAGGTGTGTAACCCCTGTATATTAGGTATACAAGTCCTGCAGTTTAAGTCATGCAAGGACCTCCTGGCCTAATCCAAGGGCTTATCTTCATTCTTGAGCCCCTTTGGGCTTGACTTTGGATTCCACTTGACTCTTGTTTTATTCTTCAATCTTCATGATTCTCACTTGATGCAAGATTCTTCTGGTTGTTTTATTTCTTGATAAGGAATCTTCTTGTCTTAATTGATGGATTGGGACTCCACTTTGTTCATTCTGGCCAATTTGATAATGATAAACACCTGTAAAAACCCCTTGTTCCTGTTACACAAAGGAAGCAGTTTATTGTCATGCTAAGGACAAAAATGGTCCTTCAGCACTTCTCCTGACTAGGACAATCCCCTACAGCTGCTTGGCTGTTATTTTTTTTTTTTTTTTTTTTTTTATAAGTTTCCCTGCCCAAGTCCACAGGGGAAGCAGTTTACTGTCATGCTGAGGACCTCTTGAGTCTTCAAGCTTCTTTAAAATCCCAAGGGCAATTTGATTTGAGTTTTTTCATAATCTTGTTGGTCCATCATGTTGAGTGAGTCCTGAGTCCATAATTAATCCAGTGAGTCAACCTTCAGTCCATAAATCCTGACCACTTATTCTTGAATTCCAAATGAGTTTCAATCCAGAATGAAAGAAGTGTCCAAGGTCCTGTGTTGTCCAGAGGTCAATCCATAAGGAACTCCTGTTTTTCTTCATAAATAATCTTCTTCATTTTCAGTATTGTGAATAATTGCCCTATGATAAATTGTTTCCAAATTCTCTTGCTATTTCTTAAAAATAATTTATGTCCTTTTGTTCTTTTGTATTCCTGAATTATACCTGTTATAAAGAAATGAAAAAAAATAAAAAATTGTAATAATAAGGTGATTTGAAAATTGATTTTAATATTGATAAATATTGTTTAATAACATTTATTTGGATGAGGGCCCCCCTCTCCATTTAAAAATGTTGAGTTGGTTTTCAAATTTTGAAGAGGATATGTTCTCATTCCCCCAAAACTTCCACTATAAGGGATAGTGTAAGAAATAAGTTTTCCCACCCCTTATTTTTTATAGTGATTTTGATAAGAATAAATAATGATACAGTAAGTTTTTATGTTAATGATGATTCACTAATAAGTTTTTTTTTTTTTTTTTTTTTTTTTTGATGTAAGTATAAAATAACCATAAAGTGAGATAAAAAATCAAATTTCAAAAGAAATGATCCTGAATCACAATTAAGATCATGGAACTGTTTGGTTGAAGGTGGTAATTTGTGCCAATCAGTAAAAATTGGTGCTCTTGAGAGGTTTTATAATTAATATGACATAATTGAATGATCATAATTTGATTCCTTTAATCATATAATGACCCTTATGATGCCACAACTCTTCCTTTTGGAATCATCATTGTGACTCAGACTTTATTTCAAGTCCATCCCCTTTATGGTTCAGATTTTCTGTTACCCATAAATGCATTTGAGTTGTTAAGAAATATAAACAGTGAAATTGAAAATTTTTACAATTGAAAAAAACTCTTCTTTGCTTTTTTGGGGGGCTTTCAAAATTCCATTTGGAATAAACAGCACATTGAGGCGTTATCAATATGTAAATTCCCCAAATTATGTCATCAATTTATGAGTTTTTAATATAAATAACTCCTTCAGAGTTCAATTAATGCCTTCATGGCACAAATACTTCTTCTTTTCAAACAAGTTCCAATCACTCTCTTGTAATTGAAGAAATATTTCAAATAAATTGATCATTTTTTTTTTTTTTTTTTTTTTTTTTTTTTTTTTAAAGAAAATGTCTTGATTTAGAGTTTGTTTGTTTTATTTTAATTATCATTATTTTTGAGTGGAAACATTGAGCCAATTTAATGGCTCTTATTGTAATAGTAGGAAAATTATAATAGAAAAAAAAATAGAAGATTCTTGAGATCATGAATGGGATATACCCCTAATTCTTAGTGAAAATAAATAGTTAAAACTTAGGTAGTTTATAGTCTTGCCTAGGACTTATCCTCCTTTTTTAGTCCTTTTCCAATCTTTTTGAATACTTTAAATAGGCAGTTTATGGTCTTGCTAAGGACCATTGGTTGTTTGTGTTTTAGCTTTGAGTCCTTGTTGATAATTCTAATGGTGGGCAGTTTATGGTCTTGCCAAGGACCATATGTTGTCTTTTCTTTGGTCCTTGTTGATAATTTTAGTGATTTATTTTTGATATTTGAAGGGGCAGTTTATGGTCTGGCCAAGGACCATAAAATTGTTTTACTTGATAATTACTTGATTCCTTTTGATAATTTTGGTTTTGATTTATCTTCAAAGCCAAGTTGTAAAGTGTATTCAAAGGTTTATAGTCTTATTGAGGACTTATTTTCATTGTAAAAGCATTTTCTTAAGCTTAGAAAAATTCTGAAAGTGTTTTTAATGTTGTATACCCAGGGCTTGTATTGTTATTTGCAGCCATAAAGATAAAATTGAATATGTCAGTTTCATATAATACTAGGGAGAAAATGAAAAAGATTCCAGCAGTTTAATGTCTTGCTGAGGACATTTCCATTTTCAACCTCATTCTGTTATATATATTGTTTTATTATTATTTTTTAAGGCCTTTGTAAACAAAATCATTAGTAAATTTAATTAAAATATTGAATAAGATTAAAAATGAATAAGCAGTTTATTTATATTCTTATATATATAAATATATATATATATATATATATATATATATATATATATATATATATATATATTCTGTTTAAATTTGTTTTCCAGATTTATTTTACTAAATTAAAAAAAGTATACTTAAATATCAGTAAAATTAATAATTAATAATTCAGAAACAGACATAAAGATAAAATTGAGCAGTTTAGTGCCTTGCTCAGGGCACTTTTGTATATTTGCAGCCCTGTAGCCTAAAAAATTCATAAAAAAATAATTTAATTAAAATAAGTAAACCCAGCAGTTTAAAGCCATGCTGAGGGCTTTCTTTCTTTTCAAAGCCCTGTTCATTCATAAAAAATTGGTTAGTCAACTAATTGAATCATGACAAAAAATGAAATTAAGCAGTTTATAGCCATGCTGAGGGCTCATTTTTTTTTGTTATTATTCCTTTTAAGGCCTTTGCAAAAAAAAAAAATCATCAGTAACTTTAAATAAAATATTGAGTAAAATTAAAAATAAATAAGTATTTTATTTGTATTCTTATATATATATATATATATTGTAATCATTTTCATCATTCTTTATTTATATATATAAAAAAAACAATTAGTAATAAATAACATTAATAAAAAACAGGTAAATAAATTCAAAAGTTTAAAGTCTTGTTGAGGACTTTTTTTTTATTTATATATATATTACTATTATTTTTCTGTTATGATTTTTTATTTTCTCTTTTTTTTTGTTCTTTTTCTTCTTAATGTCCTAAAATCAAATAGTCAACAATATTAAATAAGTTAAACTTAAGATAGAGTCTGCCAGTAAATAACAAAATAAAATAAAAAATAAAGATAAAATAGAAACCAGCAGTTTTAATGTCTTGCTGAGGACATTTCCATTTTATTTGTATTATTTTATAGCTTTTTTTTTTTTTTTTTTTTATATATTTTTCATTTTGAATATATTCATATATTAATCCCTCATTAATTTATTATTAATTATATATATATTAATATTTCGTTTTATCCAGGACTCATTCATTTAGTCCTAGCTCTCGGGTTGTACAGCCCGGTAACAGCTGCGGGAGGTCTATATCCTCGCTGCAATTCCTGCACCCCGCTTTATTTATTCTAACTTCTCCATCTTTGAAAATTTTTATTATTTTATTTTATTTTTTTTTTTTTATATATTTATATTTTTATTTTATTATTATTTTTTTTTTTCTCGAAAAAAAGACTTCCTTGTGGTTTAAACCACTCTACCAAGCTTTTACGATGCCGCATAACTTCTCAAACCCTCGTTTCCCTCAAGAACAGTTCCCTGGAGATGATAATGGCCCCCGGAAACAGATAAAAAACCGTTTGGTGAGGTTCCAATCACCTTCCGTGTGTTCCCAACGCCCCAATGTGATCCCAACTGAATAAATCAGCAGTAGTAGCAATATGGTCCGGTATCACCCATCTAAACCCAACATCTGGATGACATCGGCTATTGCATCTGTAAGGTCCCATATATCGTATTCCGCCTCTTAGGGAGTTAGTGAGTACTCTTTCTTTACAGTACCTAAGCCACGTTTGCATGCAGGCTTTTAATGCCCGACCTATCTGAAGCTTTCAACCTCTTCTTGTAGTACGCTTGCACAGGCTTCGGCGGAGGAAAATGAGTTGCGTATTTATCCCCTTTTTTTCTTCTTATGCCATCCTTTACAGCTGTGATCTTATGCCGATGGCTTTAAGTTTCTTCTGTCTTGATTCCCTAGCTTAGCCGATTTCTGACACTGATTACTCGTTTGTGCCTCTTTTCTTTTAATGTCTGCAGGTCCCCGAGGCAAGCCACTGCAAGACCGATATTGAACGTTTAAGGTTTCTGGTTTACGTAGTTATTGTTCTTAGGTTTTGTTTTCTATGTCCTACGTACGGCAGCTTCCTCATCGTGCAGGCAAACGATTCGGTCATTATAGTAATCTCTTGTCACCCAAGGAGCCCCTTAACACTGCTTTTAGCTTAGCCGACGCTCCCAACCTTATAGCATTCTTCCGCAAGGTAGGGGGTTACTCTTCTGGGCTTGCAGGTAAATGTTGTTTCTTCATTCGACTCCCAGATCCCTTGTTTCTGAATTTAACTCTTCATTTATGTGGGATTCAAACGGTTGAAGTAATTAGACTCCGAGAAGAGGCCGGGTCCATTTTATCTTCATTAGTCCGATTAGTTCAAAGTTGTCGGAACTACGTTGCTGGTACGTGCTTTGGGAATAATTAATCATTTATCGTCATCTAGTGCTTCCCATTGACAGAGACATTCAAAATAGGCCCATCCTTCCGTCTTAGTACATTAAATGCTATCTTTCGCCTTAAATACCCTATTCACTGCTTTCTTCATAGGTTCGCTTTTAAGATGGCTTCTAGGTGTGGCTCTTGGTGTCCCTCTTCGCTCCTTGGGTATAAATAGCCTCGAGTGAATGGTCTTTCTTCCTTTCACTTCATTATTGCTTTACCCAAGGAACCCCTTCATTTCCCAATAGGATCGATCCCATTTGTAAGTTCTCCATTTTTGTTTATTTATTTGTTCGAGCTATTTATTTATCTCTAGCTTCCTGCTCTGTCTTGTTTTAGTCGATAAACGTAGCTATTCCTGTCTAATATGAGCTCCACGGGTCGCTTCTATGGCTCTGGATATTCCGATTTCATACGTTCTTTTGGTCCCGATGAACTAGAGGAATTTTTGTTTGGATATCCTTCCTCTCCTTCAAGAAGCACCACCTTCTGGGATTGGGTTAACAATCCCCATTCGACCCCTCCATCTTCTCCAGCTCTGGCACCAATGTCAAACGCCTCCTCCCCATCCTCCTATTCAGAGGGAGTCCCAGAAGCCGCAATGGCTTTCTATGCTTTTATCGAAGGCAAGTATGACCCTTGACTTTTTGTTCCGGACCCCTTTCATTATTTTTTGCAAGAGGGAGCCTCTGCCGCTATTAAACCCAAAAGACACCATCAGCAGAGAAGAATGCACCCCTACCATTTACGCCCCCGCGATTCCAATGGACGGGCTATTACGACTTGCAAACTATATTAGGTCAGCAGTCACTTTTCCTATCTTTTATAAATATATTTATATATTTAATATTTCTTGTTGCTTCTTCTGCCTTTGTCTACATTATATCTGACAGGTAGTCCTTGCACCTTTTTATTTGTCGTAGTTTACTCTTCTCTTATCAAGTGGTGGCTGCCAGCCCTCTTTTTTTTTATTTATTTATTTATTTATTTGATGTAATATGTGAGAGTTAAAACGAAATAAAGAATGGAGACAATTTACACCAAAGAAATACTAATAAAAGCCAGTTCCAATGGAACTTGGAGCGAGAGAACATAAAGTGAAAAGAAATAAACAATATTTAATTAAGTAAGATGATTAAGTCATAACCTATAAAAGTAAATTGCCAAGGCGCTTGAAGTGAGAAGACAACAGATGCGTTCAAGCGTCTATGTATGAGCAGACAACATTCACAAGGATCATTGAGAAAGATAATTCTATAAGTGATTCTTGATGATGTTTCTATAAGTATATTCTGTCTTTATAATATTTATGAGATGATCTTATTAAATAAGATTATCCCTTGCCACTTTGTAAAAAAAACTTTGAGTTTATATATATAGATATATATGTGTAAATTACCTATTATTTGATTTCATTGGTTTTTTATATTTATATATCTTTTTTTTTTTTTTTTTTTAATTTTTTTAATTTTTAAGGGATAATTTGTTGATTAATTTCTTCTTTGTTAAGGCAGGAAGTCACTGCCATTTGAGAGAAAGAAAAAAAAATGAAATAAATAAAAAAAGAAACTAATGATACATTTTATGGGTGATACTGATACATTTTAGAGAAGAAATCTTGATTTTGTTGGTTTTATTCAAAGTTGAGCTCCCCCAAGTGGGAAAGGTGAGTGTCTGTTGAGTAACCTGGCCAAAATCAGGTCTTTGAGGGCTTCCACAAAGTTATTTCTTTCCTCAATTTCTGGTTCTGATGGAAATTCTGACCACCATAAGTCTTCACCAATGAATATATATCCATCTCCAACCCATTTCAGTCTTCCAGTTTGATATGTTGATCCATTTAATCCAAGGTACCACTGGGCCCAAATTTGATTGAAGTAAAGTCCTCTTCTTGGTAGTGTGGCCATTTCAAATATTTCATCCCAAAATTTGTTTTCAAGGTTACCTTTAATTCCCTCTTCAGTTAATAATTCTAGGAATTGAACATTGTTCAAGTTTGCTCCTGGAAGGTGACATAAATATTTATCTTCACATAAAGTTTCTTGAGCTTCATCCCCATAAATATCTTCAAAAGTAATGTATGGTAAGTAAATGTAGTTGTATTCATTTTCTAAGATGGATTCTGTTTCATCATCTTCATTGGGAGGTTGCTGGATGAATTCAGGGTTTTCCAATTGCCATTCATAAGGCTCTTCTTGGTTGTTCAATGGTCTGTCCAAGAAGTTGATATGGTATGTGTCTTTTGATTTTTTGTCTCTTTCTTCCATAATTTTGAGGTCTTCTTCAATTTCATTTATAATTTCTTCATCTGAGAGCTCATGATGTTCACTAAGTCTGACTTTCTTCTTTTTGGGTTTAGGTTTGAAAGGGTTTCCATGTATTTTTTCATTTCCATCCACCGAAATTTGGAATGTTTCTCCATTATTATTAATTGGCTTGTAGCTTATGTTGGGTAATTCATCTTCAGAGGTTGAGTCTTCAAGTTGTCTTTTGAGATTGCTTTCCCATTTGTTATTTTGTAAATCTGGACCAAATTCATCACTTTTTGGAGATATGGATAACTCTTGGGTCTTCTGAGTCAAATTTATTATGGTATTGTCTCTTTTCCCATTTTGAAACTTCTTTCCTGGGGTATTTCTGACCAATTTTGCCATATTGCATAAATCCATTCCTCTAGGTGGTCCAGTTTGCCATCCAAGTGCTTGAGGTTTGCATATTGGCATGCATAATCTTCTTCCATCAGGTTCTTGATAACTCAATATTTCACCTTGTTTATGGGAAAATTCTAGTCTGATATTGTTGTCTGCCAAGAAAGGTCTTCCAAGTACTGTATGGACAGATCCTTTTGAAATAAAAAAGTGAATCAGAGTTTCTTCACCTGAAGCCAAAATTATTGGGGTAAATTCTGAAAGTGCCACCAATGAAGTAGTATGGCCTCCAATTCCCCTCAGGTTCATGTTAAGATTTCTTGTTGTGAGTGAAGCTTTGATTGCTATTTCTTCTGGTATAATGTTGAGTTCTGCTCCAGTGTCTACTAATGCTCTGATAGGATATTCTTCCTTTCCAATAAAGATTTCCATAAATCCCAAAGGACAGGCATAATGAATCTTGGGCTTTGATATTTCTTTGAATCCAAATGTTAATAGTCTTTCTTGAAGATCCATTGAGTTGAGTGATTTAATTTTTTCCTTGTCTTTTTCTGATAATTCCTGTAATTTATGGAAAAAATTTGGTGACATCCTCAAAATTTCTTCAATGGTGAGGTTGATCTTTTGTTGCATAATTTTCTTAATAATTTTGTCAATTTCCAATTTAGTTTCAACTTGTTTCTTTTGAGGTTTTCTGAACTTTTTTCTTCTTTGGGAATTTCTTCATCTTCATTCTTATTGGCAATATTTTCAATTTCCTCCTCAGGTTGGTCTGGTTTTGGAATATTTGAATTTTGGAATTTGGTGGTAATTATTACTCTTTCTTCCTCTTTTTCTTCTTCAATGTAAGTTCCTGGAATTTCTGCTTTCTTCTTTGGTTCTTGACTTTGGGATTGTCTTTCCATTCTTTGCTTGGTCTGCCTTAATCCAATGTGTGATTCAAATGGGTCATTGGCTGAGGAAATGGTAGGTGGTTTCCAATTTGACCAATCTTCAACATGTGCAATTGAGGTTGATTTATCTTCTGATTTCTTTTCAGTGGTCTTAATCTCTTCTTCTGGTTTTTCTTTGACAGTAGGTTTCTCCATAAATTTCTTGTTGAGTTCTGCTTGTTCCTTTGCAAAAGTTCTGACTATGTTTTTGGCACTTTCATTTCCTTCCATAGGTACTCTCTGATAATTGGGGAAGAGGTAGGATGCTCCTTGGGTTCTGACAATTCTTCTGTCAAGATCTTCAGCAAGGTGAGTGCATCTAGTTGCTGTATGACCTTCTTCCTTGCAGTAAGCACACTTTAATGGTGGTCTTGGGGCCATTTGGGCTGGTATGTATGGTTGGTAACTGGATGAAAATGGTGGTAAAGGATTCCTTGGCCTGTATGGCTGGTTATTTTGAGGTAACCTTTGCTCTTGATTATTATTCCAGTTCCTTCTTGGTGGGTTAACTGCTTCTGAAAGGGTTTTGAGTTGATTTAGAACTTCTTTGACAGATTCTTTTCCTTCATTTCTTGGTTGAGGTTCTGGTTGTGGAGGGTTTTTGATCTTTTGGGTGAGTTCTTTTACTTGTTTTAAAACTTCATCCCAGCTTTCATCCTCAAATCTTGTTTTCTTTTCTGCAGGTTTTGGTTTGAAAAATTCCTTTTGTTGTATCAGAACCTTGGCCTCCAAGTCTTGTTCAATGTATAATTTCAAAATATCCAATCTTGGAATGATGTAACCTCCATCCAAGGCTTGAACCATAGATCTGTCTTTAATCATTTCTTTGTAAATTGATTCTTGAACACTAGTGGAAAGGCTGGCCAATATCTCCTGGTTATGATTGATATCACCTTGAATATACTGGTATCTTTTGAGGTAAGTAATGATTGCTTCATATTCCCCAATGAATTTTCTGTATTGAGTCATGTTTCTTATTCCACCTTCTTGTTGAGTTTTTGTGAATAAGTCAGTGATTGAGGATAATCTGTATCTTCTTTCAGGTGAGACTGTCCCCCATCTTCTTTTCATATCCACTTTCAATTGATCCCAATCAGCTGTCTCATATCCTGGCATTCCTTCAATATGATAACTGATTTCTTCATCTTTTGTCCAAAATGCTATTTGTCTTGCAATGTCTCTTCCACTTGCTCCTTCAATTTCTGCGATATTTTCAGCTTTCTTGATGAATCTTTCAACATCCTTTCCATCAAACCACAAGTTATAGTCCTTGGCTCTGATTTTCACTATTGGAGTAGTGTTTCTTGGAATTTCTTGATGTAATGGAGTTGGCATTTGGGAAGAAATGTTGACTCTTCTTGGTAAGGTACTTTGTCTTTGTTCTGTATAAGGTGTTGATGTGGCCATGGGTCTAGGATAAGGTGAAGGTGATCCATGTTGCCTGAATGATCTTGGAAGGGTGGTCTGTTCTTCAAGTGGACTATTTTGTGGAGTATAACTTGATGACTTATTTTTTCCTTCTTTTTTGATTAGTGCTAGTAATTCTGCTTGCATTTCTAACATCTTCTGCTGAAGTCTCTCTGTTGAAGACATTTCTTCCTGTCCTTCAACAGTTTCTTCATTAAAGTTTTCTTCCTGGATTTCTTCAATACTGGCTGGTAATTTTGATGATGAAGGCTTATCCATTTTTGGTTTATTTATTTCTTCCTTTGAGTTTGGTGCTGAGTTATTGATTTTGTTTCTTTCAAGGAGATCAAGGAAGAATTTTTCCACAACCTTCAAGTCCCTTTTATTGGTTCTTGGTGTTGCAATTGGGAAATTGGAATATTTCTTTGATTCCTCTCCTAGTTCTGTTTCTTGCTTGGGTGGATAATAGTAATGATCAGAGTGAGTTGATGATTCAGATTTTTGAGATGATGGTTTTTGCTGATTTTGGCTGTTTGAATCCAGTTTTTTTGTTATAAAAGATATTCTTGGAGTAATTAAGATTTTTTTTTTTTTTTTTTTTTTTTTTTTTTTTTTTTGATTTTAATTTAATTTTTATTGAAGTTGAGGTTATCTGGCCACTGTTGGGACACCAGATGTGGGAACTCCTCTTGTGTGGGATTAAAATGAGGCAGTACCTGGAGGGGGAAATCACAGGTAACTAGTTTTGAATTGCTAATAACTCCTGTAACCAAGGGTGGCAAGGGTGTATTGCCTGCCCCTCCTAAAATACTGAACAAAATCTTCCTTGGAGCTCACAAACCAAAATAAAATTAGTAAGTGGCTTTACAACTGCAGAAGACAAAATTCAGCAGTCTCAGATCAGACCTATTCAATAAATAATATGAAAAATAATGTCAGTAATTTTGGTTAAATTTGAGATTTTAATGAAATACTTGTCTGTTTAATCTTAATATCTTTTTTTTTTGGTGAAATTGAGGTGAGTTGTTTCTTATTGGTGATAATTCCTTGGGAGGATGGGTTATTTAAGGTTTTCTGGAAAATTTGATGAGTGTTGATAAAGGTAATTTTGTTAAGGTAAAGTTATAATAGAGTAAAATAATTTTTTGGAAGGTTTGTTATTTTCTTTTAAGAGTTGTTGATAATAAGATAAAATTGTATTTGTTAAATTTAAGAGGTAAGGTTCTTTGATATTGGATTTTTAAAGAGATAAGTTAATTTTAAATCTTGATAAATTGTTTTAATTTTAGTGGATAAAATATTTTATTAGAGTAGTAACCCTAATCTTGGGTACTGGGTAATTTTTATTTTTATTTTAATAATAATAAGATTCCACTGAGCTTAGCTACTGGGTAATCTTCAACACTATACTTCCACTGAGCTTAGCTACTGGGTAAGTAAATTCACTATAATTTGCTGGACTACCTCCCAGGTGAGGGATGACTTATTCCTGTGCTTGTAATGTGCAGAGGATATAGTGTGCATGGGGGGGGATTTTGAAATTTGGGGGGAGAGAGCCCCTCTATTTATACCTTTTGGGAGCCTAGAGGGCCCTTCATGGGAGCTGTCTTTTTCCACTTTAATTCCTCTTGATTTCATCATGTGACTCTGTTTTTGGTGAGGACCTTTCTTGCATGGGTCAGGTGATTTAAGGTTTGGTGATAATTTTCTTTCTGCACAGCCTCCATTTATCACATGATCATCTTTTGGTGGACTGATTATGATGTGATATTCTTGGATTTTCCTTGCATGGATGAGGTGATTTCATTTTGGCTGAGGATTTTTGTTGTGCACAGCCTCTTTTATGTCACATGATATTCTGTTGTTAGATGAAGTATCACATGATGACCTTGTAATTCCTTTGCATATGTCCTATTTTAGGTTGGGTAGAAGTGGCTGTGTAATTTATGCAGGTGTCAGGGTTGTTTTTCTTCTTTTTGAACTTTAAAATGAAGTCAGGTGATAACCTCTTGCACTGGTGAATCTACTGTTTTTATGAGATGATGTGATTTTTGATTTTGACACATGCTGTGCATAGTCATGTGGTTGAGATTTAATTGAAGGTGTGTACTGCATGCAGCCTGTTGTAATTATCTTTGGTTTGCATGAGGTGATGAGTGGTGTAAATAAATCTGATTCTGTTTTAAGGTTTAAAGTGGGGTTACTTTGGATATAAGATAAGGTACTCCTGTGGCTGTGTTTTCAATGAGCTGCAGGAATTCCATGGGGCTGGACTTTGCATCATGTGACTTTGAATGCAAGTTGGCTGTATAACTAATGCATGTGTCATTTTCTTGCTGCATGAGTCCTATGGCTGTAAGGGGGTGTAAAGCTGGGTGGGGTGTGTAATTTAAAGGGTGGTACCTTATTTGTTGTAACTAGTGTACTATATGTAACTTGATTTTTTTACATATGCATAATGAAATTGAATAATTTATTTAAACACATACACTGCCCTTTGGTGCCTGTGCCATGGTTTTATGAGTTAACTCCAGCTTCTTGCTGTAAAATTGACCTTTTGGTGTAAAATTTGAGTGTAACTCTGCCTGTAGGATGGATTTACTGCTGTTATGGGGTACTATGAGCTTGAGCCTGGTGAAAAAAAATGGTATGGAATACCACAGTATGAGGTATTTCAAGCTTCTCAAGAATAGTCTATCTCACATATCATTTTTGAGCTATACTTGTATATAAGATTTTCCTAAGGAATGATCAAGGATAACGCAAGAAAAAAATGATTGAATCAAGAACTTGAAATATGGATCTTCTTTGGACAGGTAAATTGTTAAAATGAAAAATACCCAAGCTCTCATTCATAGTGATTTTTCCCAGTTCTCATGAAGATTTTTTTCAAAAATCCTTTTTAATATTACTTTTTTGAATTAAAATATGCTAGAGATTTTGAGTGAACCAAGTATGTATGACTCCTGATGAATTCTAATAGCTTGTTCACAAAACAGATTTTAGGAAGTTTAAGCCATTTGAAACTATAGCTCTCTCATCTTCATGTTAAGCTATGATAATTTGATAAAGCTTTCAATATAATGTTTTTCATAATTTTGAATCAAAGAATTTCTTTGGAAAGAGGTAGAGGAATACTTTTCAGCTATTATTGAGTTTTTTGTTTCATACTCTAAGTAAAAAATGACACCAAGGAATTTTCTACCTATATATAAGCTGAAAAAATGAACAATGCTTTGAAAGAATACTGTGAGCCTTGAGCTATATTTTACACACCCAAATAGATCAAAAATAAGTTGGAAATAAATGTTTAATTATTAAAAATCCATAAATAATTTCACTGCTTTACATTTAATCATTTTTCAGACAAGAAATATGTATAAATCTTTTTTATTAGGTAAACTTATCAATTTAAGGACAGATATAGATTATACACAGAAATTGAGCTAGGGTACCTCAATAGGGTGAATAATCTCAATTCAATCCCATGAGGTGGTAGTATGGAAAATTTGAAAAACTCCTAATCAACACCATGCAAAATAATTGTGGATTTTTTTGTTATTTCCATTTCCATACCAAAATAATGGGATTATTAAAATTCTCATGTTGTATATATACTAAGATTAGTTTAATGCATTTTGATGGAACTTGAAATTAATTCATTGATAAACCCATCTTGGATTTGAGTCTTCATGCCTGAATTACTCTTTTTGATGCAACAATAACTAAAGGGGGCAAAAAAATTAAAGGAAGCCAGGGTACCTCCATTTCTGAAGCCTCTGAGCTGTAGCCAGTACTAAAGCTTGGATATATGGCTGATATTTACCAAGAAGTAAATTAAAAACTTTTTGGAACCTTCTTAGGAAGACTAATTCACATTAAATCATGAGAAAATAGCCAATAAGCTGATATTTTTGATGTGAAGGGGTGGAAACAAGCATCTCTGAATTCTTCAACCATGTAAATTCTTAATTATTTCTCATTTATAGCCCCAAAATAATGATTAAAGCCTTTTTGGGACTAGTATTCATGGAATTACCTCATGGAAACCACCTGCAACTATACAGTTTCCCTATAACATGTAGAAAAGGAGGTAGAACTTCAAGAATTATTTGGAAATACAATTATTGATAAATCATTCTAAAGCTTCTGGGAACAATTGATAGAGGAAAAATCCACACTAAAGACAAAAATAGTCATTAACTAATGTATCAAATTGAAAGATTTACTTGCAGTCTGTTTTTGATGATTCCATGTGAAACACTGAATCTACAAAACTTCAGATAAAATACAAACTGAAATGAAATTTCCAATGGCATTAATAAATTGGAAAGAGAATAGTTTGAAATAAAAGAAAGTCTACTGAGGTAACTTAATCTCTTATTAGCCATAAATGGGTTGGTAGTCAAATAAAATCACTCAATTAGGTAATTATGATAATTCCAGGTAAAAAAGCGATTTAATCATTAATTCAAAAGGGATAAAAGGTTTATCACTAATTGTCTTTGTATTTTCATCTATGGAACTCTTCTGAAAGGTGTTTTAGACTTGAAAGGAGCCTAATATTGCTGCTTTTTCTAACAACCATCATGATTCAGTTAAATGATTAAATTTTAAATACCTTCAGTAATTATTAGTTATGAGTAATTATTAAATATTTTCATCTTTTCAAGTAAGCTATAAAAAAGTGAAATCAAATATTATTACTATTATCAACAGTATTACAGTTAAAATCTATGTATTACTACTTCAAATAAAATTTTGTTTCCTTTAATCCACAAATAGTCTGTCAAATCACCTTTCCCAATCATTTCAATATCTATTTGGAGTATGAGTAAGTGATTTGTTAAAGTTATTGAAGTTTTCTTCTAAAATTTTTAGTTGACTTCAAGAGCTCATAAGAATTACCCTTGAAAGAGATGATTATTATTCAAACTAATTTCATATTATTTCAATGAGAAGTTTTATTATTAAGTATTCTTATGAATTATTTTAGCAGACAATTACTTCTTACTGCTATAATCACCAGTAGTGTATAGCAAGGAAAAATAATCATTGAAGAATAATATATTAAGTTTTGGCTATAGAAAATCTATTCATCATATTTCATAAGAAAAGTCATAGTACTCTTGATTTATAGTAATATTATCAAGGGTTTCATAGACAAATATTACATACAACAACCTTTCTTCAAGCTTATTATTTAAGAAGGCTGTGCGAGCTTAAAAATAGCTGGTTTTTACTTAGCTTGAAAATGATAGAATTGTATAAAGAGAAGCTTTATTTATATAATTTCCATTAAATACCTTGTGCATTATTAAATCAAAGCCAAAAACTCCAGTTGAATAAGAATAGTCATCATACTTATGCAATTATATAAACTATAAGTGGAATACAGTGTTACCACAGGACTTTTTTTAGGCTCTGTGGCCTCTTTTTTTTATAACCCCATCAAACTTACTGTACAACAGTAGCTATGGTAATAAGAAACTTGAAAAAAATATGTAGAGAAAATTCAGTTCTGTAACTACTCCCAGGTGAATTGACCCACCCAAACCAATTTCAACCTGAAAATTCCAAACTTTTGCCTTTTGTTATACTATATGGGCATATGTGTCACAGGGGCTCTAGTGGAAAACAAGAGTGGCCTAGCACTCAGGAATCAAGAACTCACTTGGAGGGCTCCAAAATAATAAAGAAATAACAAGGATTATATTTATTTAAAAAAGAATAAGAGTAATGACAAATATGCCAAAGATAAAAGAAAAAAGGAGCCAATGGCCAAAGATAATGAAAGAAAGCCAAAGGCCAAAGAGCCAACATAATGAATCCTCAATTCACTGTTTCAACCTTCCAGAAAGAAAAATGGAATTAGTAAAGGATATGACCACCAACATCCACTGACAGTTGAAGAAGAAAAGGTGCATATAAATGACTTGATAGTATTAGTATTTACTTTGATAAAGGAAAAGTAAATAAGTATAAAAATAAATCCAATGTTTTAATTAACTGGGGAAAAAGTCCCCAGAGAAGAAAAGGTGGCCCATATGTGTGAGAAGTTTAAGACTGATCCTGGAGGGTTTATCACCCAGCTTTATTGAATATTTTGGGTTGATACAGATCTGGCCATATTGAGAATTGAAGTATGTGATGGAATTCCCACAGTGGAATATGAATTGGCCCAAAATGGCCAAGGTCATATAGGTTGCTTGAATACAGCCTGTTTGGACCAATTGAGTTGTCCAAGGAATACTGAAGTACTTGATGTCTTGAAAACTGATTGAATGGTTAATAACCTCTTGAAATTACTCTTGGAATAATTCTTAAAAGAAAATACAACCCAACTCCTTCAGGCCCAGGTGGTTGGCATTCTCAAATTGTCTTCTGGTAGCCCCCAGGGATTGCAAAACTGAATGACTGAAAATTCTTGCTTCAAAATGGGTGATGGACTTGGGGAATTGAATTGACAAGACATAATTTGGTCCTGAAAACCTCACCATTGGATTGCTGAGCAAAATTGGTGCATAATGGTATATTATACCATATATGCACCATGCCTGGACCATTTGGTATGGAGTACATTGGTGAAGGAGAGGTTTTCCCATGCATTGAGAAGAAACCTTTCTGTACCTGAGCTGGTGGCTTCTGGTGGTTGCCAGAGACAAGGGGTTGAAAGTGGCCAAAATGTGGCTCTTGGGGTCCTTTTTGGCCATTTTGGGATTGGTAAGATTAAGGGCCGAAATTGGCTCACGTGGGCCCACTTGGCCCCTTTTGGCCTCATTGGAATTCAGTCAAAAGGGGCCAAAAGCCCCTGGAAGACCAGATGGACCCCCAGGTCCAAGAAAAAAGTATTGGCCTGGGGTTGGTAAGGTGGAGAATTGGCTAAAAGGGCCAATGGTTTCAGGATATGGCCCAAGGCCATAAATGACAAGTGAAACATGGTATGGCCAAAGGGCCTAAGGCCATAAGTGATCAGTGAAACATGATATGACACAAAGGCCATAAAACACCAAAATTGTCCAATTGGCAATAGAACTGCTGACATGGCCAATCGGCCATAAAATGGGGTCAGGCTAGATTTGCCCTAAACACACATTATGGGGGTGATTACACATGGTTGTGACAGTACCCTCCACCTTGGATGGTGAGCTCCTGAGCACCAAATCAAGGTGAAACCCTGTTGGGGATTTTGAGAATGATTGGACATAGGCATTCCAGAGGTATTGAATCTTGTAAGAAATTTTATGACTGGTACAAGGTTGGCATATGATGTGAGGATGATTTGGTCTTCTTTTGAAATTTGGTTTTGAAAGTTTTGAAGAATTGAGCTGATGTAAAGATTTTGGCATTAAGATTATCAGAAAGAAAATTTGTAAAAAATATAAAGAAACATAAAAGGAAAATAAGAAATGAAATCTGGGGGGAGTTGCAATATTGATCACAGAATTGGACAGCTGATTTGAATTGGCTAAGGACCTGGAAAACAGGATTTGATTCCAGGTGCTCACAGAGTGGCCAAGGTGATTTTTTTTTGAAAGATTTTAGACCCCTCAGGGAAGTGCACACCAGGAGAGGAACTTACTTTTGGTAGTTACCACTACCACCAGTGCCATAAAAAATAAACATTTTCTGAAGGAATGAGTTTGAATTGAAAGAACTTGGAAAGTGAAAAGAATAGTTAATGGTCCATTATTGCAAGTGACAATGGACATAAGGATTGAAATTGGTGTTGCAAGCTTGGCCAGAGTCCTGTGTCCAGAAATTTGACAAGTGTTCACAGAGTGGCCAAGGTGATGCTTACAACAAGAAGGGGTAGAATACCTCTAAAGGTGCATACCAGGAGTGGGACTTACTTTTGGTAATTCCTCTCCCCACCAAGCACCATAAAATGATCAAGCTCTTGAAGAATTGGGTCCTGGTTTGTCAGGATATAAAGAATGAAAATCCTTGATACGTTGAGGGCAATTCTTGCAGTTTTTGGTTGGTTACCAAGTGGATCTTTCTGGGTCTTTACTGAAAACTTTCCATTCCACCAAGTATCATAATTTTCCTCTCTTGATCTTGGAATCCAGAATTTGAGAGAATTCTCATTCCTCTTCTTCTTCAATGATGATTGGAGGAGGAGGTGCTTGATTCTGATTTGGGAATGTTGATGTCTTGACTGGTTCAAGGAGGGAAATGTGGAAAACTGGGTGGATGGACTTCCATTGAGATGGTAGGCATTAGTGCTGACTTTCTTCAAGATTGGAAAAGGACCCAATCATTTTTCAGACAGTTTTTTGGTGGGTATAGTTGATTTGATGTTCTTGGAAGAAAGCCATACCATGTCACCAGGATTGAAAACAGGTGTACTTTATCTACTTGGAAACTTCAATTTCTCTCTTGAAATCTTTCTGTACTAATTGGATTTTTGTTAATCACTTTCCATAAGGAGTATCTTGAGTGATGTGAACTGAGTCAAACTGTGGGTCTCTTCCATAAGCAGTAAAAACGGTGATTGTTTTGTCAAAGAGTGATCAGAATTTTTGTGGGAAAATTCAGTCAGAGGAAGCCAGGTGTTCCAATCAACTTGATGATAACTGACATATATCTGGATTTACTGTTCTGGTATCTTATTTACCCTCTCTGTCTGTTCATCAGTTTCTGCATGGTCAGCAGTTGACAGATCTCTTGAAATCTTCAGCTACTGACAAAGATTAGTCCAAAAGAAAGAAAAAAAAAGTACATTTCTATCACTAACAATGCTTGAAGGCAGGCCATGTTTTGAGAAGATATTCTTTATGAATAAATGGGCCAAATCCAGTGAGGTTATTGAAGACATTATTTGAATAACATCTGACATTTTTGAGAATCTGTCCACTATGACAAGAATTGGAAAGTGGAAATTGAGTGATGAACTCCATTGAAAGACAAATCCAAGGACCATTTGGAATTGAAAGAGGTTTGAGGAGTCCAAACTTCTTATGGTGGATATTCTTGCTTCTTGGGAACAGTTGACAGGATGAGACATAATACTTGATGAATTGAGTCATTCCGGACCAGTGGAAATCCCGCTTGAAAAGTTTGAGAGTCTTCTATTGGCCAAAGTGTCCAGATAGAGGAGAATCATGATGCTTTTGAAGCATGTTGAGTTGAATTATGGGGTCATTTGGGACCACCACCCAATCATTGAATAAAAGCAGTTGGGAAGAGAAATCAAGAGAATATTCTTGAACAGATTTATCTTTACCCAATTCTTGAAGGATACTTCTGTACTGAGAGTCTTGCCATAATTTCTTCTGAATTGACTCAATCAAATTTGAAAAACAATCCACCTTGAGGGTTGGACTTCTTCTTGCTTAATGAGTTGTTGAAAATTCATTGGATTCTTGCTGATGAAATCCTCCCCTCTCCAGATAAACATCATCCCAACATGATAAGGAATCAAGAAGAGTAGCTAAGTGGCCAGGGCAGTAAGTAATAGAGAAATGAAATTCAGAAAGGAAAGCAGCCCAGTGGTATTGATGGAGAGTAAGAACTTTTGAAGACATGAAGTATTGCAAGGAAGAGTGATTGGTGAGAACTTCAAAAGTGGAAGAGAGTGAGAGGAGAAAGGCCCATCCAGTGTTTGAGAGCCCAGACTATGCCAAGGAGTTCCTTGTCATGAATATCATAGTTGAGGTCTTCTGGAGTAAGCTTGCAGCTATCAAATGCAATGGGATGTTTGCCCAAGTCAGAAAACTGACTCAGCACAGCAACCAAGGCATAATCAGATGCATTGGTCTCTAATATGATGGGTAGAGAAGGATTGGAGAAGTAGTGAAGGCCTCTTTGAGTTGATGAAACTGACTAAGAGCTTCCTAATTGAGGGGGAAACAGGAATATTTCTTGAGGAAAGTGGTGAGTGAACTAATCTTCTTTGAATAACCCTTGTTGAAATGGCGGTAGAAATTGGAAAAGACAAGGAATTATTGAAGAGCATTGAGGTTTCTTGGAGGTGGCCAAGTATGAATTTTCTGAACTTTTTCTTGGTACATCTTGAGGCCTTCAGAAGAAACAATATAGCCTAAATACTATACACTGGAAGAATGAAACAGGCACTTGGAGGACTTAGCAAACAGGTCATTGGCTCTGTGTCTGGACCAGACAATGGACACATGAGTGACATGTTCCTCCTCAGATTTGGAAAATACCATAATGTCATCCAAATAAACCAAAACATAAATATCAAGAAGATAATAGAAAATATCATTGAAAAGAGGAAGGAGAATTGGTGAGCCCAAATGGCATAACCAAATACTCATAGCTTCCGTATTTAGCTCCAAAAGATGTCAAGTTATCATCACCCTCCTTGATTCTGAGCAGTTGATATCCACCACACAAATC